>CM060623.1:31677623-31690123 GCA_030578275.1 Meda fulgida
GTGATCATTAGAAGTACCTCTGTACAGATCTGCTGCTCTTGACCTTCATTGTGGAGTTAATTTAGGTTTATAAATTTGCTGGCGGGGCAGTTTGAGTGAGGACTCACTGGTAATGAAGCTCTTCGTTTAGTAATGAAAACCACCTCTGCTGGAAGAAAACAGCAGTGAGGATAATTTAGCCTTTAGAAACTCGGCCATAACTCCAGAGAGGACATGTTATTCCCAAATGTTCTAAATAAATAAATAAAGAGATGTTTGACACCAAAGCATGCCTTTGTACCCTAGCCATGAACAAAGAAGGGAAAGGGTCAAATATGGTATTGTTGTGGTTCCCTGGCTTTTCTTCCTCAGAGCTCATGGGACGTCCAGCACGGGCTCTCTCTGCTGGGGGCGACGCCCCAGGCCATCTCTCTTCTTCCTCTGGAGCTCAACCCGCTGGACCTTTGAACAGGGACGTGAAAACACTGCGCTCACCAGGTTTGGTATCACATAGACAGGCTTTTGACTGTACCAACATGAGCTTATTTACACTATAAGCCTTTTGTTCATTCCTCCTCGTCTCTAATGATTCCTAATCAGGCTGTGTTTTAAACCTGGCATTGTATATTATTTGTTTTATTTTCAATTATTTCCTCTTTATGTAAGTTGCTTTTGGAAAAAGAGTTCTAAATGCATGAATCCAAATGCCTGAGCAACATGTAAAGTAAACACACGGGTCACTTTTTATGTGATGGGCAAATCTGATGAATATTAGGGTGAATAGTTATATTTCATGTGCTTGCATGCTATTAAGTGTCTCACTCTTTTCCCGCCGAAATAGTGCCATGGTCTCTGCAAACCGCCCTCAGAATTGGTCTGTGTCTCCACTGATCTATCTACAGATAAACTACAATCTTGTACAGGTAATTTATTTCAATGTCAAGTTATAGTGAATCGAATTTTATAGCAATCAATTATATTTGTAAATAATGTATTTTTATTTTAGAAGGGCATTCAAAATATAGTGGCTAAAGAGTCTTATTGAGAACATTTTTTAACATCCTAATTCATTTGATTTGTTTTATTTGTCATTACTGTTGTATTTGTTATTTAAATACAGTCTATAGCAAATATATAGAAGTCATAAATGAATGTTTACATATATTTTTAAATCTATTCTAATGGCTGAATCGTGACTCCTGCAGTTTCAGGATTCTGCTTACTGTTTTTAGAAAGCTTTATGGTTCATGAGTTGTTTGTGGGGAATTTTTTTGCTCACTGAGACTAGAAAAGATCTAATTAAAATCTAAAGTTTGGCTTTATATTACTGATGATGCTATTTTTAGGTGCATATAGCGAGGTGAATCTGTGCACTGGATCAGAGTTCAGGTTGTGTAAGGGCAAAGCTCACACACACACACACACACACACACACACACACATACACATACACACACACGCACACACACACCTGTGAACACGTCATCTCTAACAGTGCCAAAGTCTGCCCAGATGCACCGAATCGATTTTGTGTTTCAGGTTTGCTGAAATTGATTTTCTCAGTTTCATAGATCATTCTCACCACCAACATTTTGGCACGAGTGTCTGTATTGAATGAGGATGGTCGGGTGAAACAAGGGTAAAGTTTTTTTTATAGTTTAAGAATGTAAATCATTTTTTTCTGTCCTCTTTAAAGGCGCTGTAAGTTATTTATTTTTACCATCCTAACTATCCTCCCTTGGTCAGTAAACTGTTTTTACATTAAGATATTTATTCTAATAAATCTTACAGAATTTTCTGAGTAGTAGGGAAAAAAAATATTCGAAATATCTGAAAACAGAAGACACAGTTTTGCTTCTAAAGTTATCAATGTTAAAAAGGTTTACAGGTCAGATAATTGTTGTTTTGCAGACTTTGGGATCTGAGCACAGTTTGAGACACTATTGAGATCTCTGCTGGATCCCTTGTTCGTTCATTCTTGCATGCATTCATTTATTAATTTGTTCATTCTTTTATGCATTCATTCATTCATTCTTGTATGCATTCATTCATTCATGCATTCATTCTTGCATTCATTCATGCATTCATTGATTAATTAATCAATTCATTCACATTGGGGTTGAATAGCACAGTTGGGCCATCTCTATGCCCGTGTCTTCGGACAAGATGGCCGACTCTGCCCCTGAAGCGCCACATCTGCCCTGGACGCCTGCCCGGCCTGCTCCGCCTCAGTCTCCGGGCCCTCCATCCCGGGTCCGCCTCAGCTCCACCTCCCTCCTGGACAATTTTAGGAGCATCTGGAAGCCGCTCCCTTGAGGGGGGGGCATTGTAACGTCACCAGCTGTAGTGCTCTTGAGAGCCAGCAGAGGGCACTCTACATTAGACTGTTTTCATTCCCTCACAAACTACATTTCCCATAACTCACTGCCCTGCCCGGACTCTTCATCCATTATCACATTCACCTGTGTGTCATTATCTTGTTTAGCTCACCCCATATAAGCCTGGTTTTCTCATTCATTCCCTGCGAAGTCTTGTTTAGTGTTACACTGCAATTCCGAGCATTCTCCCTGGTTTCATGTCTCTTGGTTTGTGGATTTCTTGCCTGTTCTGTGGATTACTCTTGTGCCCGTGTTCCCTGCCTTGTTGTGTGTGTTATTATTTGGACTGATTACCCAGTGTTTATGACCTTTACCTGTTTTCAACTACGATTGTGGATTACCCTTTCAATAAAACTGCATTTGGATCCTCAACCTGTGTCTCGGAGCAGTTTGTGACACAGAGATCCACTGGTTGACGATCACACGTTGATCTGATTGGTTACAAGGTAGTTTGTGACGTCAGAAACACCAGCGATTTCAAACCGTGTTTTTGAGACTGTCTTTGGTTCACTGCAGTTTTAAGCAGAAAATACTCAGCAATGGTGTTCACTTATGAATGTACACATGGTTTGTCTTAAAGCATATTAAAAACACCACATAGTCATATAAACAACATCAAAAGCTGGATTTTCACCACAGGGGGACTTTATGTAAATAATCTTCTCATTGTTTTCAGATTCATTCCCAGCAAAACGCTGATATTTCAAGCGGCCTGTCCGCCGGGATCGTTCCTCTACGGGCATCCAGAGGTGAAGGCTGAAGTCTGAGCGCTGGAAATGTCACAGTGTGTAAAGCTCAGCTTCCTGTAGACCTGTCGTTCTTCCTGTCTTTCTCACACACACGCAGACATGATGGGCAGCAGACGGGAAGCTATTGATTTGACAAGTTATTAAAGAGGAACAGAGCAGGCAGAAGCATCAAGGGCCTGACACTGACATACTCTCCTCCTCTCGCTCTCGCTCTCTTCTCCTTCCTGCATCCCGTCTCCTTTCACTCTTTGACATTCTTCTGCGAAATGCTCTCATCGTACAATGTTCGTCCATATGCGTCTCTCAAACGCGTGTCTGTCTCTCTACACGGATACACGGACAGTTTCGCTTGTATTTTTGAATGTCACGTTTCCACCCGCAGCCTGAATGCTCTTTCTCCAAAATCCCAGCGCCCTCGTGCGACACACAGGGTGACAGTCGCTGATAGTCCGTATGGAAATGGCTTTCAGAGTATAAGAAAAGACAAACTAACCAAGAAGAGCCTGACACGGCCTCACGTGTGGCTACATGACAGCGTGTCAGTTACATGAGCCGCGTAATGCACATCAGTGATTGATGCTGACCTTTGCTCACATCTCCAGTGTGTGCACGCGTGTGTGTGTGTGTGTGTGTGGGCTTGTTCTGTTGTAATGTGTTATCAGAGGAAAAGGTCAGCGCTGAGTTACTGAGAGATCGCCCATCTGTCGCTCTTTCTTTTCCTCCTCTGTCTTTCACCATGGGACTGTATCAAAGTTTACAATCTGTGCACATACTGGCTCCTCGTCTCTCGACGTCTTGCTCTGTCATGCTCACGAGATCTCATTTATGTTCGAAGTATGAACTTTGTCTCAGATGTTTCTCCTTGCATTCCAGGTAAAAATAAGCTCTATATAAAGACAGTATAAAGCTCTCCATGTGAATAACATGAATAATCTTTTTTTTCTTGTCTTCTTATAACAAGATCGCTCACAAAATAATTGAAATTTTTAATATCTATGTATATGTACAGTATATATAATATGTATTAGTGCTGTCAAATCAATTAAAGGGATAGCGGAGGATCTTTCCGAATTTTAGATAAGACCCGCCCTCTCCAATTTTTTTAAAAATGCACATGCGCAACACTCTATTTGCTCCCGAGAGGGAACGCCTATTAGCATCGCTAATCATAGCTTACATTAACTTTTACTAGCAGTGATTTTAAATGGATTTCTCCAAATAGCATGACAAACTTTACCTGTCTAGTGCCCAACCTGTGCTTTTAGCGCCCGCCAGCATGTGAAATATTCACCCAAAATCACTCTGGTCTTGTTTCTATATTCTGCGGCCTTTCTCGTCTTAGCATACACTTCGTATACATTTTTTCTCTTTCGACTCTCAGCCATTTTCAAAGGAATGTCTGAAACCGTAACTCATCACACATAATACACCTGAAAGTGCGCATGCGCAGAAAGCGAAAACTACATAGGGACGAGCAGGTACGACGGCCTTACGTAAACATATCAGAATGATTGACACTTATAGTATAGTATAGGCTACCCACCCGGAAAAAGAAAATCCTCCGCTATACCTTTAAGATTAATCTATTCTAAAATAAAGTTTGTGTTTATATGTCTATATGTTATTATATTTATATTATATACAGTATATATGTGTGTGTGTGTGTGTGTGTGCGTGTGTGTGTGCGTGTGTGTGTGTGTGTGTGTGTGCGTGTGTGTGTGCGTGTGTGCGTGTGTGTGTGTGTGTGTGTGTGTGTGTGTGTGTGTGCGCGCGTGTCTGTGTGTATATATATATATATATATATATATATATATATATATATATACATATATACATACATACACATATTATACATATACATATATATATATATATAGTACTGTCAAACAAAAGCTTGTTTTTACATATGTATATATATATTAATTCAAAATCAATGAATTGATAATTTACTGCCATTTTGAGAATAACATGTAATCAATAAAACAGCTGTAATCGGATTACAATTATTTTAAAATGTATCTAAAATATCTAATTACAAGTACTTATTTACGTAAAGGTTACAGTAAAGACATTTATAATGTTACAAAAGATTTATATTCCAAATACATGCTGATCTTTTGAACCTTCTATTCATCCAAGAAGAAAAAACATTTTTTTTAAACATTTTTGAGGCAGAACAAAAATTATTTCTAAATTCATATATTCAAGATATTAATAATCTCTGAAAACAAGTCGTACACAATTTTCCTTCTCAAGTAATTTGATTACAGTGAGTTCATATTGAGGTATCTGACTTTTGTTTTGCAGACTTTGGTGTAGCAAGTCTGAGCACAGTCTGAGAACTGTTGAGATCTCTGCTGAAAACCAAGAGGAGATGCATGTGTCTTTTTCTCACAAGAAACATCTGAGAAGCAGGGGCCAGATCTCCATTCACCCTCGGTTTATTTGCTGTGTGCAGGAAGGAGAAGAAACCAGATCTCATTTGTGGCTCTCTATATTCTGTCACTCTGTGAGGTAAATGAGCGTGGTTATAGTTTCTCTCAGAAAGCATCCACGTTTTTTTTTTTTACAATATCAGTTATTGTGGCCCAAAAATAAATTGTAATAACCAACATAAAAAACATTGAGTACTGAGGTTTGTCAATGCTACATTAACTATACAACGCACATACAGAGACTGCATGTTTGCAACCTATTGGCCAAATGTGGAGAGTGTCATTTTGCCAAATCTTTGTTTTAACCTTTGTGTTTGACCAGTACTGTCTTATAATGCTGCCTAGTAAGGCTCATTTCATTGGTTTAGGAACATTCAGTCAGGACATAATCACACAAGCGGATGTAGTTGCATTCCTCCTATCAGTGAAACTGTGCCGCAGGCCGGTCTCTGACACTGTGGGGATCAGTGACGGCGTCTGGCTTTGACACTGTTAGTGATGCTGTTAATTCTCTGCTAGAGCGGGACGATGAGACCACAGGGCCAGTTTGCCACTGCCGTAACCCGCATGCCCACCTCTCTGGAGCTAATATCCACTGACATGCAAACACTCTACATCCACAACAGTGAGAAAGAGGCCAGCTGTGCATTTAAATATGCAATGACCTAGATTAGCATTGCCCCGCCCCCATTTTTATTGCCTATCAGTGCTCATTAGAGCAGGGCTGTTAGAGACTGTGCTCACAATACAGTGATGAGCCATGAGAGACTGTGTTTTACAGTGAATTTACCTCACTGGTGTTAGGCTGTTTTGTAAAGCAAAGACACCAATAATTAATACATAATTAAAATTATTAATATTAAGTTCAATGTTGTAGTTTATGACTGGAATTGTCACTCTAAGGCCTGGTTTCACAGACAGGGTTTAGATTAAACCAGGATTGCGACTTAGTTCAATTATTTAGTACATTTAAGTATCTTTTATAAACGATGGCACTGACTAATTTTAAGATATTAGTGCAAGTTGCTTTTAGTTAAATCAGCTGAAACATGCATTTTAATCTGGGACTAGATTTAAGACTTTTAATAAACTAGAGCCGGGTTGACACTGTATGATTTTGGCTGTGATTTGGTCATCAAAGACGAATTTAGAAAATCCTAAAAGATTATGTAACATAATAATGGTCATACTTATAATATAATATAATTACAGGCTTAGACACAATATATTTTTTGTATTGTATCATATTATTTTATGTTATGGTTTATGTTATATGTTGTGTTATGTTATGTTGCATAGTATAGTATAGTGTTCTTTATATTATATTAAGTGCCTGATTCTTTTCACTCTTAATTGACTTTATTTTACTTCTCCCTTTGTGATTTTTTTTCCAGTGCACAGATGGCATCCTTCCTCTGACATCCTTGCATACTTCAGTCAAACGACTGTCGTGATCATTGAGAAGAATGGGAACAGCTCTTTCCAGGTACTTCAGCTAGACCTTTGACTAACCGTCATGAAATACTAACTGTATAGCGCTTTTCCACAATAGATTTTGTTTCACATAAAATGCATGTTTCGATGTTACAATCAGGAAGTATTCTGTCAAAGTAATGTTCATAGGGCAGTAATAATACATGTTAGTAAACATCATGTATTCAGTTATGAAGGCATAGTGAACACATTAGGCAACGATTACAGCTTGTTATCGCAATGATTACAATATAAGGATAACGTTTGACAGTTTTGTATGTCGACTCAAATTTGGCATCATCTGGCATCAGTTTGTTTTAATCAGACATGCGATTTAGGGGCAGATGATCTACATTTACATTTAGTCATTTAGCAGACGCTTTTATCCAAAGCGACTTACAACTGAGGACTAAAGCAAGCGAGTCATCGTGAAGAGACAAAAACAACGCAAGAGTGCTCAAAATACAACAGGCATTAATCCGAGTAGCACAAGCCAGACAAGGGAGGATTTAAAGGAAAAGGAAGGTTTTTATTTTATTTTTTAAGTGGCACCGTGAATGAGAATGTTCTGGATGTTGATTTTGAGGCTCTCTGTGATGGCACCACGAGCCGTCGCTCATTGACTGATCGAAGGCTTCTGGTAGGGATGTAGACCCGTAGGAGCGAGTGAACGTAGGAGGGAAAGTCGATCTGTAAGCAAGCGTCAATGCCTTGAACTTGCAGCGAGGGGTAGCCAGTGCAGAGAGATGAACAGAGGAGTGACGTGGGTCCTTTTGGGCTCGTTGAAGACCAGACGAGCTGCAGCATTCTGGATCACTTGTAGAGGTTTAGTTGCACATGATGGAGGACCGGCCAGAAGAACATTGCAGTAATCAAGCCTAGAAATGACCAGGGCCTGGACGAGAAGTTGCATGCTCAATTAGGAAATGTTCCTGATGTTGTGCATTGCAAATCTGCATGATCGAGCTGTCTTTGTAATGTGGTCTGTGAAGGTCAGCTGGTCATCAAATATTCACTGATATTCATTACACCACTCTAGCCAATCTTAATAATAGTTTTCCTTGCATATTGAACTGTGATAATAGAAAGTATATTTACACACTCTCTCTTTAACCACATGCTACCTACACATGATTTGTCTCGCTGAAAACACATGGACAAATGCAGGAGGAGAGCTCATCCCTACAACAGACCCGTTGGACTCATTGCTCACTTACCAAAGTGTAATTAATGCTTTGCAAACTGCCACACAGTTTAAAATGAGTGATAGCAGAATGATCCGTGGCTTTATTGCTTCAACCACCCGTCTATACTGCAGTAATTGCCCTCTTGGCTTTGTAAATGAAGGAGATGATTAAGTTAATTCCCTGAGCTGCATTGGCACATTACCAGTGAATACATTTACAGGGCCCGCTTTGGCTGAGAGCCTTCATTTGCTAAATTGAGGGGTTGATTCAAAAGGTTGAAATGATTTTCGGAGTAGCTCAGGGCCGCCTGTTTTCATTTGCACCTCCGTCGACCGTCCAACCACAATAAACAAGACACTGTTACATAACAGGAGCGATGCTATTCTGATAGATACAGACGCTCTCCCTGCGGGAATCACGTGTAAACAGAAAGACGCTGCTGAGAATACTCATGGTAATGTGGTAGATTGAAGGTAAATGCTTTCTGATGATCCGCCGCTTGAGGAATGATAAACAGCCGGAGCTTAATATGAACAAGCTCTCAGTGTATGTAGGAGCTTGCCAAACCAGCAAACACTTTCTGGTGTGTGTAGCGTAACGCCTTCTTTCCTCGCTCGCTCCGGTTCTCTCTTGTGTATCTGGGATGTTTTGAAAGAATAAGCAAAATGGAGCCCGTGTGAACAAAGACTCATTCGCATAGCAACAAATCTGATGACGCTGCAAGCTTGTCTTTTGCCGACAAAGGTTCTGATACTTTTTTTTGATGATCCAGTGAAAAATGGGCCGTGGTGACAGCATTCATCCCGTGGAGAATCCCCACACACACCTCAGCTCATGCCGTTAATACACGCCGTCCATTTGAGTCATTCATATTGCATTCAATTCATATTTGCCAACAATAACCTCTTTGTGTAAAGATGGTTGATTTTATTGCACTCATGCATTTGCAAAAATGCAAAAAAAACTTTCTATCATTGTTTATTCACTATATGACTTGCTTTCTTCTGTGAAACACAAGATATTTTGAAGCACATTGGTAACCAAACACTTGACTTTCATTTTATGGACAAAACAACAAAAACTGATACATTTCTCAAAATATCTTCTTTTGTGTTTCACAGAATAAAGAAAGTCGTGCAGATTTTGTAGCTACATTAAGGTGAGTCAATTATTCTCTTTTTTTTGGATGAAATACCCCTGTAATAGCTGTTTCTGTTTAAGCGGTTGGTTTATTCATTAATTTCTTTGCCGTCTCTTAACCTCAGAGGAGTGTATTTTCTTACCATGATTATTTCTGTCGCCATTCATTACTAATTCTGCGACTACCCAGAATCTGAACCAGTAAACACCCAATTAAAGCCTCGCTTGTTCCTCTGTTCCTTTTGTTTAAGTGTACATGTGATTAAAGCATTGTGTGCTCTGCTTCTAAAGCAGCATCATCTTAATATGCTGAGCAAACACATACGCCGTCCTGCATCGCTATTGTTCGTATTGTTGTGCATGCAGCATTTTTTTTATTGTACATACTAACAGCAGAGACTTTGCCGCAGTTTACACCGTCTGAATACACAATGGAAGCGATTCAACAGTGGACGGTAGCATGTTTGAAGCACAAATCCAGTGTGGGCAAAAGCCTAAAAAGCTTATGTTCCTGGTCTGCTTGTGAAGGCTTCTTGTAGTGCACGTCATTCCAAAGTCAAATGGTTCTGTTTATAGTCTTAAATAATAGTGTATTCCACCTCTAAAATGACTTTCAGGTGACGTCACCCAATGCTCATCAGAAAGAATGTATTTTGACAGTCTTTCTGAAATCTATGCATCCAGTCACAGGAAAGTTAATTTTATATATACACTAGTTTACAACAGTTTTGGTTGGAAAGTTTTTTTTTAATTGTAAAGTCTTTCAAAACAGTAATATTGTAAAATAACTGTATTAAAATAGCTGTTTTCTATGTGAATATATGTTCAAATGTAATGTATTCCTGTGATCAAAGCTGAATTTTCAGCATCATTACTCCAGTCTTCAGTGTCACAGAAATCTTTCTAATATGATGATTTGCTAGAAACTGATGAGATGCAGAAACATTTCTGATTATTATCAATGTTATGATACATTTTATTTTCCAGGATTCTTTGATGAATAGAAAGTTAAGAACACCATTTATTTGAAATAGAAATCGTTGTAACAACATAAATGTCTTTACTGTTAATTTTGATCATCTTACTGAAAAAAGTTTCTTGATTTTTTTTTAGAAATCTTACAGACAGTCATGTACATTTATTATTTTTACATTAGTTTTCCATTTGATAGAATTTTCCTGTGTAGTGCATATTACTATATTTAGATACTTTGTTGTGATACAGTGCAATGTCATTCAGATAATCAGTATTGGTTTACTTTTTAAGTACTAAATAGATTTTAATGTGATGCATTTTTTTGTTAAAGTAAAATAATAATCTTTTTGTTTAACACAAATTTTCTTTTTTGGTTTAGTTCTGTTGTAGTGCGTCATTTTAAAAATGCATCACGTTACAGTATGAGTTCAGCTCAGGACTTTAATCAGCACGTCCGTGTAAGTGGGGAGAGGGGTAAGAACGTCATCAGGGTCTTCAGGTGGGCACCCTCCTTCACCGGTGTTTCGTTGATATGCCCACGACACATCCATAGGGCTCAACGGCAACACCTGGCGTCCCCTTCTGCTTTTCCCCTCTTTATTGTTCTTTGCAGCCCAGTTGGGGTCCTTCCTCTGTGTCCAGTGCTTCGCTCTGCTGCCTCCAACAGTAGCCATGTTTCCATAGACTTGTCAATCAAATGATCTGAAGTTCGGTAAAAAACCTCATGCGAATAACGCTGGTGAAAGTGTGTTTCCATCAAACGGCTTTAAAGCGGATAAAAACCTGTGCGTAATGACGTCACATGCTGTTTTGCGATCAAATTGGTATATTGAATTGATTTGAGACATTTTAAGGTGTTTCCATTCATTTTCTCACTGAATTGCACAACATTCAAGCCAACATTTGCGAACAAAGTTTTACTCGGCAAAATGGATCGCGCCATAATAACGTTTCCATCAGCGTTTATCACATAAGCCGCATATCGATAAAGATAAAATCTGATGAGACCGATCGTATTTCATGAAGTCGATATTTATGAAATTCAATCGAATTTGACTGTTTCCATAAGGCATTTTTCATTCGATATCACTTAATGCGGATAGAAACGTGTGGATAGAAACATAGCTAGTGTCCCCGAACACCCACCCCCTTCAGGAGCATGGCTATAGATGTGGCCACAAATCCTCAGCACCCAACCTCTCCCGGAAGTACCTGTGTACGCCAGCCTTGTTGTTTTGCCTAAAAAGCTATATGAAAGTAAAATGGGTAGCAAATGCCATTTCATGTTGACAATGTTTGATTTCAGAGCAGAACCGAAGTCTGTTGGAGGAAACCTCTACAGTATGTGACGGTGCTGAGAGTGTCTGTAGAGTTTCTTCCAACATGCTTACTCTTCTAACTTACTCTCGTGTGTGTGTGTGTGTGTGTGTGTGTGAGGGATCTGGTATGCTGGTCAGGAGCTGGTAGGATGTAAGCAGACTCAGAGGGCACAGGCCGGCTCAGAGGATACGGACGGGTCCAGTGACTGAGCTTAAAGCAGCTCATGCAAGACTTATCTAATCACACAGCCTGTCACACACACACACACACACACACACACACACTGAACTGCACTGAGGAATGAAGGGAGGCACAAGAACTTGAACTAAAATTGACTTTTCTACAAATGTGACTTACTGCAGTGCATCTATTGAATGATTTTGTTTGGCAGTTAAAATTAAAATACGCAGTTTTAATTAGTTAAACATAAACAACTATTCAGAAGACTTGGAAAATAGTGTATTACAAATTTTCAATTTCTCTCTTTTTTCTGCAGACGATACAGGATTGGAATGACACGAGGGTGAGTATTGCAAAATATTCAATTTTGGCAGAACAATTCCTAAGAGTAGCTATAATAATATTTGATAGAATTCATGTTTTTGTTCAAATAAATTCATTGGCAAGCATAAAAAAATCTTAATTATCAAAACTTGTGTTTTCGGTAGTCTATGTATTTAAATGTAGCTTTGTGTTTGACCAGGTAGGGTTTTGAATGGCTGATGTGGATAATCTTAATCCTTAATGACAAGTCGATCCAAACTTTATCTGTCAAATGCACAGTAATAATACAGTATGTAGCAATAATGGCAATCAATGAAATGTCCTACAAGCAGTGTGTGTGTGTGCGTGTGTGTGTGTGTG
>CM060623.1:31692623-31880123 GCA_030578275.1 Meda fulgida
AGGACAAGCATGTTTCCATTTAAGGAGGATTGCACGTCTGGCCTGCAAAGTAGTAAAGGCAATGACGCTGTAGCTGGTATATATGTGATTGGGGAAAGGCCGAACAGGACAGTCAAGGAATTAGGGACAAAAGTGTAATTGAGGGCCTGTGAGAGAGTTCTGAAAATGTCGGACCAATAGTCTGATAGCACCGGGCATGACCAGAACATGTGAAGATGATCTGCTGGGGATTGTCTGCATCCATTACAGGCATCACTTCTGCTAGCAAACAATTTAGCCAGTCTGGCATTAGTGAAATGGGCTCTGTGAAGCACTTTAACACTGTTTTAGGGCATGTCTAGCACAAATAGATGAAGAGTGAACTAAACTGATCCACTGGTCATCGGAAATGTCAACGCCCAAACCTTGTTTCCAGGTTTTAAGATTTTTTTCTTTAAGATTTTCATGACCCATGACATCTGATCCTGTAGAAAGTTCCATATTCCTAATTTTCCCTGAGCATCTTTGGAACATCTCATCTCTTTTTATTAAACATGTGTTGACTAATTTTATTAAAATTTTAATCAGCTTTCAGATGCCAGTAGTTTAGTGAAGGTCTCTAATTTTGTCATGTTTCGTTCATTTATGCAGATTTCCCCCCTGAAATAACCTCCATCCTGACTGGATGTGACAGTTGCATGTGCATCTTCACAGAATTCATGTGCGTACTTTAACCTCTTTCATGCTATGTTTGCATTAAATGTGCATTTACTTCGGCACGGCACAGCGCGGATGAACGCACTGTTTTGAGGAGAATGTGCTGTCAGTCACCGCGGATCCTGGCATTCAGAATCACAGATTCAACTTTTTTAAAGTATGACCAACATAAGAATTTTCACTGGAGAATGTCGTCTGAACAAGTAACATCCACTTTTGTTCAACTAAGGGAAAAAGCGTTGCAGTAAATCGCGCTGATTAAATCTAACGATCGCTTATCACGTCAAACCGTGCAAATTATACTTTATTCTCAAATTGTTAACGTTAATAACATCAGCATTGCGTGACTACATTTAATGTGTATTAGGGCTACCTGTAGTTTAGTACTACTCCGTAACTGTATGAATTAAAGTGCGCTACTCTTACATAATTGAACCATTGAAATGTCTGACCTGTCCAGCAGAAAAATAGCCGTCTCTGCGTTTGTTTTGAACCCCTTCAAAACACGGAGTTCACGCCACCTTTCAAAAGCCCTTTCGATTTCGCATGGGCCGGTTGCAGTCTCTTTTTTTCTGTAGCCACTCCGAGGCCTTTTGCATTTTACAATCGGGTGAATCTGCAGTTGTCACTGGTGATTGTCGTTTGAACCTTTCTGGATCCGCCATCAAATTAATACGTTTAATTATGTCAAGGGCTGTGAGAAAAGGCTATAAATCTCCACCCCCAACATCTTCACACGCAACATAGCCTACTAGCCGAGACTCTTCTTTATACAGATATGACGTAATGACGCAAAGACATGCTCGAATTTCCCGCGGAAATCCACCAGTACCACTGGAATTAAAAACATTATTACAAGCTTACCGTTTTGAATCGAGCTACGGCAAGCATATCGTTTTGAACACTGGCTAGTTATGTACTTGCTAAAAAAATTATTTTTGATAATTTTAAAGTTTCGTTTTGTGCATGTTACCTTCATCTGTGCTTTGCAAACGTGCACTGGACGTACTCTCATCTCTGTTTTACACTGTGGTTTTAGACACTGTATCAAGTTAAAAGAAGTTTGGAAGCCCTGCATTATGTTGCTCTCCAGTGCTGTTTTTACACATTTTGTGTGAGCAACCTTTAAGGTAAAGCATGATATTAAGGCCCGTTCACAGAACTATATAAGTGTCCACATCAACGCACGGTCTGTAGAAAGATTTTCTTTTTATTAAATATTTCAGATACCAATAGTTTAATGCAGTGCTGTGAAACACATTTTACATTAGCGACTTGTTAAAATGCAATGCTAAATGAATGCAAAGGTCTAAGAGATCAAATATCGAATCTGAGCTGCTCAATTGGTGCAGAAAAGAAGAAATCAAAAACAGTTCCTATCAAATAAGTTACCCTGATGACTTTTTCACTGCATTAGCATTTTTTCTGCAGAGGGTTCTGGAGCTGGAGAGCGAGGAGAGGGCCGTCATGTGTCCGGGTCGGTGCTGTGATCGTCCCACTGAGGGTGTGGAGGTTTTGGCAGTTCTAGAGCCGCGGTGCCAAAGCCCGAGGCCATCTTCCATCTCATACAACATGACTTTCATGCTCAACTTGAGCTTCACACGTATTGTAACCCAAACCGTCAAGAAAGGACGGAGAGGAGTGCAGAAAGAGACGGAGAGAGGCCTGACCTACAGCTACACTTGGCAAGAGCAGCCGTGTGTTGCGTATGGAGAAGGATATAGCACATCTGTCAGCTCGGGAGTTAAAGATCTCGTCGTAAGCCCCTCTCTCAACGGCTCTGTGTTAATGCATCTAGAATATATCTCACCAGATCAAAACCTTGCTGCCTATGGCTCTACTTATACTATAGGCTCTCGGGCAACACGGCTTGAGTTTCCCCAGCTTAACGGGTAACCTTGACTTGGCCCAGTTTCAGGCGAGTCTGAGGGGAAGCGTAGAGGAATTCTTCCTCTTTAGGCTGAATTACTAATGTGAATAATACAGCGTTAGTGCAACTTCCATGTTCACTGTATTTGAGTATCAAGTTTAAACAATCTGGCAGTGTGTATAATCCCAAAGAAAACTCATAATAATGCAGGAATTAATTATTAATTCAAAACAAATATACATATATATATGTATATGACATTATTATTTCATGCATTTATGCACTAATTGCATTAATGCACTTACAGTTTTTTCTTAAATATGTTTTGGCTAATTTGATTACGCTTTCAGATGTCAGTAGTTTAGTGAAGGTCTCTCAGTTTCTCATGTTTCAATCCATTCTGCATATTTCTGCCCTGAAATCATCTCCATTCTGACTGTATGTGACAGAAACTGCATGTGCATGTTCTTCAGAGATTTCATGTGCGTACTTTAAAGTCTTTAATGCTATGTTTGCATTAATGCATTTACTTTAAAGCCATGTTTCTTTAATTTGAGCATGTTACTTACCTTCATCTGTGCTTTGTAAGCATGCTCTGGACGTAAGTCTCTTCTCTATTGTTCAGCATCTCTCACGTCATTGTTTCAAGCATTATGTTGCACTCCAGTGCTGTTTTTATACATATTCTGTGTGACATGATATTACTGTCCGAGCTGATTGACAGAATGCCACTGATGCATTACTACAATAGGCTGAAGAAAAAAAAAACTGGAATATTCCTTTATTTGATAAGTGTGAGTTATTTATTGCTCTTTCTCTCATCGACAATTAAATATGGCATATGATTCGTTTTTCACTGTGTATTTCCTATTGTTTGAACTGTTTCTGAAGGTCTCTCTGGCATATTGTAGCATTTCACTAAGTTATGAAGTATCTGCTATTCACATCCAGAGCCTTGAGATTTGTAAGAAATCTCAAATTCTTTGTCCAGCACTTTCCACACATCCAGAATCGCATTTAAATGACCCTGCGCGGCGGCTTGTGACTGTAAGGTCATCATGTTAGCAGAGGATTAAAGGAAAGCCATGTACATCCCTTTAAAATTGTATATCTGATTTTTAGACTTCAGTGCTTTTCTTTCATGTATTAATAAGCCTGTGAACATCTGAACATCAGATATTAAACTCGTTATGAATGTCTGCTTGTGCTAATGTGATCTAGACCTCTGCTTTTCATCTTTCAACAGAAACACTGATTATATATACAATATTTATGTATTAATATTTTTTATCTAATGTTCATTATATCTAAGCTGAGCTTTCTTACATGGTGCTTTATGATGGTCTACTGTGGTCATAAAGAGATGGAGATGATCAGCAACAAAACTCAGGTAGACTGTGGCGTTTCAGTGATGCTCAATTGGTACTAAGAGGCCCAAAGTGAGCCAAGAAAATATATAACACACCATTACAAACAAGTTGTATTACAACTTCTGATACCAGACAGGATGATCCATACTTTCATGTGGTTTACGCCAAATTCTGACCCTCATCTGAATGTTGCAGCAGAAATCCAGACTCGTCAGACCAGGCACAGTTTTCTGGACAATCTTCTATTGTCCAGTTTTGGTGAGTCCGTTTGAATTGTAGCCTCAGTTTTGTGTTCTCAGCTGACAGGAGTGTCACAATAGTGTTTCTTCTGCTGCTGGAGCTCTTCTGCTTCAAGGTTTGGTGAGTTGTGTGTTCAGAGATGCTCTTCTGCTTCAAGGTTTGGTGAGTTGTGTGTTCAGAGATGCTCTTCTGCTTCAAGGTTTGGTGTGTTGTGTGTTCAGAGATGCTCTTCTGCTTCAAGGTTTGGTGTGTTGTGTGTTCAGAGATGCTCTTCTGCTTCAAGGTTTGGTGTGTTGTGTGTTCAGAGATGCTCTTCTGCTTCAAGGTTTGGTGAGTTGTGTGTTCAGAGATGCTCTTCCGCTTCAGGGTTTGGTGTGTTGTGTGTTCAGAGATGCTCTTCTGCTTCAAGGTTTGGTGAGTTGTGTGTTCAGAGATGCTCTTCCGCTTCAGGGTTTGGTGTGTTGTGTGTTCAGAGATGCTCTTGTACTTCAACGTTTGGTGTGTTGTGTGTTCAGAGATGCTCTTCTGCTTCAAGGTTTGGTGTGTTGTGTGTTCAGAGATGCTCTTCTGCTTCAGGGTTTGGTGTGTTGTGTGTTCAGAGATGCTCTTGTACTTCAAGGTTTGGTGTGTTGTGTGTTCAGAGATGCTCTTCTGCTTCAGGGTTTGGTGTGTTGTGTGTTCAGAGATGCTCTTCTGCTTCAAGGTTTGGTGAGTTGTGTGTTCAGAGATGCTCTTCTGCTTCAAGGTTTGGTGTGTTGTGTGTTCAGAGATGCTCTTCCGCTTCAAGGTTTGGTGTGTTGTGTGTTCAGAGATGCTCTTGTACTTCAACGTTTGGTGTGTTGTGTGTTCAGAGATGCTCTTCTGCTTCAAGGTTTGGTGTGTTGTGTGTTCAGAGATGCTCTTCTGCTTCAAGGTTTGGTGTGTTGTGTGTTCAGAGATGCTCTTCCGCTTCAGGGTTTGGTGTGTTGTGTGTTCAGAGATGCTCTTCTGCTTCAGGGTTTGGTGTGTTGTGTGTTCAGAGATGCTCTTGTACTTCAAGGTTTGGTGTGTTGTGTGCTCAGAGATGCTCTTCTGCTTCAGGGTTTGGTGTGTTGTGTGTTCAGAGATGCTCTTCTGCTTCAAGGTTTGGTGTGTTGTGTGTTCAGAGATGCTCTTCTGCTCCAGGGTTTGGTGTGTTGTGTGTTCAGAGATGCTCTTCTGCTTCAGGGTTTGGTGTGTTGTGTGTTCAGAGATGCTCTTGTACTTCAAGGTTTGGTGTGTTGTGTGTTCAGAGATGCTCTTGTACTTCAGGGTTTGGTGTGTTGTGTGTTCAGAGATGCTCTTGTACTTCAAGGTTTGGTGTGTTGTGTGTTCAGAGATGCTCTTCTGCTTCAGGGTTTGGTGTGTTGTGTGTTCAGAGATGCTCTTCTGCTTCAGGGTTTGGTGTGTTGTGTGTTCAGAGATGCTCTTCTGCTTCAAGGTTTGGTGAGTTGTGTGTTCAGAGATGCTCTTCCGCTTCAGGGTTTGGTGTGTTGTGTGTTCAGAGATGCTCTTCTGCTTCAGGGTTTGGTGTGTTGTGTGTTCAGAGATGCTCTTCTGCTTCAAGGTTTGGTGTGTTGTGTGTTCAGAGATGCTCTTCCGCTTCAGGGTTTGGTGTGTTGTGTGTTCAGAGATGCTCTTCTGCTTCAGGGTTTGGTGTGTTGTGTGTTCAGAGATGCTCTTGTACTTCAAGGTTTGGTGTGTTGTGTGCTCAGAGATGCTCTTCTGCTTCAGGGTTTGGTGTGTTGTGTGTTCAGAGATGCTCTTCTGCTTCAAGGTTTGGTGTGTTGTGTGTTCAGAGATGCTCTTCTGCTCCAGGGTTTGGTGTGTTGTGTGTTCAGAGATGCTCTTCTGCTCCAGGGTTTGGTGTGTTGTGTGTTCAGAGATGCTCTTCTGCTTCAGGGTTTGGTGTGTTGTGTGTTCAGAGATGCTCTTCTGCTTCAGGGTTTGGTGTGTTGTGTGTTCAGAGATGCTCTTCTGCTTCAAGGTTTGGTGAGTTGTGTGTTCAGAGATGCTCTTCTGCTTCAGGGTTTGGTGTGTTGTTTGTTCAGAGAATGCCTGATACTCTGTTTGAACTTCAGCAGATCGTCTTGATCATGTCTACATGCCTCAAAGCATTGAGTTGCTGCCATACGATTGGCTGATTAGATATTTGTGTTAACAAATAGTTGAACAGGTGACCTAATAAAGTGTCTGGTTAGTGTGTATAACATGGTATTTGCAGTGCTTCAAGGAATACTGTTATTTTCATGTAACATGTCCAAAGCATTACAATATTACCATGGTAGTGTTCAACCATGCAGCCCTACTGTTGATTGTAGTATTGCAGGTGTAAATCTTTCAGTTTAATCTCCTATGCAGGTCCCAGAATCCTCCGTCTTTCTTGGATCTGCAGACATTAAAAACCGATCTGCGTATAACACCACTGTAACATGCAGACATGAAACGGTAACACAAGAGCATGATGGGAATTGCTACAAAGACTCTACATGTTTCATTCAAATCAACACACCGCGCCATTCCTCTCGAGACTGATGAACATCACACACACCCGGCAGATTGGGATGCATTTTTATACAAATATCTCACAGCAGAAGAGATGTGAGCGGAGCCAGGAGCGATTATCTGACATCAGCCTTCATGAATCTCTTTAATATCTCAATAGTTTCTCCTGCACAGCAATGAGATTAAATTAAAAACAAACTGAGACTTTTCTTTAAGTCTCCTACTTTTTTCCTGAGAAAAAGATTGCAGTACACTCTTAAAAATAAAGGTTCCAAAATAGGGGTCATAGAAGAACCCTTTTGGTTCCCAAAAAACCTTTTAGTGAATCGTTCTAAAAATAACATTTTTTTTTAACATATTAATAATCTAAAGAACCTTTTTCCACTATAAATAAACTTTTGTGGAACAAAATGGTTCTTTCTGGAGTCAATGATGCAGATAAAGAACCATTACATTACATTTAACAGAATTAATTATTTATCTTACACAAACCTTTCTCAAAGTTAATAGAAAATTGACTTTTGGATGTTTGAACTGACACTAGGTGGAATGAGCGGCCAAATCATCTAAAAGAACGATTTTTAGAACGATTCACTAAAAGGTTTTCTGGGAACCAAAAGGGTTCATCTATGACCCCTATTTTGGAACCTTTATTTTTAAGAGTGTACTTACTTGCGTTTCACAAGAAATCTGAAAAATGTCTCAAATTGTGCTCAGATTTGCCAAGATGCCAATTAAAAGTCAAAGATCTCTCTAAAAACTCAAACATTTCTCATTTAAAGGTGCATTGTGTAATATTTAGCAGGATCTGTTGACAGAAATGCAATATTATATGCATAACTATGTTTTCAGTGGTGTATAAAGACCTTACATAATGAACCATTATGTTTTTATGACCTTTGAATGAGCCATTTCTATCTACATACACCGCGGGTCCCCTTACATAAAAAATGCGCCGACATGTTTCTACAGGAGCCCTAAACGGACAAATGCGTTTCGTCACTATGGCTGCGTTTCAGTCCACTTTTAGACACGCACTTGCAAACTTCCCTAAGCACTTCCCCTCGGGGGAATCCCTGCCGCCATTTTGAAGTGCGTTCCACTTCATGAAGTTTATATGGACAGACCCTCGCTCCCTCGATTTTGACAGTCTACTTCACATGTACACTTCAGGCAGCTCCATATACCACAATGCAACACAATTGTGACATCAACGCATATTGCGTTTAATTTACCCCACCACAAACAACTCAATGATAAATTAATTATTAAAAAAAGTGATCAAGGGCTTAGCGCGTTCCAATTCAGCCTATTGCACAGGTTCGGCCAGTAGTGGGCACTTGTGCAACGTAAGCAGTGACGTACATCCGAGTGAATGAGATGGAGGGAAGTTAGCGAGTGAAGGGCATGACAATTTTGAACTGGAACTATGTTGTTCTTCATGCAAAGAAGCTAGCTAAAGTCAGCGAATAAAACACTGACACAATGATGAACAAGTAGCAATAATATTTGCAATAACATCATTTTACAGAATAATTAAGTAAACCTAATTTCTTAATTTATCTTTGTGAAGAAACCTCATTGCTGAACTGGCTACTCTCTGCTGTCTCAGACAACGACATCTTCTCCCATTGGCCACCGTAACTTCTGTTATCACCACTAGATGCCATTCAAAATTACACAGGGCACCTTTAACGCATATTCACATTGATTTCATAAATTCATTTGTGGCTCTTTTATTTCTCCACAGGACTTTTAGGATAAACATCTGAGACACAGGTAAAATTCCAGAGCAGTGTTTTATTTTTGTATTATGTATGTAATATTAGAGTATTTATTAATATTTTGAATTAGCTTTTATTTTATTTTTATTTTATTTTTTCAGTTTTCATTTTAATTAGGTTTTAGCAATTTTATCAAGTGCTTTTTTAATTTTATTAGGTTTTTTTCTTTTTTTTCTTTTTTGTTCTTCAACTTATTTTATTTTAGTTATCTAACATTTATATTTAATTTCAGCTTTATTTTAATGAACAAAACTTACTTTTAATAGTTTGAATTAACAATAACAATACTCTTCTAGACCTACTAAATGGTCACCTGAGCAATGGAGAAAATGTTGTCGATTTTCTTGTTTGAATCTAGTTAGAAATTATTTGTTGGACAAGACATTTTTCATAGTACACTACTGGTCAAAAACACTGCTCAAGCACAATTTGAATTTTAGTAGCCAAATGTAGTTGAACCCCATGAATGTTGAAACCATAGATTATATATATATATATATATATATATACATAGATGCCTCATTAGCTGTTTCAATGGGCCGCTATCAGCCATCCACCATATTGGAAAGGTCAAAACACCGGTCCGTGAACACTCAAGAGCAAACTGTCTGAGCGTCTGCAACAGTTGTTTAATGTATGAATGTCTATATCTGCAATAGACTTCAGCAGATGATTTTGCTGAACTAACACAATACAAAAAGATGAAGCGTCAGCTAACGCAACATTAAAAAGTTGCCATACTTTGAAAACCTTTATTATTAAGTTACATGTACATATAAAAACACAAACCAGTACATTCTTACCTCTGAAAGGTTGTCCCATTTCTTCGGGAATTTAAATCTATTGGCTGTTTCACGACCAGAAGCTGTGCAGTGTTGTTGCGTCATTGTGAGTAACGACACGCTGACTGTTCCAAGATGGTGGAAGCGGGCAAATGTGGCATCTACATATAGCCTACATATGATTGTAGGCTATATGTACAGCGCAAGTCTGTCATGTTGTCTTGCTTTTGTTTTTGCATCTCCTCCGCAGGTCATGGCTGGGGTTGGCGGGTGTGAATGTTCAGATGCCTCCGTCTTCATTTCCATTTCCACACTTGTCCTCTTTCATCATGGACCCAGTAGCCATTTACCTCCAAACATCAGTTGAGTTTTCCCAGAGGAGCTCCGTCACAGGACCACAGAGCCTGGCTTTGATCATCACAAAGACCCCAGCGTCTATCAGGGGGACAGGTCTCTCTTTCTCTCTTTCTTCAAACCTCTTGTTTTCCCCTGAGAAACGCTCGTCTCGGAGGACGAGAAGGGCCGTGGTGGTGAACAGTGAGGAAGAAGCGCTTTCTCCCAAGTAACAAACCAGACCGTTTTACATTTACTGTTTTTACATTTGTATGTCACATTCCCAGCATGCAATAGCCGTCATTTCAGCGTCTAGGTTATATAGACCCGATATAGTCCGGCTATGAGCACTTCTAACCAAAATAACCATGAATTTGGTGTATATCGTTTTTTGCCAAAATAACTTGCTAGATGTATGATATTCCATCATGTCAGCAAAGTAAACAGTGATTACAAGGTGTTTGGTTTCATTTCTTCACTCATTTCATTTCTTTGTTATCTAATTGATGACTAGGCCTATTCTTGGGCTCTGGTTTAGACTTCTATTAAATTTTAGCTGACAGCCCAAATTTTGCCTTGTTTTAGCCTAGACTTCTGGGCTGTGTTTGGACGGCTATTAAAAGTATGAAAACTTTATTAATCCCTGTAAGGTGAAATTCATTCGCCACCATTGCACATGACAGACACCACAAACAAATAAACATTAAAAAACATTAGACGTTTTTTAAACGCAAAATTGCTTGCTGGGATTATGTCTTTGTTCAACATCATACACATATTTATTAATCCCACAAGTCAAGGCATTTTGCACCCAAAACAATCATATTTATATAATAATTTTACCCTCCACTTTCTGACCGTTTGATGCCATTGACTTGCGAATGGAGATGTTGTGTGTTAATGTATTCATGATGTCAGAAAGTTGTTGGACGTTCAGAACAAACCATTTTAAAGCTTCGTTTCAATAGATGGTGGTTTTATAGTACACAAGGATTGTGTAAAAATACTTTCTGTTCAAAAGTTTAAGGTCAGTAAGATATGAATGTTTTTGAAAGTCTCTTTTGCTCATCAAGGCTGCATTTATTTGATAAAAAATACAGTAAAACCGTAAATATTGTGAAATATTATTACAACTGAAAAAAACGGTTTTCTATTGGAATATATTTTCATATGTAATTTATTCCTGTGATCAAAGCTGAATTATCAGCATTACTACTCCAGTCTTCAGTGTCACATGATCCTTCAGAAATCATTTTATGATGATGATTTGCTGCTCAAAAAATATTTCTGATTATTATCAATGTTGAAAACATAGTTGTGCTTCATATTTCACATGATACATTTTCTTTTTCAGGATTCTTTGATGAATAGAAAGTTCAAAAGAGCCGCATTTATTTGAAATAGAATCTTTTGTCACATTTTAAATGCTTTAACTGTCGCCTTTGATCGATTTGATGCATCTTTGATTAAAATAATTAATCTTTCTGACTTTTTATGTACACAAACAATGAGAAATTTCCCAAATCCCCCTTTATTTCATTAGTCCGTGCAGAGACGTCAGCTGTTAATGCTCTCAAGGCCTTCCGACGGTAATCAACATTAATTTCACACTGAATGAGCATGGAATTGTTACCAAACTACAAATCCAATTTGTCCAATATAATCAGTCCATGTAGCCTCCTAATTGCCATGCGTTCAGTGTTTCCACTAATCAGTAATTGACTGACAATAGAGTATCGGTCTCACTGTTTCAGTTGTGATCTGGCGACTGGGTTAAACTTGTTACTGAGTGTGAATCAAAAATATCTTTTAGTCTGTGATGCTGACAGATATTATGATGGGTTGATGACAGATTTTTAGTGTTTGGACTTGCTGAGATTTCTACGGCTTTCTTTTTCTCTAGCTGCGTTCACACATGTCAGTTTTGTATATAAAAAGCAAAAATCACATTTAATTTGTTATTCCGATATATTGTATAATTGAAATTGAATATATTTTGCACCACTGATGTCCTCAGCGTGAATAATAAATGTAATATGTCAGTTACATTCTTACCATGCCTGGAAGTATACTAATTTATGATTTGCACGTTAAGTTGTATTACACAGGAAATTGTCGAAAATGTTTTAATATTGATGTACATAATCAGTATCAGGAATGCAATGTGGGATTGGTGCATCCCAAAAACTAATACATAGATATAATAAGTTATTTTAATTTCATATAGCAAATATTAATGAACATGCCAGTTTTCGAGTAATTTACACATGCAAGTCAGCCTAGAAATATTGACTCAAAAAGATAGGAGAACCTCACAGAAAGGGCTGATTTGAGCAGAAAATCATAACTGGGTCCTTTAGCTTCCAGTGTTTTTCTCTCAGATGAAATCAGACATGAAGTCTATGCAGACAGGATGGATGTCACTGCTAAACTTTGCAATATATAATAATACCCAGTGAAGAAAACCGTGAGCGCAGATCCGATGTGTGTCTTCTGAGATCATTATGTCCCATTACGTCGCTCAGGGCTGCACACCGCAGCAGCGTTCGCCTTCAGCTGTATTTCAAGGTGGAAAAAAGGAAAACTCTCCTTTATGAGAATAATTTATCACTATTAGAACAGTGCCTCTCCAGAAAACAGGCTCAAACGCTTTTCCAAAAGAATTATGTATCAGAAATTAAGAATGCAGTGGTTTGCCAGAGCGCTCCGGCCCGTGGGGAACCATTTACGGCCCTCGAAAGAACCCGCGTTGCCAGGACGCGTAATAAAACATTTGTGCTTCCAAGGCGCTCAGAATTGCTCTCGTTTTCCTTCCTGTCAGCGAGAAACACGGTATAAACACGGCCGTGTGTGCGTCGCCTGTAAATGCTTTCATAACTCATATCGGTGCAACTGGAAGTTGTTTTGGAGATCTTCTGCTTTGCGTGGATAATATATCGCTGGTCTGTAGGTAGATTTGTTTAGTTAATAGCTTGATGTTGGAATTACTGGATCATAAATATAGGCTATATCTTTTTTTGGAGTGCTCTTACACCATGTCATAGTTTTATATTTCCTTCATGTTACTGAAAGTAAAACCTGAATCTTTTTTAAAGGTATAGTTCACACAAAAAACACAATTCTGTCTTTATTTACTCACCCTCAAGTCTTTTCAAACCTGTATGCATGCATTTCTTCTGCAGAACACCAAAAAAGTAGTTAGTTACTCACCAGTTTTGGTTCCCATTGATTTCCATTGTATTTTTTGTCAATGAGAACCAAATCTGTTTGGTTACCAACATTCTTAAACATTGTTTCTTTTATGTTCCACAGAACAAAGAAAGTCATTCAGGTTTGAAAAGACATGACAATTATAATTTATTTTTTATTTTTATTTTTTATTTTAATTAATACACTGAAGAAGAAGAAAAAAATATATAACTTGTTATTTTATCTTGGTTTCAGGTACAAATATCTAAACTTTCTTGATTCAAGATACCAGTACATTAAATTCAGAAGCAAACTGACCAAAGATATTAAGTCTTGTGTTTTGAACACTTAATATTCAACAATATTATTTATCTGCCTGCATTAACACCATTGCATGAAAACTGAACTGAGCTGGACGATGTTTTCTCGCGGCTATATAGATATAAATGAACTCAATCACTTTTTACAACAAAAATGAACCATCATTGAACTTACTTATAAGCTGGACTATGATGCCATTTTCGTCTAGATCTGCTATACAGATGAAACAAACTTTATTGCATTATTTTCCTGTTATAACTGTAAAGCTGCTTTGAAACAATCTGTTGACTTTACTTTAAACAATGTACAAAAAGGATTAAGCTATGCTAATAAACTTTATTTTTCCGACCCCATTGGCAGATGTTTTTTCTCTCTCTTGTTTTAAAGGGATAATTCAGCCAAAAATGAAAATGTGTCATCATTTACTCAACCTCACGTTGTTCCAAACATGAATGAGTTTATTTCATCTGTTTAACACAAAAGACACATTAACTTCCGTAGTATTTTATTGGTGCTGTCAAATGTCTGGTTACGACATTCATTTAATATATATTTGATGATACAATTTTCATTTTTGAGGGAACTATCTCTTTAAGCTTAAACCCACCACATTTTGATAGATTTTTTTCTGAAAACGACTTAATATCTTATGTCATTTTATTGTATCTTGATTTGAGAATGTTTAGGTAATTGTACTGGAAAACAAGACAAAAATACTAAACGGGAAAATATTTTTTTGCGGTATTTCCCTTTAAATGGTGATGTTGTTTTTGGTCAGTTTGGCGTTATAGTAAATGAAACTAAAGATTGTAATGCAGTATGTTTGCAAACCTGTGCAAATGTAGATTGTATTTCCTGCAAATATTTTCTGTTTTACACCAACAATTAGCATAATCAGGCCAGTTTACACCAAGAACGATGACTGATTGGCTGTCAGTGTTTTTATCGTTTATCGGCTGGAAAAAGTCATTCCAACTATATTGTTCTTTATCGTTATAGTTGTGGTGTGGACTCATAGAACTAGAATGATTATTAAAACTTTATAGTTATTGTTAAAGGTGTGAATGGGGCTTTAGTGTTTGTTAAATGATTTGAACAACCTCATAACCCTAACTGCTATCCTTAAACTGACTTTTGCATTCTCCATAAAATGTTCAAATATGCATTTGTTTGCATTCCACACAACTTTTGTGACTGTAGAGTGGTAATGTTGGTGGAAAGCCCCCTCTGTAGTGCACTAGATGAACTGCTTCTTTAGTTTGATGCTGTAAATCACCAAAATGAGTTTGCATTATACCATCTGATTTTTTTTTTTTTTTTGTCTTATTAGATTAGTCTTAAAGGGATAATTCACCCAAAAGATGAATAATCTGTCATCATTTACTCTTTTTCTTCAGTGGAACATAAAAGGAATCAACCGAATGACACCGTACCCTATTGACTTTCATTGTATATGAACAAAAACATATATTTTCTTGTGTTCCACAAATTATAGTTTTGAACGGCATGAGGATTGTACAAAGATAAATGATGACAGATTTTTCATTTTTGGATGAACTGTCTCTAAGTTACAGTACTGCACGTGTGATCAAGTAAAATTGTGGTTGGCAGTTATTTAACATCTTACAAAGGAAATGTGTTGTGTGCCATGCATTATGGACAAAAAATACTATCACGATTTTTTTAACAGTATTTAGCAATTTCAATTTAATCATGTTTTTGAAACAATATTTCGTAAAACACATACTTGTACTTGAATACTGTATAAATCTTTGGAAGCGCATGACACCGGCTTTATTGGAAATATTTGTGGGCACCGTGTCCTTGCATAAATGCAGCGGGCTTTGCTTTGTTTCAGACGGGCCTGGTAACAGAAGGGCTTGTGCTCGAACAAGAGCCTTGCCTCCTGCCATCACGTCGTGCCGAAACCAGGTCTCTGAGCGAGTTCTTGTTTTTAATATACATAAAGGATAGCTAGTTAAGCAATATTATGAGCAAGAGTTGTGTCAGCATGTTTGCAAACGTCATATTGTTTGTATACAACAGTAGAAGTTGTTAATAGGTGACTTACATTTTAAACGGTTTTTGCTCAATTTTGCCAATAAAAATTATTTCAAACAAATCCAGGTCCGAGCAACACAGCGATGTTTCGTTCCTGAATGAATCAGCCGTTTTGAACGAATCATTTGACTGAATAATTCAGTGACTCACTTGTTAAGACAATGAGTTGCTGCCAATGAGTTTAGTAGTTTAGTTTCATATTTAAAAGCATTATTTCATCATGGTTAAAGAGATAGGATGCATTTATAAATAGACTATTACGAGTGAAATATGAGATAGCATTGTTGAATATAACAAAGATAATAAAGTTATTGCAGTCGCATAAAATGCTTGTCTGTCTTTTCCCTCATATGTGAGCCTCCAACTGTTTCTTGGCCTCCGGATTGCAAAGGCCGATTTGATCAACACGCGTGATTTGAGGAATCATTCAAACGCTGCAGGGCGATCCAGTTAACAGTTAAGTATGAACTTGGCTTAGCAAACACTACTAATTATTGCATTGGGTTGGAAGTGTTTAGTGGCGCTGAAGTGGACACATACCCAAACACAAATCCTCAAAGCCTGTTGGGATTTCTTTGCAGAAAGGAAGCCTCGAAGTCACGCTTCTGTTTACAAACAGACATGTCTCTGAAAAGCGAAAGGATACACCTGGACGTCTTCGAAGGAAACCCTTCCTGATGAATGGATGCAGAAATCCTCCTCATTGTATTTTCTGCTACATTTCTGATGCTAAATTCATGAGGGAAAGGAGTTAGAAAGAAAGAAAGTCTGGCCTCAATAAACATGTGAGTCGTCGTCCATTCAGGCGGCGAGGAGCGTATTGTTTGTTTGCTATGGCCTGGTTTCCAGAGACCCCAAGAGTGGCCCAGTGAAGAGGGTTCAGAGAACAATGGTGCTCCTCATTGAACGGGGCGAGGACTGAACACCCTTTCTGGAAGTATGGCCCGGCCCGGCCGCTCTCTGCTCACGGATGAGTGACAGCTGAATCGTTGGGCAAGTTTTTCCCAAGCACAGGCTCATAGAGCCTCACTGCACAGGCCGAGTGTGTGTGTGTTTGAGCGAGCGAGTGGAACTAGGATGAAAACGTGTGTGTGTGTGTGTGTGTGTGTGTTCAGGCTGCAGCTGCGGATCTGGGAGGTCCTGTGCCATTGTCAGCCACACACAATGGTAAGAGGAGCAAGAGATGTTTCTTTACAAAGCAACTGCACTCGCTGCCACAGAGCGCCGAGCGCCAGGAGAAAAGAATAAAGATGTCATTGATGTACAAAGGCTGCATGTGATGACTCATGTGAATCTGAGACGCTCACTGACTCAAACACACACTCGCAGAGAGGTGCGTCTGCGAAACACTAATCCATAAAGAACATTCTTGGCCTTTTTCTTTTTTCGATAAAAGATGATTTTTGGATCTTAGTATTAGTTTAGAAGTAAAAGAAGTTATTTTGAAAGCAAAGCCATAATTTTACTGTGCCAATTTTTTGTTAAAATACTTTCTCATATTACAATTTATGTAATGTATATGTATTTATTCATTAGATTTTGTTTTGATTTAAACTTTTATAAACCAGTATATGTTATTTTATTTATATATAGTATCGTTCAAAAGTTATGGGTTTTAAAGGTTTGAAAGAGGTCTCTTATGCTCACCAATGCTGCATTTGCTTTTGATAAAAAATACAGTAATATTGTGAGATATTATTAGAATTTAAAATGTTTTCTATGTGAATATATTTTCAAATGTAATTTATTCCTGTGATCAAAGCTGTATTTTCAGCATCATTACTCCAGTCTTCAGTGTCACATGATCCTTCAGCAATCATTCAAATAACTAAATATTTTATGTTAAAATACTTTCTCATATTGTAATTTAATATGCAAACTCAACTAACTTTTTGGGGCAGGACTACCTGTTATTCGACCAATTGGGGACGGATGAGTGTTTGGAAAACCTCTATGAAAAACATAATTTTAGCAATTATGCGCTGCAGAAATTACGTCCTCAAGTAAGTGTTAAAAGACTAAACTAATAATTTGTACCTCAAAAAAACACTCATCCAAAGAAGAAAACACTGTCATCATTTTCTCACCATTATTTGGTTTCTAACTTCTATAGAAACACAAAGTTTAGCAGACTGTTTCATGCATGTTTTTTTCCATACAATAAAAGCATCACTAGCTGTCAAGCTCCAAAAGTATCTTAAAAAAGTATTCTATACAACTCCTGTGCTATATTCCAATTCTTCTGAAGTCATATGATAGTTTTGTGTAAAAAAAAAAAACAGACTGCTGTTATTCGCTCAAACTCTTGCTCTTTGTTGCGGCTCTCACATGTCATTCGCCCTTCTGCATGTTCTTACTTGGGATGTCACAAGACACATGAAGGCGCCGTTCGACATCAAACCTGGTTTTCACCTCAGGTGTGATTACTGAGATTTTAGAACTGTGACAGAGGCCAGATACTTTATTAGGTCACCTGTTCCAATGCTCATTAACACAAATATCTGGTCAGCCACTCCTGTCAGCTGAGAACAGAAAACTGAGGCTACAATTCACACTCACCAACTGGACAATACAAGAATGGAAAAATGCTGCCTGGCCTGATGAGTTTGGGTTTCTGCTGCAACATTCAGATGAGGGGCAGATTCAGAATTTGGCATAAACCACTTGAAAGCATGGATCATCCTGTCTGGTATCAGGAGTTCAGACTGCTGTAATGGTGTGTTATTTATCTTATATACTTAGTACCAATTAAGCATGGCTTAAACGTCACAGTCTACCCAAGTATTGTTGCTGATCATCTCCATCTCTTTATGACCACAATAGACCATCTTCTGACCCTAACCCTAAGCTCAAATCATCTCAAACTGGTTTCTCGAGCATGACCATGAGTTAACTAAACTCAAACATCCTCCACCGCCACAGATCGAGCGAGAGATTCACATCATGCATGTGTAGGAGAAGAATCTAGAGCAACTGAGTGATGCTTTCATGACAATATGGACCAACATCCCTGAGGAATGTTTCCAGCCCCTTGTTAAATCTGTGCCATGAAAAATTAAGGCAGTTCTGGGAGTAAAAGGTGTTCAGCCCAGTACTAGCATGGTGTAGACTACCTAATAAAGTGTCTGGTGAGTGTGTATACAACATATAAATATATTGTTTTTCTTATGCATGCTTTTTTTTAACATAATTTCCATATTTATCTCTGTGTTAGGGTTGTAGGAACTATTTAGACAGCAGAGGGGGAAACTGACATGGGTGCTGCAAAAGTAATTGGACAAATGTAGACATTTCTACAAAGTGATTTCTCCACCCGAGACTCAAGCATGCTGCTCAATTAAAGCTCTTGTCCTAAAACCATAAACCACTCAGATGCATGAAGTGCATTTCTCCAGGTTTTTTTATGGTTCTATGGTTTTATGGTTCTTCTTATTATTGTTGTTCTGCTTTTGCCGTTACCCAGGTGATGTATGCTGTGGTTCTCCACCAATGTGACCTCAATGCAGCTCCATGGATCTGCACCAGCCTAATAGCAGAGGCAGCGGCGCGTGGCCTTTAAAAGCGTGCGTGGAATAAAGTTCAGGTGTCAGTAGTTCAACTGATTTATAATGGCGAGGCGCATCTTGATTAAGTGCTGATGCCACCGGATTCCTCAGCGCTCATTTGCCGAATCAAGCCGTGCAGATCCAACAAACAAGACAAATGGCCGAGTGAGTTGTGGTAACCTTTGTGTTTCCCTTTCAGGCTTCATCCAATCATGTGCCAGCGGAAGTGCTGCCCTCTCCGATTTGTTTTATTTATGGCTTTGCTCCTCGCGTAATGCGCAGGGACTTTGGGTGGGGGGCACATACAAATGAGCAGTGTGTTTTCATGCACGTGTGTGTTTTCTTCTCCGCGGACCTGTCACGCCGACAATAAGCAGCCATTTTTTTTAAAACCTCTTCTCCTCTAACTATCACCCCGCCATTCCCGTGTAGACAGACAACTCCTCCACTTGTCGGTGTCTGCTGCCGTCATCGTTCAATTATTCTTCCCCTTCCAAACAAAGAATACATCACAGGCTCATTCGAGGGGGGGGGGGGTATGAAAAAACAGCAGCGACACCGATCGGTTTCCGGCAGTGTCATTTGTGAATAAACAGCGTTTCAGTCTGACTGTTTTTCTCTCTGGTTGCAGACAGGCCTGTCAGATGCTGCAGGAGAGACACCTTTCTCCTGACAGCTGGAGATAACCAGAGCACCATCACTGCGACTTCACCAGTTCACCTCAGGCCAGGCCTGCTCACTGATGATGACCCTGCTAACAGGTTAAAAGAGCGGGGCAGGTTTTTTAATACAGTCTGAATTGTTTTCTAACCTGTTTATTGAAGGCTGTGATGTTAAAGGGATAGTTCACCCAAACATGAAAATACATAAAAGGCTAAAAACCAGTTTGATTTGGACTGTAGTTTACATATTTTTAAAGGGATAGTTCACCCAAAATGAAAATTCGGTCATTTACTCACCCTGAAGTTGTTCCAAACCTGTATGAGTTTCTTTGTTCTGTACTTCTGTTTAACACAAAAGAAGATATTTATCATTAGTGTGGAAAAGAAAATACTATGAAAGTCAATGGTTCCCACAACTTTTTGGTTACCTACATTCTTCAAAATGTTTTGTGTTCAGCAGAAGAAGGAAATTCATACAGGTTTGGAACAACTTGAGGGTGAGTAAATGATGACAGAATTTTCATTTTGGATGAACTATCCCTAAGAATATGTAAACTAGTCAAATCAATAAACTTAGCTTGTCTTTTAGGTTATGTCACTTGAGAATAGTTGAAACTGAAACTGAACATTTTGAGATTTCACCTTGTGAAAAAGTAGGTTTAAATTATTATTATTGGTTATTACAGAAATAGTATACTTTAAAAGAATACACAAATTTGAGCTAAATGTATTGTTTGGACACTTAATTGCATGTTATTTGCAATCAAATTAAAATGTATTATAGTTTACATTTAGCCTATATTAAGTGCAATTAGCTGAACTTTAGAATGCCTTTTTTTGTGGTTGACCAACTTACATATTTATATGTCATTTCATAATTCTAGTGTCTTTGAAATATTGCTAAAGCTGAATGCACTGACAAGCATTTATGGTAAACTCAAATATTCATCAATGTCATTTCTAGTGAAACTTGAATGTCATGCATTTAAATATATTTGTGATTACACATTTTTAATGATGAAGTTGCAATTGAATACACTTAAAATATTTTAACTTATAGTGTAATTTAAAGTAACACACTGCAGTTTAAATTAAAATAAAGTAGCTTGACATTTATTCAGTTTGCAGACGCTTTTATCCAAAGCGACTTACAATTGAGGAATACAGCAAGCGATTCACCATGAAGAGGCAAACAAACAGTGCAGAAAGTGCTAAGTGCAAAAAATACAAAGTTTCCGACGTAGCTTAGAGTATCATAAGGAGGGATTAAAGGAAAGTGAAAGCATAGAATTTTTTTTTCTCTAGTATGTTAGTGATTTACAATGTACTTTAAAGTAAAACCAGAGTCCTTTTAGGCAAGTCATGCCACTCGGCCGCCATCTTGCCAACGCCTCCGGGCAGCTATTTCGGACTAACAAGACCAGCTCCTATCTAAATGAATGGGCAGAGAGTCAGAACTGCACTTTCACTGGTCACCGGGACATAAAAACTGCATGTATAGAAACAGCAGTAAAATATGATAAAAATCGCTGAAAAAATGGAGGACTTTGCCCCAAAATAAGGTTTAAAACGCCTTTTCCCCCACAGGTTATACTTCACTACGCATGCGCAAGGGTTCTCTCCCTCTCTGACGTGCGCGCGCGGCACGGTTTGAAACACGGTATGTGTGAGCTCTCGCTCACTCGCTCTAGATTCTGGGAGATTTGAACTAATTTGCGGGCATCAGGGAGCCGCTATCAATATGCGGTAGACACTTGGGATGTCTGATATTTACACAACTCACACATACACTGCATATCAAATCTGCCACCTTTTCAAACAGTAACATATTTTCCACTGTCGCAAACCTCAACTGTGCGCATGCGTCAGTGGAACCAGACGATAGGCTTAAATGTTTCCCGCCTTGAATGTTAAAAGCAGACGGTTGGCTTTCCAGCGGGAGGGGCGGGACATGTGCATACAACCGCCATCTTTGGCGTTACGGGTTTTCCCTATATAGTTGTATTGAGGATTGAGTAAGTGGCATGTCTCTATATAAATAGTCTCTGGTAAAACTTAGAATTTGGCATCTTTACAAAATGTGTTCAGTGTAGTGTGTTAAGCAAATTCATGAAAGTGAACTTTTAATAGACTTAAACAACCTTTTATTTCATTAATATTATCTGCAGATACAGTTTTTAAAATATATATTTTTAAGACATTTGCACGTTCAATACAATTAAGCACTTTTTCACAAGGGTAGGCATCATCTTCCGTTACATAAAGTATTATTAATACAAACAGATAGTCTGGATTTTCTTCTCAAGTGAAATTTGTCAGAAAGATACGGAGAGGACTCGCCACTTAAACGCTCCCGTTTGGCTCCCATTGTCCTGTCTGGAGATGGGAATGACTAATTGGTCATAATTGTTGGTAATTCCCCATGCGTCCGTCTCCTTTAGGCCATTCCTGTGTGGTCAAGAAGGAGATATCCGTTATTGATGTGACAACGCAAAATTGAAAACCTTTGGCGGCGCGTCAACCCCTAATTAATCGCTCTAATTTCATCTCACCACGGCTCTTCAGCCATCAAATGAATGCGATTACGGTGGCGAGAGCCATTTTGTTGCTCAAGCACAGGAGGTTACTCATGCTAATTAGCGGCTAGCCTGGAGAAGACAAGGGCCTGAGGGTCGGCCAGAAGAGTCCTAAATAGAGCTAAACGGTCACATAATGACCTCAGGAACACGTAGCCATGCTCGTTCTCATTTTCATAATGTATTACACTCAAGTCCACTTGGACACAATGGGGCAAGAGGCGATTAGCAAACGCTGGCCTCAGCCTTGAGGCCGTGCTAACTGATACTTAGCCTCCGTTGAGTCACACGGCACTCGTGTTAATGAATTTTGGTCTCATAAACTGGTCATTAAATGAAATGGATGCCTAGTTTGATATTTAAAGTTCATTTTTAAACATGTCTATCTGAAAAAAAATGTTGTGTTAATACATTTATAGACTCTTATATCATTGGAATATAATATGCCTTCAGAAAATGACCTGTTTAATTTGAGATTACAAAACACAAGGAAAATTTGATGCTGATATTTTTACAAGTGTCCACTAGTTCATAGTTCAATCATATTATCATATAGGCATCTACTATGCAAATTCATGATGACAGAATTGACATTTTAAGATCTTCCCATACTGACAAACATAACGTAACATAGAAAAACATAAGATAAAGTGTTCTAAAGATTAGTTGTTTTTTTACAGAAATTAATACTTTTATTCTTCAAGGATGCATTAAATTGATCAAAAGCAACGGAAAAGACATTTATAATCTTACAAAACATTTTTATTTCAAATAAATGCTGTTCTTTTGAACTTTGTTAGTCACAGAATCCTGAAAAACAAAATGTATCACTATTTCCATGAAAATCTGAAGCAGTACTGTTTTCAACATTGATAATAATCGTAAATGTTAATTGAGCAGCAAATCCTCAAAAGCTAATGCCTCCCATTTTGTGGAAAATATAGTGACCTCATATTCATCCTTCTATTAAGGCAAAGTATCAGTTATGCACTATTGGTGTTTTTAATCACCTGATCAGATAATTACTGTACATCACAAACTTAAAGCAGCAGACAGGTTGCATCTCACAGCCGTATATATGCTTAAGATATAAACGCTTTACACTGACCACATTAATGAACTTCGTCACAGATCAATAATTGATCATGGCATGTTTATTTAATGTGCTGTAATGGAATATCAGTCTCTTCGCTTTACACATACAGGCCAGAGTGTTTACCGCTTATCACCACATGATAAATATATCATGAGAACATCCTTCAATAATTGACATAATGCAAGTGCTCAGAATGGCGCTGCTAGTGGTTGGCATCAGTTTGTGAGTGTGTGTGTGTGTGTGTGTGTGTGTGTGCCAGACTGGTGCCTTGTAAACCTTACATTCTGGGGACAAAATGTCCCCACAAAGATGGTAATATTCGAAAACCTTGTCCTTGTGGGGACATATTTTGGTTCCCATGAGGAAACCGGCTTATAAATCATTCTAATTTACCTTTTTTTAAAAAAAAAATTTATATATCATTGTAAATGCAGAAAGTTTTCTGTGATGGTTAGGGGCCTTTCAGCATTCTGTGTGAACCAGCCCTTGATGTAAGAGGATATAAAATTCATCATGTCAATGGAAAGACCCCATAAAACATGAAAAGAAAATGTGTGTGTGTTTCCCAGCCGCTGGGCGGGTCAGCTTGTTCGGGCGTGTTGTATGTTGTGAATGCCCAAGTAAAGGTGGTGGCGTGTTCTGCGGATGACATCGTTTTGGCGCTGCGGACTCCTCTCAGAGCTGGAGAATGACTGGCAGAGGAAATATGAATGCTGTCTGTTTAATGATGCCCACCAGTCCGGCCAGAGCGCATGCAGCTCATGCTAAAGTTGAAGGAGCCCCAGCAGTGCAGGTAGGTAAAAGTCAGACAGAGTCAGACAGGTAAAAAAATACCCACCTCACATCAGCCCAATCTGAGGGATTCAGAGCCTCTACATTAGCCTGGTTAAAACCAGACCATTCTCAGTAGTAACTGAGTTATGGTCTGGCAAAGCATCATAGACAAATAATTTCCAGAGGGGCGTCACCAACGGACGTCGCGGATGGACCTAAAACCAATCAGAGCGATGAAGGAGATGACGTATGCAAAGCGGCGGAGAAACTTCTTATGTTTCTTAATATACAATGAAGAATATGGTTCTTTGCTCAGTTTTTAACAAAAAAGAAACGTTCAAATCGCTTAAAACAGACGCGACGGCGGCATCCATCTTTGTAATGTAGGTTTCAAATTCTGCTTCAAAATCCCAGCGCTGTCGTCATCGTGTAAAGCCCGCCCCAACGTTTCTGATTGGTGCCTCGATTTTGACGGATTGGAAATGGGCTTGAATGAGCTCTTTGCCAGACTAACTTTCAGAGCCAATCTAAATTTCCGGAAGTTGTCTGGGTTTTCCCAGGCTAACACTACATGGGCGCCAACTCACAAATAGTGAAATCAACTGATTACAGTCATTTTGATAAACATTTCACTAAGGTAAAGTGCAGTAATCGTATGAGCATAAATCTATATAGGTAAAGGCCCATTCAGACCAATGATGACTTGTTTACTGGCGCGAGGGCGGGGCAACCTGTCACTCACATGAGATTCACCAATAGCAAACCACAATCATCCAATTAATTACTCAAAAACAAAATTAAGCCCCACACTACATTTGTTCTTGTTTGAGAAGCCATGTCACTTGAATATACTTCACAATAGGGAAGAAAAGGCTATCGCAACTTCAGTTTTATGCCAACTTTAAATGCTCAAGTTCTTTTAAGCAGGATGGATTCTGATTGGCTGTCAATGTTTTTATCATACATTAGTGATTCTAACTATATCATTGCTCTGTGTCATTTGTGGTTTGGACTTAACTCTTCTCATAGAATTAGAATGATTATTAAAATGTCGTTATTGTTAAAGTTATTCTCCTTGGTGTTACGGTTGCCTTCACAGCAATGGATAACATGGAAGGAGGAAGATTGTGCCACCTTTACATAGAGTACCTTAAATTGCTATTTAGTGGTGCGTTTCCGTACAACATAGGCCTAACTTGCTGCTGAATTACCACAGTACAATGCATCCTTGAAGAAATCAACTAGCTAGTCATGACTGTTTCCTGAATCTGTATTGTTGCAAATTTGTCGTTCAACACAGACTGTAAAAAAAAGGACGTAGTGTCCATGTTGTCACCTGTAGGTTTCTGAAGAGCATTTTTGAAACCCAAAGTGGACGGAGCCGACCGTCGCCATCTTGGCAGCGTGTCACTTCCGGATAAAAGAAAATGGCTAAAGATGCGGATTGGCTGAGGAGACGTGGCGCTAACAGCAGACAAACGGCTAGTAGTGACGGTGAACGTGATTTCACCAAGTACCACATGTTCCTGGATCAACTTTCCAATCAACCAATCAGATTTGAGAGACAAGTTTACAGTTTATGTCAAGTTTAGGCTTAGTGTTATTCACCTATCATTTCGCTTAGGGAAAAGTTATGGGTAGGGTTAGGTTTAGGGGTAGGGATTGGGTAAGGAATACATTTTGGGACAGGAATGTTGATCCAGGAACGTGTCTTACTTGGCAAAATCACGGTGACCAGTAGGGACATCAGCCGCAATCCACCTGTCACTCAAGTGACTTCCCAATTCAAGAAATTAATGGACTGCATAGCTGATATACAATTTTGGATGTCTAGTAATTTCCTTTTACTTAATTCTGAAAAAACTTAATTCTGAGTTTCTAATGATTGGACTAAAAACCTCTGCAAAACCTCGACTCTCTTTTAGAGCTTGTCTAGTGGCCAGTCGATGAATTGCAGTTTAAGTCACTTCCGTGTTGGTTTCAGGAGTGCTGCCACTTGGTTCAACCACGTTGGTTAATGATTTCACGCACATGGAGTTTTAACTTCTTTTGAGTTCGAATTAATGCCAGTTTTTTGCTATAAATTACGGACATGGCATCTGAGGACAAATTCCAATTTTTCTCAGTTATTTAGCTTTATTTCCAGATTCAATCTCTTCAAAAACTGCCCTTTAAATCTCTTGACTAACTAAAAGACGTAAGTGACATTTGTATATATTCTAAATAAAATTGTACTGAATCTCAGCTGGCTAATTTTGCTTAAGATAAGGATTTATTAAGTCCACATGTCATAAAAACGAGAAACTGCTTCTAACCATAGGTCGAGAGCTGATGTTGTTCCAACCATTATGCGATGCTGTTTGTGAATGTTTGTTGGAACTATTGTTTCTGTAAAGACTGACTCGTTGAACTATGCTGATAACCACGGAACTTGCGACCATAGTTGGCTAACGATTCTTTTTGTAAACGGACCTTAGGTAAGTAGCTATTTGAGGAACTCAGATTTACTTGGAATTAATTGTTAGTGAATCTGAGATCAGCTCTTAATCAACAGCGAGTCCGCCTGCCAGAAGCTACATGAGGACGGTTAAATGCAGCTTGTAGCCGATCTGTGCGAAGCGTGGCCCAGACCAGGGCTAAGTTTGTTGTTTACTGAAGTCAGTCTGCTCTGAACAGGGGTGGACTGTTGCTTTGCCAAGGGCTGAGGGTTTCGTAGCCAAAGGCAATGACCATCCTTTGCCCTGGGCAAAGATATAAGCGATGCAGCGAGTGCACGTTTGTGATGGAATTTTTAGATTTAATTTAATAATGTTTATCAGCCAACATCACAATTAATAAGATGTTATGCTATCACTTTACAATGAGGTCCCATCAATTAATGTTAGTTAATGCATTGACATTAATTAACAGTCATATTTGTATCGACTAATGTTAACAAAGATGAATAAGTGCTATAACATATGCATTGCTTTTTGTTAGTCACTTCATGTCATCTCAGGTCCATTACATAATATTAACAAATACTACTTTTGATTTTAATAATGCGTTAGTAAATGTTGAAATTAAGATTAATACATGCTTTAGAAGAATTTTCATTGTTAGTTCCTGTTAACAAATGGAGCCTCGTGAAGTGTAACCCTAGTTTTAAATGTATTTTCAGTTCTTTTATTGTGAGATATTCCAAGTAAACACTAGCAACGTTTGGCATAGTGCACTTGTCTGCTATTTAACCTCTAATCTCAGTGATTGTTTAGAGCCAATTCTTATGCATTTCTAATTGTATGTGAGTTGAAAGTTTCAATTGGCAAGGTCAGATCCAGGCAGCTCGAGCACAAAGAAAACAAGCTTTTGGAAAAGATCTGGGTGTAGCCTGCAGCCATAACATAACATCTTCAAAAAACAAAAAAAATCTCGGGCACACTGTGCAAAGTCTTTACTAGGTATAGGGGACATCACAAACATCCAAACCGATGTGATGAGCCTCGGATTCTGCTCAGTCATAATATTCCATATTAAAGTTTATTGGACCAGCTATTTCCAAAAGGGCTGTAGTGTGTTTTAAATAGCCGGCTCTCTCTCTATTAAAGCCTTCATCGTGTGGCTTTTTGTGGGAATGCGTTGTACATCTGGGCACCACATTGGCTTCCACGGTGGCTGGCTGGCTTTGGCACCCATCATAAGCCCATTACAACCCCGGGCTGCCAGCCCTCCAGGAGCCCGAGCGGTCGGCATCACGCCAGACCACTCCACAACCCCAGTCACACTCACTTCAACAAACAGCGGCGAGAGAAACCGGAGACGTGGAGAGTCACTGACCTAATGTTCACTGAAGGCCTTGTTTGCACTGGGAAAAATCGTGTGTCGAGACCGACGTGTTGATGTGCGTGAAAACGGGAGCTCCGCAGCGTTTCTGCTTCTATTAAGCGGATGTCAGCGAGTGCCAAACATCCAGGTATGCAAGACTGGGTGACTATATATTTCACATGGGCTGCAATAAAGTTAGATTCCAAATGCTCCACTGTTCAACCATTTAAAAATAATTATCTTAATAAATTCCAGGTTCCTAGTCACAAGAGGTTTTCAGCTCAGAAGCAACACACGGTGTACAAGAACATACAAAACCAAACCAACAACCCAAGACACTTAACATAGGATATGCGTTACATTTACAAGTTACAAGTTACATACGTTACAAGTTCGTTTAAATTATTTTATATCTAATATTTCTAAAAAGCATTGTGTTCCTCGGTTTTATGTATACAAGATAGTAAAAACAAAATGTTTAATCAAAGCTATATTTTCATATCATCTCAGATTATTCATGTGATAAAGCCAAATACTGTTCAGGACTCAGATCCCTCTGATCATAAAGCTGCAAAAAGCTTTGCTTAGAAAGAAGTGTGTTTTTGATTGGTTATTTTTCTCTCTATCTATCTATCTATCTATCTATCTATCTATCTATCTATCTATCTATCTATCTATCTATCTATCTATCTATCTATAAATTACTTATGTTTGTTGAAATGCAAGCATGTAGTGTGTGTGACAAGATGTGCATTATCAGATCACACCAAAATGCGTTAAGATTCTCAGTTATGAATTACCATGACAACACTGATCAAACTGGCCACATCTTGATCTATTAATGTCCAGTTTGACTGTATTTTTGCGTTGGAGCTCAAGACAACATGCATTGCTGTCTTTCCACAGTTATGTTAAATGCTTTGAAATTGGTGAAATAATGAGGACCACAAAAAAAATAGTGATTCATTTTTTTTTATATTTTTTTTACAGAACTGAAGATTTACATCAAAGGGGATACTGCAGGGAGTGGACTCAATTTCTCAATAATCTGTCAAAACTGTACAGCATTTCAACAAGCAGCCTCTGGTTACCATGGAAACATTTACCCTGTCTCCAACACTGTCACATCTTAATGGTTGAGAAAAAAAAATCACGTAACTGAATGAGGGGGAAAAAAGTGTTTCATTCCATAAATCAGTGTTTGTTTGTGATGAGCTCCGCTGCATGACGCTCCTCCGATCAAGGTTTGTCGTCTTACAAACTGTCCGCAGCCATTTTCCCTCCCAGTGCATTTTGTCATCTCGAGAGATTGAAACGTGTTCTCAGGTTTCATACGTACTGCTATCAGATCCAGTGATTTCTGAGTGAGGTAATATGTTGGAATGAGAGTAATGATCAGTTCTTCCTCTGTATGCGTGTGTGTGTGTCTGTGCATGTGATTTACTCAACCATTTTCATCATCCGACAAATTAAAATACACATTTTCCGATGTAGTTGGTTTAGCATTGCTAAAGGGGCTTCAGTGACTACACTGCAGGATAAGGCACGTGACAGTCAGGCTAAGGTTCGCTGTTCTCATCTCGTAATTATTCACATTATAATCCAGTTTCCTCACACTGACCCCTGTGCATGAACATAAATAACAAACAAATGAATTTTCCAGTCTCTCGCTGTAAACATGGTTGGGGAAAACGCATGGAAAAATAAAAATGCAAATCAGTCGTTTCAAAGACTATTATCAACAGATCCAGATGCCAAAAGATGCAACACTCTTAAGAGCCTCGTGACCAAACAAAGAGTTTCTCTGAGTCTCGTTTTTCTCCATTCGTAAAGTCTGGATTGGCCACATCTGTAAAGGTACAAAAGATGCCCAGGTAGATTGGTTTATGTATCAGACAGATGTAGTATGTGAATGAGTATTTATGTCAGAACGGTACTATGCTTTGCAAGCACGATTTCTAATTTTGATGGCTGCACCCATGAATGTTCTTCTGAGGAAGCAGACGAAGGTGACGTGTCTCTGTGCAGATGTGTGAGCATCAGAAGAGGCTGGTTAAGGTGCTCTGCGATGGACTCCGGCACTCGTGAACGTCCAGGCTGCCTGGCACAGAGGTCAGTACGGAGGTGACGGTGGGCATGGTGGGGTTGGTCAGGTCTGTGAGGGTGGTAGGGGTGCTGGACGGGCTCATGGAGGCGTTGGAAATCTCCGAGGCGGGTCCAGACGGTGTTCCTCCAGGCATGGTCGACCCGTCCGAAGCCTTGTCCACACCCGTGTTCTCCTGACGCAGGAGGTTTCGTCTGAACTTGGCCCGGGCGTTCTGGAACCAGACCTGCAAACCGACACGGCAGAAGATGTGAGAACGACGTGATGCTCAAGGGACGAACATTACTCATCAAAGAGGCTTATTTTTAATTCTTTAGTTAGTATATTTTTCTTTCCGTTGTCCCCTGGTTGTTTTGCCACAACATTTGTGAGCCAAATGCATTTAATTTTTTCTTGTTTCAATGATATCCGACACCGCTGGGTAACACTTAAACAAATGCATTGCTAATTGTTAATGGGACCTTATACAGTATTTATTAATCTTTGTTAATATTAACTAAAATGCAACCGTTCATGTCAGCTCAGGTCCATTAATATTAAACAATTTGAATGTATTAGTAAATGTTTCAATTAACATTTAACTAAGCTTAATAAATGCTTTAGAAGTATTTTACATTATTAGTTCATGTGAACTTCTGGAACCTTTACTGTAAAGTGTTCCCAGTGTTTTCTTTATTTCCAGGTTCCTTGTTTGTGCACGTTATTAATTCCGATTTCTTTTTTTGTTGGAAGCAAATTAACATCATTCCATTGAGAAGAACAGGCATGCGATTTACATTGGATCACAATCTTCATTCCTCTAGTAATTTGTTGCTGAAGTGAAGGAATTTGAAATGCTCTTTTCGACTAAATGTTTGTTAATATAAAAACAAACATCTTGTGTACTTCAATAAGCCAAAACACTTGATGCCTGACCTGTAGGACGCGCTTGGTGAGACCTGTTTTCTGGGCCAGCTGTTTCAGATCCTTGGCGTCAGGATTGTGGTTGATGGCAAAATACGACTTCATGGTCCTCAGCTGATGGTGTTTAAATGACGTTCTCATGCGCTTTGTCTTCTGGCTGGAGCTGTACTGTGAGTCTCTGTCCATCGGATCGCCATCATTCTCATTGCAGCTCAAAGCTGAATAAAGAAAAATAGACAATCGATTAGCTGTGCTCCTGATACTGATCCCGAAGTGTTGGATTGATCCACAGCATTAAAATTAGACATGGAAATTAAGTTTTTTTTAATAGTGGAGTTCAACTTTGAAAAAGTGCAGTTATAACTGAGTTATAACTGAAGCTCCTTCACTGAGCAAACAATAAATACACTGGATCTGATGAGACCGAACGCTGTGGTGCGAATGAGGTTTCTTCGATTACACAACAATGTGTTTAGTCTTGAATCTGACCGCAAAGCAGCAACAGCACCATCATGTTGCTGTGTTTGCAACCTACTGCATGCAGAATAATCTGCATTATGCTGTAGTCTTACATCATGCTCTTTTTTTTTTCTTCTTTATTATAAAACACATCTGATTGGAAATGAAAATGTTTTAAAGCATGCAAGTCTGCATTATAATTTATTTCACTTTTTCGTGTAAAAATCTACATGCTCAGCACTGGTGGGTTTACCCGGTTTTATAGCAACCCCACCCCCCACATATGGCTCTATCTTTGTTTCTGTTTTTATGATGTCTAGGATTTGATGGTGGAAAAAGCCCACACTATCCATCTTTGGACACAAGTGTTTAGTAGATAGGCCCGTCTGAATGTGTCAGAAATGTGTTTGCGCCAGTTCCAAATTCTTGGCAGAAGTTTATGTGTTGCTAGACGCATGACAGTTCAGAATTATGTTTTCTCTGACAACTACAAATATTAGTCATTGAAAATGGTCTGATCAACACTTCAGATAATTAACCTTGAATGCTTTACAACGCCGCACATGGCGAACAAATGTTTCTTCCTGATATAAATATGGCCATTGAGAAATACTGTCACCTTTACTACAGTGATGCAGTCAAGAACAGTTATCTTTACTGAACACAGAATTATTTATATGCACATGGTAACTGTAGTATTGCAATACTAAAAAACTGTCTTTATTGTTCTTCCTTCTCAGGGTTTGATCTTGCTGTCCTTGTATTCTGCTGTTGTTTAAAGTGTGAGCTGATGGGGGCAGCAATGATCTGACTGTGTCAGAGAGACAGCTAAGTTCACTCACTGGGTTAACTCTTGTGTTGTCAAAACGGTTGATCTGATTTGAAAAACTTTCATTTGACTTTCCTTTAACAATTCTTCACAAGCGGGTTATTCCACCAAACAAGACCGCAGTTGTTGTGATAATTTTGCCAACTTCAATTAACGATCCCTAGACTAGATTTACAAAGCAACCAGACAATTTGAGTTTAAAGTGATAAAAAAAACATCGCATTTACACATTTTTAGTGGAAATAGAGCTTGGAGATATAATGAAAACTCCTGTTAAACTTGCATTTTATATACTAGTTGTAGTCTTAAATAATAACATGCGATATAGACCAGGACATAATCTGACACATAAACCATTCTACAATTTTTTAACATCTTTTTTTTAACATTAACATCGCTTTATGCCCGTATATTTTGCATGAAATACTACTTGAATATTCGTGAAGAAAAGGAAGGCTAGTATATCGTCATAATTGACTGATCTTTTTGTAGAGCAAAACCCAGGGTAAATTAATTCGTCTGAATTTGCCTGGAAAAGCTGGAGATTTTCTTTCTTTCTTTCTTTCTCTTGTTTTTAATCTTCTGGAGGTCTCGACTAGCATCTAAGCCATTTTCCACTTGTCAGTCTCTGTAGTCGTCATCATTCCTCTGTTTGGTCCTCAAGCAGGGGCCCAAATGCCCCGCTGGGGGGCCCGAAATGCCCGAGCGAACAAGTCACGTTGTTCTAAATTGTTCAGCACAAGCTCGAGTGCTTAAGTAGAAAATCTGTGATGTGTGTCGATTGTCTTAAAAAGTGGCGCATTTTTTCCTTTTACGTAGGCTAGTAAAGAGGGGAACTTATATTATTTTTCGTTTCTTGGGTAAAACTGTTGTATTATTTTGTATTATTATTTAAAATAGCCCTACACGGTAAATACGAGACGAAACGTTTAATTAATTAGGCTACAGGGGCTATATTGCTAATTAAGGATAGCGGGCTTTCATAAAAACATCACCTCGTGCTTTATAAACGTAATATATCTTCTCAAACGAATTAGAATGACAGTCTAAAAAATAAAACAATAGCAACGAAATAATACAGTTTAAAATATATATATATTAGGCCTATTTAAACAAACTTTCATTTTTCCCAACGAGGACTGCGTTCAGAAATGCTATTTTAAATATTTCCCGCCTGATTTTCGTATCAGACAGCAGTTTATTTATTGCATGTGTGGTTGCAATTAATTCATCATACAATTATTTATTTTATTATTAATTATTTATAACAGTCGCAATTGTTGTTCAAAATAGAGGTAGTTAATAGTGGCCTATTGTTGCAACGAAATTTCACTGTATAGGCCTAGTTGCTTTTGTAAATTCATCATCATGCAGTTGGCTAGGAGTCTTCCTTTGTCTTGCTCTGAAACGAGTTCGTTAGGTAGTGCACCCCAAAAAGTTTTATAAACCTGCAAATTCCCCGAAATCGCGGTAGGCATTAGGCTACTACGCGCTCTTGAAAATGTTGTGCAACATCAAATAGGAAATCGGCTTGCACCTCGTGCCAAATGAAAATAAAAAGAATGCAAGGAATAAAACTAGCAGTTAACCAGCAACAGCAAAACGCCAATAATGCTCTCACCTGCATTATAAGCAGCCAAGTCCGCTCCGGGCCCAGGGCTCTTCCTCTTTCGGGGCCGGCCCTTCTGCACCGTGTTAACGCCGTTATAATAAGACAGTCCTAGAGGGCCCGTGCTGCCCAGTCCTTTATTAGACGCTACATCCGTGTGATTGAAATGCGTGGGGAAGTCTCCCTGGATAAGCGTTTCAAAGTGTAGCCTGCAGTACACCAGACTGTCTTTCATGCCGAAGTGGTCCCCAGTCGTCAGCATTTTGTTGCAAGTCGTGCAGGTGAAACAGTTCAAGTGGTACACCAAATCCCTGGCCCTCATGACCATTTCCGAGGCCGAGATCCCGAGGTGGCACCGGGCACATCTCTGCACCGAAAACCTTCTGCGGGAGAATAGAGCAGCTGTGACCTTTCAGATCACTTCAACCAGAAGGTGAGCCCACCACTCACCAGCCTGACACTAAATGTGCTGCTTCTCATAATAACCTTTGGAGGAATTGTCATTTGTAAATTATTTTATCTGAAATACATGTTGAAGAGGAGAGCACGTGCGCTATCATGCCTCAAACAGCAGGATGCACGAACAAAGAGTTAACACGTGCAGTCAGTGAATTCAGTCTCGCCAATAAATAATTGTTAAATAACCTACAATTTAGATTGACGTGTGCTGGAGCCTAATTTGATCGTGGAAATGAGTAAAGCCTTCACTTATATGATTATCTTAATAGGCCTCTCGCCTCCCTCTGATTATTAAATTGTACAATTACATACAGAATCAGTGCACGGTCAGATAAATATCCAAACATCACAGTATCAACAGTAAGGCGCTTTTGCTTTTGCTGCTTTCTTTTTTCCAACTAAGAAAATGTTAAGATCAAGCTCTTGTCTTGAGGTAAATCGTGTCTGGATTATTTAGTTTTAGAATGACTTTCAAAATCACTTTACACTGAAAAATATATGCAGACACACCTCGGGAATATTATTTACGTTAGCCTATGCTAGTAGTTTCTGGATTATTGAATTAAACGCAATTATTAAATTGCATCATGACGTCTTCACAAGTGGCAATATCTACACAAAAAAATCTGCCATTTTGATATAGCCTACATGATGTTTCGTTAATTTAAACAAAAACGTTCAATTTTAGGCAAAAATCATGCCTTTAGGCTAATAACCAGTAGTTTCTGTATTTTAGTAATCAATTTAATTTTAGCGAACTTTAAGTTTATGCATTAATATCACCTACAAAAAAAATCTTTTTATACAATAAAATTAGTTACGTCTTGTCTGGGGTATTCAATTTTATAGGCTAATGACGAAACCACGTCTCACACACCAAAATATAGTTTACAGACAAAAAGTAAGTATTTTGCTACAACAAGTTTAGCCTTTTAATTATTTATCCACAAGGAAAATGTGACTCTTGAAGCGAAGGAGGTGAGCTGCTCACCTGTAATAGTCTTCTTTGCAGTAGATGCTTCCGTCTTTGCTGAAGCAGGTGAGCTCAGACTCCAGGTTGAGTTTACACTCGCAGCACTTCAGACAGCGCATGTGCCACTGCTTGTCCACGGCGAGCAGGTAATAGCGATCCGAGATCTTTCCTCCGCAGCCCGCGCACAGAGCCAGCCGGTCCCCGCTCATGGAAGGCATGTTCTGCACAAACACACAATCACACGACAACATTATCTCTAATGCTTTACAAATCATTTAATGGCAGATTAGTAAAAGATAAAATGCATCGTGTTTATCTAAAGTGTTCTGTAAACACTTGGCTATTTTACGCTTTTGCTGATTAAAAATGTATTAAAAGTATTTAATGTTTCTAGTTACAACGGAAAACCATGCATAAAAAGGAAATAATCGGAATAATTGATTATGCATGCCTCCATGTTTTTATTATTTAATTAACAAAGGCACAATTTTGGAAAAATTTGAGAATTATGTAAAAAAAAATAATCAAAGACTGCACTCGTTTTATTGTGTGTACGTTCGGCGTGTTGTGTGGTCTTAAATACACACTGCAAACACACTCGTAGGATAGATAGGCTATTATATATATAAAACACTTATAGCCTATACATGTGTGTAATAAATATATTATTTTGTTCTTAATTACTTTATTTGTAATTTTGGGTTTGCCAGTGTAAAAATAAAAAAGGATGCAGTGTTAGAAATGTTAAAATAGTTTAAACATTCAAAGTTTATTGAGGCCAGAAACTGATCAGATGTAATTTTATGGCAAAGAAATTAACCGTAAGGTTCGACATAGTCTCTTTTTTGTTGGTAATCACAGATATTTCAGCCTAAAACACTGTCAATTCATTTAAGTTCAATTATAACGCCTGATAACTATTTTAGCATAATTAACTCACTCAAATGTTAAGAAAAAAGAAATGCATTCTTAAATTATGAATTTCTCATCTCTTTAAGTTGAGCAGCCCTGCATACGGATTTGTAAAATAGTAATTTCCTATAAATGTCAGTATCTGTGCAAAACCGAACAGGGATTTTCTTGCTCGCTAATTCATTCATATTTCATTTTTTTATCGAATAATCAGTTGAAATGAAACGGAATTGTACCCAATTAAAAACTGAAAGGCCTATTGTAGTATAGCCTATCGTAGCTTTCTGTAACAATTTGCAATCCACCCATGGCAAAATATTTACAAGCAATGCGTTGAAACCCAGGCCTGTAATTTTGCTTCGCAGAAGTTTGAAGTTTGTTTAAATGGACAAGATCGAAATCCCATCTTTGGGCCTCTACTGTTTGAATAACGGTTCAGTTAACATAGGCTGTTATAAGCAAGCGCCTGAAGCGAGAGGCATGGCTTTCTCCTACCGTTTCTGTTTCCCCCATATCTATAGCCGAGCTGATAGTTGCCGAGTCGCTCTTTCCTCTCCGCTCCATTTCTTCCAGAACACCATGCATCTCGCCTCCAGGCAGACCGTGGAAAAGCATCGTTGCCGCGGATGAGACCGAATAGCACGTGTTTCCGTCAGATCTGCAACCCAAGATTTCCGTGAGACGCACTTCTAGCCCTGTGCAGTTCATATGACCTCGTTCTCTCACACGCTAAATAATTCCCGATCGGAGAATCTGATCGCTCTAAACGCTATTCGTTTATCAGAAATGTCAACTCCGTATTCTGATAGATTCTTTGAAATGCATCAGAGAATGAGATCGCAGAGCATGTACCCGGTACAGGGTCGGTTTAGCCTATGAGAGCATTCCGGAGCTTTGAGGACATACCAGCTACCGAAGCCCCTCTACATGTGTGACACTGGACCCTCCTATTTCTTCCTGAGTAACTTTCAGTTACCACATTTTGGACATGCATTTGTCAGTGTAAGATCTCAGTTTTCCTTTCTTGTCTTTTCAGAAATCAGTCTTGGATCGTGTCTGCTGCCGCTCATAACACAAAAACAATCCGTTATTGCATCGCCGAAGAAAAAACAATATATAATCCCGAAATGCTTGGGAGGAACGACTACAGTGACGATTCAGATTCTGCAAGTGGTTATATCTTCATCCTCCTCCACGACAGTTTGTCATCACACACACACCAAAAATGTCCAACTTCAGTAGGCTTCAGCTTGGATACGGGTAAAAAAAAAATCAGCTCAAAGGTTTGCTCTTACAAATGAGATGGTTGTCCTGACATAGAGCTTTTGCTGTGATAAGAGCCTGTTGTTGCTCGTCCCGAATGCAGTAGGATCAGCCTGTAAACGATTGAGAAGGAGGAGGAGTTGAGGACACTTTTGGTTTGTATAATCCAGTGAAGACAGTGAGGTTCCCTGCGCTCTTCCCTCTCCAAACGTGAGCAAACCCAACGCGCCTTTTCTACCGGGACTTTGACGTCACGCCGTTCCGTTCGTGATTATTGGCTGTTCGAACTCTTGATTTACTCGCTGTATCGAATTGTTGCAGGGATTTTAATGTCAGCTGGACCATAATTTGATGGTAACTCAAGACTTTCTCAAATGATATTTTTTCCAATTCTTTTATTGTATATATATATATAATTTTAATACTTTGGACACTTTCAATTGTTTTATTTTTTGTAAACATTAGTCTCAATATGATCGACTTGTTTTTATTTTGACGTGCAGTGAGATATTTAACTTTCGTGAAATGGACATTCCAGGTCTTTGTCTTAAGTGACAAGTGAATCGCTCCAATTTGTTATTTGATTTCATGAATTCCATAAGCTTACTTTTCATGCGCCGATGTCTTATGCGATGTAGGCTATATATCCAGTGCGATATGATCATAATAATTTATTTTCTTTTTAACCTTGGCTTGAACGGTGAACCCATTGTTTTTTGGATTGATCTGCTTTACCAAACACCTCGGCCCCGGACAGATCCCCGTGACTGGTTAAAACAAAAGGATCCAGAAGAGCGGGAATAGCCTCTGTCTTACTGACAGCACTGGATGTACAACTCCGAGTCTCTGTCAGTGTCACAGTGAATTCGGCTGTTTCGTCAATCTAACCTGATTTTTGCCCCTTTTAATTCTATTCTTCTAAAAAACGACGCCGAAGATGCATTATAATTACTAATAATAATCTCTTTCATGTGCATGGTTTTCCTCACATTAATATTTTTCACATTTGAATTATTTTTTTTTAAATGTCATTCTGTGAGTATTTTATTTTCTCCAAAAACTCCTAAAATAAGCTTTAATTGATATAGACTATATACTCGTTCTTTAAAAAATCTCAATGAGGTGAGTGTTTAGAAATCAATGAATATCTCGGATCATCCATTATTGATGGCCGCCCTCTTTTGTACCTCATATAGACTGCTGTGAGCCACTGCTTCCAAATCCCAAAAGGCCACATATTTGTTTTACTTATTCAGTCCATCCAGTTTAATAGGTGATTATTCTACAACGCACAGAGAGACACTTCTCTTATATGTGAACCATGCAGGTGACTAAGGAAAAACGGACAGAAGCACGAGATACATGAAATTTATTTGAGGATATTTCAAAGTTTAGTCACATTTTTTATTTGATATTTTGAATAAATTTCTGCGATGGTGTTTTCTGTTGCTCATTTAAGTTTTTGGATTTGTTTTTAACTCTAAGAATTCATAAAGCACTCTTAATTGGCGCTCTGAACTTAATTGGCGAGACAGTATTAATTTCGAGCCCTAGAGAGCAGCGGACCTCAGGAACAAGCCAGTGGGAGACAAATTCATACAGCCCCCACGTGACTCGTGTTTTAACATATGAGAGTTCGAAGCAAATATCAATTGATTTTTAAATGGCACTGCATGGCGGAGTTAACTTAGATGCTCCGTGAAAAAAAATGAAATGATTTTATATGTTGGGTCTATTGTGAAGTCCGTATGTTAGCTTCACAATAGCCTACACGCGTACTTTATCAAAATTAAAAATATAGTTTTAAAGAATAAAAGTTTTAATAACAAACACTCAAACTTTGTTTGTTGGAACAGCAGGCTTATTTACTTTCGGCTTTGTAGGTTGCACGAAAAAAAACGGTGTAAATGTTTTTGTGCAAAAGTTTTGAACTCATGTAAGGGGGCAAAATACTGAAACTGCTCAGCAATTCTGTCTAATATATTAAGTTTAATATTTAGTCTATTTGTAACATTTTTAAACCTATTAAAAATGTGTATAGGTTAAATTCCAGTAGCCTAAACAAAGTAATTGAATGCCATGTTTAAATCGAAATCCTTATTTCAAGAAGCTATAAGAAAAGAGCTTGTTAGTTGCTCAATATAAGACTGTAAAAATTGTCATGGGTTCTTGTTTAATCTTCAAAAAGCTTCTGCACCCTCCAATAAGACAACCTGAGAGTAAGTGTGTTTCCGAGGAGCACAGATTAAGGATGGCATTAACTCTGACACATTATCAGCTTGTGTCTTATAAACAAACACCTGGCTTTTTGACAAGATCTCGAGCTACACACACACACACACACACACACACACACACACACACACACACACACACACACACACACACACAGTACTGGGAAATGTAACCGCAGGGAATTGTGTATTTTAACTCAGTGCTGCAAACGAAAAAACTAACAAACATTCTTTAAAATCTGACCTTTGATTGTATGTGGCTCATAGTGATGGTATAGTAGCTATTTTAAGGATGTAATCGATAGTCATTAGCTAGATAGTAGTTCTTGAAGGGTATGACACGGGTTCAGCTCATTGAATAAAGAGATGTCACTGCTGCTTGTCTGAAGCATTCAAAAGCTTTACGATGAAAATTATTTGATGGAATTTAACCCTTAATTTTCTATCAATTGACCCATTACTGATGTGTGACATTGTCCAAAAATATTCCTGTTTTCACGTAAATTCCATCAATTGTTGTATCACAACGCAGTTTAATAAGAAGACGGACATGAAAGGGAAAACAGCAGGATGGCTCTTAACATAATATAGCTTGTTTTTGCAGTAGGATAAGTGTGCTAAAATGTCCAATTGCGGGAAATAAGCATAGGCTACTTTTGTCCGCTGATCCAAATATTTAGGCTAGGCTGCCCGAAATCCTTTCCAAAAAAAAATGACACATTGGTCTGAGCTGTCAGAAGAGAAACAGGTGCAGCTATACTGTTTATGTAGAGTGACAAATATACCACTGACAATTTGCCACAGGCCTGGCAATCATGATTGGGGCCCATTAAGCTGATCTGCACAGCGATGTATAGCCAATAGTAATAGGGGTGTAGTAGACAGACTATAAAAGTACCCACGGCATTGAAGGGCAGGCGTTAATATTAAAGTTTTATTGCACAAATATGAAAAGGCATGTTAAGCTCCCAAATCCTTATGCAAATGAAATCCTGTGTAATACCCTTAATTGAATACATGCATATTAATAATGTGCGCTCTCTGTCTTATACATTAAACATTTCTGTGCGGGATCTTGCGTGTGCGAAATATTTCGTGAATCTGTCAAATCTAATAAAAGAAATGCGGAAAGGGACAAAATACGTACAAAACAGACTACATAAAACACTTTTAGCTAACCCTACGAAGCGTTTATAGGCAGTGTGCAAATTATGAATTAGCACCCCCACCACGTCTTATAGCTAAGGCTTGAATAAGGACGTCAAACAAACAAATAGACTGAATGCGTCAGCAGGTTTTCAAACGTTTCAGAAATGTACGACTACAAGTTAGATTGCAGTTATTTTCAGCTGTCGCGAAATAAAATCTGGAGTGCGCCAGAGGGAGGTTACCATAACAACAGTTCACGGTGCAAGCGCTTTCCATTAGGCTATTGGTATCGCGTGGTGCATAAACATCACAAGTCATTTTGTACCTCTTATGAATTATATGATAAAATATGCCTATAACATTTTGAAATATTTTAGAAACAACTTTGTGTTTTGTTTAAAAACTTTTAAATCGTGTACCTTTTATAAATACACCAAATTACAATTTGCAATGCGTGAGACAAACCTCGACAGATTATGCCCTAAAATTACTTTTACATTTAGGCTTACTGCATTTAATAATAGCCTATTGTAAAACAATAAAAGCGTAAAAACATTGTAAAACATTACAAATTTAGCAGACGTTTAAAATATCTTTAAAAGGTCGAAGCTCTGTACGCACACTCTTTATTTGTTTTGTCAGACACTGTCTCTGATTTCATAAACCTCTGCTTCATGTTCCTCAGTGCGGTTTCAGTCAGATCTAATAACTGGAGCTCGTGTTTAATATGGTTTGTTCTCAAACACCAGGGAAACCGAGCGCGTTTTGTCTGCCGCCTTTGTATCTCTCCCCGTGATAATTCTATCCAGCTCTGATCAAACCACAGATATTTCTGTGCTGAGATTTGGGGCTTTCGCCACGAACGAATAGAGCAACACTACCAACTCACTCCCGGTGAACAGATCGTTAATCTTTTATACGTAGAATCTGGGCTGAAAAAAACAATGTTAGTAGGCCTGTATTTTATATTAAAGTAGCCTACACATTATAAAATTAAATAAATTAGACAAATAAGTTAAAAGTAAAATAGATTCATTTTGCACAACTATAGACTCAACTCACGAGACGTGTCCTACATGACTAAAATGGACCATAATGTTGTGATCTGTCGGCTGTGTCTTGTGTGCGTGTTCTCTCTGCTCTGAATTAAAAGTGGATGGATAGTGCTGTTTCGTGGCCCTTCTTTTAACCTGTTAATGAGTTCAAGGTTTGCCCTTTACCTTCTGTCTGAATCAGATTCTTTCGATGAGGTGTGAGAACGGAAACTAGGGACACAAGACTGATGCTGAGTTCAAGATGGACGAGAGGAACGATTATTAATGCTTTTGCCCGAATATGTTATATTTGCATGTCTAGTCCAAAGTACTTTTATTTTATTTGAAAAACAGAGAAAATTCAATTCAGATTGACTTTTAATTAGAGAAAAAACAGTAACATTATTATCTTATTTCGTATTTATAGGCCGACTGATTATTAGGCTATTATTATTATTATTATTATTAGGCTATTATTAACCTATATGCACCCTTTTAGTTTAAAAAAATGTAAGCGTAATTGATGAAAATCATTTGAAACGTGAAAAAATAGACGTGCGAAGGAGGTCGTCGCTCGAGTCTTTCTGTCTGTAGTCCTGTTAATTAGACAGTGCATTATAGGGAGAGATCAGCCTCTCTCTCTCTCTCTCTCTCTCTCTCTCTCTCTCTCTCTCTCTCTCTCTCTCTGCCGACCAAATATTGTTGCGACTGGTTTCCTCATGTTCTGACATCCAGGCTTTAAAAGATTGCATTGACACAGTGCAAGATCAAAGAATAATTTGTCTAAATAAGATTAAGCCGATTCAGAGATAGTAGACCTACACATCAGCTTTAGTGGCATTTACTGCTAATAAAAGGGTTTGCACGCATAGCTAAGAGTTCACAATTAAAGTGTAGATAACCTAATTAATGCACTTAAAATAGACACTTTCATTGTGTATGTAGTCTGTTTCATATCGAAATAAAGCATCTGTCTCTTTCAAACGCGTAGACTAATTAAAAGTGAAAAAGTGAGGTTCTAGTTCATTCCCCAGGTATCGCGATAGTTAACGTGTGTGATTACATACGTCAGCTCGTGAATACCCGAGGAGCGCGCGGTCAGCGTCCGTTTTGAGATGTCGCCTCAGAATTTCATCAAAGAGAATTACGAAAAGTGAGTCTCGAAAGCCATTATAAACATCTAAATTTAAAAAAAGGTAATATTTTAAACGCTGAGCATGGCAACCAAACCAATTAGATAGCCTATAGTATATAGTTAGCATTCTGCTCGTGCCCATTTACGGCTGTCTCATTATACAATCACACCATTTGGAATTGATTATAAATTAGCTCGAGATTGCCACTGCCTTCAACTTCTAATATTAACCTGTCAGTCTGGTGCTAAAAAAACAGAGGAAACTGAGGTTTAAGCGGATAGGGTGTACATGTTGGTGAGCATGGACTTCTGGGCTGAATTTCTGAAATATGTAACACCTGTAGATAAACATCCCAATTGAACTAAAGTGAGGTTATGCCCCTTCATTAATGGATATGAGGAAAGTTAGTGTACTGTGATCTTTAAAAACATCAATAATTACCTGCAGTCTTATTGATTGTTTTGCAACTTAAATATCCTAAAACTCAGACCGCAATAGGCCTATGCTGGACAAAACCAAGAGAGATGCTTCGAAAACTTTTAAAGTTTGTTCTTCCAATCATTATTCATGAGGATAAACATGCACAGAAAGAGCTTTCCAAAGCAACATAGGCTTTTAGCCTGTCTTCTCGGTTTTGTCCCACACTTTTGGAGAACCTCTGGCTCAGTTTAGACCCGGGGGAAAAAAAGAGAACATTTCTTTTGTTTGCCTCCATCCTTTCTCTGACTATTTGTCCCTGTAAGAGCAGTGAGCTTCTTTCCAGCATCTGTGGGTTGGATTAGTCAGAGGAGACGGAGCTTGTATTATATCCTGAAGGGGCTTGTACTGTAAAGGTTCACTACAAGTTCCCTCTCCTTGCTTTTCTCCTCCTAAACATACCGCCGACTTGAATGGGAGGATAACTCTTTGTTAACAGGGCAACTATTAACTCACATGGAGTTAATCAGAGTCAGTGGAATGGTGTATGTATTAACATCTGAATGGGCCATAGTCTCCACTCTGGTCTGCTTTATATGGTGGGTCCTCAAAAGGGACAAGGCTTTGCGCTTTAAATACTTCCTACTTCCCAGTATTGGTTGGCCTGGAAGAGAAAGCTGTGTTTAAAAGTAAACACTTACAAAAAAAACCCCTGCTTCCTGTGCGCGCTAATGTCACTGTTATCCAGATCCAGGATTCTGGATCCGAAGTAGATGAATTGTGTTTGATCTTTGACATCCATAAAATGCTCACATCCAGTCCTAACATGCTGTAAAAAGACTGTCTTTAAGGATTCTGTCTTTAAAATCACAGCCAGTGACTCCATTTACAACTGAGAGGAAATTGAGGAGATGGCGAGACGTTTTGATTTCTTTCTAAAAAAAAAAGGACAGAGCCGTGTTTAATTGCAAAAATATTCCAGAGCATACATGTGCCCGCTCCCTCGCTCTCCGGCAACAGTGCTATAAGCCTTGGTTGGTCAAAGACAATGTGTTCTGTCTTTGTCTGAGCTTTAGGTGCACAGATAGTGTTGACCTCTTCATTCAGAACCCTGGCCCGCCGAACAGGAGGAAACACTAATTAACATCTTACAGCTCTCATTTGTTCTCAACACCACTGGAGAAACAGAGTGTGAAAGCGCCTGTGCGTAGTTGTGTGTGTTTGTGTGTGTTTGTGTGTGTTTGTGTGTGTGTGTGTGTGTGTGTGTGTGTGGTTACATATAAAGCGAGTAAACAAGTTATGTAGGAAAATGATAGTGACATGCTGCTTGCTTCTAACGTGAGCATCTTTCTGAAACTTGAGCTCGTTTTGTTATAAATAACTCCACCAACAAAGTGACGTGCCTGATATTAATGCCTGATGTCTTTCCAACTTTTGCAGAGGGCATCTTCCAGAAGTTTGACCCTGTGCTGCACCCAGTTTGGCCTCCTGTAGAAGTTTCAGCTCAGGACGTCATGGAGGATTAGATGAGAACGCTAATGTTGTGTAAATTTCCCAAATGTCTATATGGTATCAGCTCCTCTGTTCTCTTCTGATTAGCTCGGCATGGTCTATTTGCTAAACCGGTGGCCCCGTCCTCTCGAAGGCCTCGCTTATTTGTTCTTGATCATTTTATTGAGTCGCTGGATTGTTGTCGGGGGAAAGTAAAGCTGATGTGGAAACGTAGACTTAGTGGGATTTATCCATGGGAGTGAAAAGGGCCTTTTCTCTGGTTTTGTTGGTTTAAACCTTGTCTTACCACCCACCCCCCCTTCCACCCACCAGCCTAAAAGCTTTTGACATCTTCATCTAGTTCACAGTGGGCAGGCTTTGTTTGCTCTTGTCAGGAGAGCGGATGGGGTTTTGCCCCTGTGAGCCTAGTGGCACAAGCGCAGGACTTTGCCGTGGACGAAAAGGGAAGGGGGTTGGAGGGGGGCGGCTTCTCCGCTCCAGCTCGGGCCAAAAACGGGGCACTCCCCTCCAACCCCCCTCCTCTTTCAGATCCCCACAATATGGTCATTGTCCGGCGGTGAATAACGTGGCCACTCCGGCGATGTGGGCCGCTTTGACTATGAACCAGATTTCTTTCTTCAGCGTGAAAGAAGTCTAATCCATGTAAATATGGGGATTCTGTAGATAGAGCTTTTGCTGCGCGGGTGGGGTGGGGGGGGGGGGGTTGAGAGGGAGGGTCAGCAATTTAACCTTTGACCTGACAAATAAGGAGCATGAAAGTTCCAGAATTGGCAGACAAAAAGAGGCTCCAGCGGCTGATTGAGTCTTCTTTGTGCCGCTCTGCCGTACAAGGCTGACTGACAGATGACATGTTGTGAAGACGAAGACATACGCCACTGCTGGGGGCATCACTGTACATGCAGTACATGTACATGAGAGGTGAGGAAACAGCTGACGCCGTTTGTTTTTCTCTCTTTAGAGAGTTTTATGGTTTAAGGTTTTGATCGTGGTTTTAAAGTGGATGGCGCAGGGACGATCTGGCCAATGCCAAACCATGAACTCAAGTCAAAAGCCTGTATTCCCTGTACGCCTGTATCTTGCACACTTAAAACGGTTTTAGTGTTCTTTGAATATAATGTTCCAGAAACCCCCACAAACACACAACACCCAAATGTCACTTGTAAAACATCAAGGGAGTCATAACATAGCTGGTAAAGACACAAAACATTGCTGTTAGCCCCGACGTGTGATATCGCTACGTTTACAATGGTGCATGGAAAAAAACGCCCCCTTTTTGGATTGAATACATTAAAAAACATTTTACTCTAGTGAGCTTAAAATAGTCATACATATCTCAATATGTTAGGATCATAAATACACTAAAAAGTTTATAAATTGTGCTAAATTTCAAGTTGGGTTTCAACTTTAAGGCTTTAAGGAAAAGTTCACTCAAAAATGTAAATTCTGCCATCATTTATCATAGAAGATATTTTGGAAAACTGCTGGTGTCTAAACAACCCTGGACTCCATTGATTTTCATTTTTGAACAAAATCTTTTTTGCTTCACAGAAGAAATAAAGTCAAACAGGTTTGGAACGACAGGAACGTAAGCAAAGAATGGCAAAAATGTATTTTTGCAAGAACTCTCTTTAATATGGGCAAATAATGTGGTTGAAAACACCCAGGTATTTGTTCACTGAATCTCTGACTAAAACCAGTGTGTGTGTGTGTGAGGGTGCCATAGTGACCCCACCTCATCCAGACCTGTTCCTTTCATGACTTCCTTCCTGCTTTTAGGGTTTTATCGTTTCCTCTGGGAGAAGACAGTTTAAGAGGGCTGTCTGATCGGTTCTTGTGTGATGCGTGTACTAGATCAATCAATTAAGGATCTGTTCTAATGTACTTTAAATATAGATATGTATTTATTCTGAATGCTATTTTGTGATTGATAAAGCATCATTACAAGCTGGTAATGTAACTTTGCCGGACAAAGCGTAGAGCTAAGAGTGAATATGTGTGTATCAGTGTGTGTGTTTGTGCATGAGAGAGCGTGTTTGTGAGGGCCTTGATTGGCTTGTATGTTTTCTTTTCCTTTCATGTGTTTTTAGTCTCCAGTGCTTTGTTCCTTTTATAATTACAGCAGTGTTCTCCTCTGAGAGCACTGGTTGCCGCGGTGAGGAGCGCACACGCATACACACACACACACAAATACACACACACACACACACCCCTCTCTCTCCTGCAAATACCCATTAACGTGTAGAGCGAAAGCTGTCTGTTTATGCCTTTTATACAGGGGCACAATTAAAACAGCAAGATCAAAAAGATATTGAAGTTTTCTTTTGGGGGGAATATGGTTCAAAAATGCAGATTTAGATATTGATGGCAAGCCTTCTTTTAATCATTAGGGAGATGATGATCGTTAAAGCTACCTCAGCAATTCAGTGCAAACACACACATGCTTATACTGCTCCTTTTTTATTTTTTTGTCACCTATTGTAATTGCAAAGATAATGCCTGTTTTCATACAGGTTTCCCCCAAACACGTCATTGGACAGACAAACAGATAGTCCCGCCCCAAACTCGCGCTATTGGTTGAGCCAATTATTGCTTGGAGAAATCAATTTTAGAAGTTGTTTGTAGTTTGTTGTTTCAGCATATAAATCTGGGAAACACTGGTGAAATTGCACACTTCAGCTTTAAAGATGAACTATAGACCTGGCAGACAGTTCTTAGAAATGCAATTTGACATTGACATGATCTGCATTTTGTGCTGATTTTATGTTTTTTGTGCTTATAATATCCAAAATGGATAGTATTGAACCATAATTGGTTGCCAAAAGTGTTGAAGTTGAAAATATCTAATTAATTAGAAAATGTTTAATAAGGAAGTATAAATGTGGAGCTTCAGACACAGATTACATGTGGGATTGATATCTTTAGATTTCAATTTTACTGTAGTGAACTTAAAATATTCATACAGGTATAGGTTTACCAATCTTAATATGCTAGGATCAAAATTACACTGAAAATTACATGTTACATGTGGGAATGATATCTGTATGTTCAAGTAAACACATTAGCCCCAACTTTTATCCATAGTTATGTTTACAATGGTGTGCGGAGAAAAAATGTGGTACATCTTATATAGTATTACAAAAAAGATTATATTTTGATATCCATTTTACTGTAGTGAACTTAAAATATTCATACAGGTATAGTTTTACATATTATCTTAATATGCTTGGATCAAAATGACACTGAAAAGTTGATCAATTGTGACAGATCCCATGTGTGATTGATATCTGCAGGTTGAGGTAAATACGCTTGTCACAGTGGTTATCTCTGAATGAGATTAGCGCATGGTTTATGGTAAGTAACTGTGGCTGCTGCATCTCCCAGTATGGGTTTTGATGACTGATCCAGACCTCTTTTTTATTCTAGGAGTCAGCGGCCTGTCCTTGTCCTCTTCGGTGTGACGGCCTGGGGAACCGTCACCGTGACTCTGTCCTCCTTCAATTCACACTCATCTCCCCTGCCTCACGGGTGTGAAATGATAAGATCCGAGGACTCCCTCCTTCACATTTTACAAGACTCCAGGTTATTAGCCAAACAAGGCGTTCATACACTTTCCTGGTGCCACAGTTTTCACAGTCAAGGATTTGGACCTTTATTCTCGATCACCCCCTGTTTTTTCACCTCTCTACCCTCCTCATTTATGTCCGTCTCTCTCGAAGGGCTCACGGACGAGGTGTTACAACAGCCTGATGTGAAATAGGGTTTGACTTGAGTGAAAAATCAGGCTGAGATCATGCCCCTCTCTCTTCTCTTTCTGTCCGCTCTCTCCTGCCTCGCACCTTTCATATGCACTTTCATTCAGATCTCTCTTTTTTCCAGAACAAGGCAAAATGGTTTTTGCCACATCCATTTGTTCTCGAAAGAGGAGACAAATTACAAATGTGCTCACGAGCCTTTGTACTTGAAATGCCTTTTTCATAGACGGAGAGGAAACTGATGAAAAGCGTCGAGCACATCAAAGTGGTTTGACGGCGGGCCGATTGAAAGGTTTAGAAAGTTTCACCCTATCGCAGGTCGCCCCACTCTTTCTAGTCCGATTTTAGTTACGGGCTCATTTGAATTAAGCTCGCCCGTCAATTAGCATGACTTTTACCCCAGCTCGCTGGACTTCAAGGGCGCACAACTTTCCTAGCGCCGCGTGTTGTGTGAAAGCCTGGCATGCTGTTTCCTTCCTTTTACCAGCAGCTCGTAGGAAATGGTTAATGGCCTGTGTATGGCAGGATGGGGGGGGGGGGGTGGAGAGGTATTTTACGGGGAGCAAAAAAGGGGGGATGTGTGTGTGTGTGTGTGTGTGTGTGTTTGAGGGGGTAACAATGAGGAGGGCAGTATAGGTGACAGGTGAGTCAATCAAAATTAAAACATATGCTGCCCTACCCAAGACCAGATGCTCTGTGTTTGAGACAAAGACGGAGTGAGTTTGTGCATTAGTGTGTGTGTGAGAATAGGACAGAGAGTTTTTGTTTCTCAACTAGCTGCGTGGGGGCTGGTTTTGTGGCAGGGAAGGCGGTATATAGAATTAAAACTCGTAAAAACATTGACTGCAGCCTCTGAATCACATTTCCTTCATGACGGAAGGCTGAATGTAGCCTTAATGGCGTGTATTGTTTTTCCTCGTTTAAAACCCATGTTGGGTTTGAAAACAAATGTTGACTTAGTGTAACATTCTTTTTTATTATAATTTCTGTACACTGTCTAGTTTAACCAATATTTAAAGTGACTTATAATCTCATCAAAAGAATTGAGTTTATACAACAATATATCAATATTCTGTGAATTCTCTGCATAGAATGTTTTATACACGGTAGCGCTGTATGATATTACATGGTTATTTTAGTATTACCTTTTTTTGCTATTAAAAGCTGCTAAACATGATTCAAACTTTGTGTTGTACATCGTTTCAGTCTGTGGTGTCTGTTTTTGGTAATCTAAGGCTACCTATAGGTGTGCTTGAAGTGGGTGTTGCATTCATATGCAACACACAGGTGAATGTTGACTAATAGATGGTATAAATTAAAATTTTGAATTTAATACTAATATTTGGGGTGAATCATTGATTAAAAAGAAAAAATACATGCCATAATACCCCATATTTCTGTTGCTAAAGTAATTTAAAATGCTCAAAGCAAAGCCTAGTGTTAATGCCACACCTATGCATTTATTTTTGCTGCCTTGCAAGCGCTGCTGTTTCCTTCAGGAAATGCAAATTTAGTTGAAAGCAAGTGTATAGCATGCATGGCATTTTTCATTACACAAGTAACCATTTGAAGAATATAAACTAACTATATTTTTGCAATCGCCTATTTACTGCCCAAATGTTAAAATACGTCTATGTGATACTACTTATAACTTTTCTGTGTGTCTGATTTAAAATGAAGGTAAACGCAAGTAAGAGAAGTGATGTATGCCAATAAGCTAATTAAATGTTTGAGGGGACCATGAGAAGACGAGTGGAGGGCTGAGCAGCTGAGATGATGAAGAGTGTGAGAGTTAAACTGAAAGAGCTAAAAGAAAGAAAGGAGACAGAGGGGATTAAGCTGTGAGAGAAAGAAAAGGGAGGGAGAGAGAGAAAAAGTGTCTATTCGTGTGTGTGTGTGAGAGAGAGAGATGTGGTGCACACTAGGAGTTAAGGTCCAACACGACGACTAAGCTCCTCAGGGGGACTTTGGGCAATATCCTGTTAGAGTGGAATGCAAATCTGTGCGATTGTGACCAGGGGCCTGGCACCACAGTTCACATACGCACGCCTGCCTCCCTTTCTCACTGTCCTCCTTATCCCATCAAAAGCCCTTTTTACCTGTCAGGTTTTTTTCTCTTACAAACATTTATAGAAACTGGCATGTTCAGTCCAGGTACTTCCACAAAAAAAAAAAGAGCCTGCACCAAGCCACCTGATGTAGCACAGTTTAGTGAGGCCCAAGGGGGGCGCCCGTGGCAAGACTGACCTGAATAGTCTTACAAACAAAAAACTACCGTCAGGATCTTTAGAGCATCTGCAGAAAAAGGGCCATGCCTTCCTCTTAAAGGGATAGTTCGCCCAAAAATGCTGTCATCGTTTACTCACCCTCAAGTTGTTCCAAACCTGTAAGACTTTCTTGCTGAACACAAAAGAAGATATTTTGAAGAATATGGGTAACCAAACAGTTGTTGGATCCCATTGACTTCCATAGAATTGGGGGGGGGGGGGGGGGATACTATGACTGCAGAAATTACGTTCTTCAAAATATCTTCTAATATGTGTCATGTGCTTATCCATAATTTGTTCCTAACCCAAGCATCTGATAAGCATTAATAGGACAAAAAAAGTGTATAAAATGGTGTTTTGATTAACGTGACATGGCATTAAAACTTCAAACTATTTACCTGAAGCATCATTTGCAAAATTCATGCCAAGTTGGCCTCCCTAGCCATGACTGCCATATTCTCCTCTTTCACTTCCTCTGTTTTTCAGCACACATAAGAAGCCCAATTGCCAAAGTGCGATTCATCTTGCTCTATTTGTTTATCACTAGCACATGATGGCATTTTATTCTTCTATACTTGCTTTGTAGCCTACAAATCAATAGGTATCATCAGCTTACAGTCTACATACAGTTCATGGCATACCCGAGTTTATTAGACCCATGTTGTACAGTGTGATCTGATCTTATAGGATTGCTGAAATCACAGTCTGTTGCAGGCATAATACCACTTGAAGAATACAAACCAACTCAGAAGTTGCTAGTAAATGTCACAAATAATTACAAAGAAATTGCAAGTAACAAGTTCAAATTAAAAAGAAAGCTCAAATGTAAGTTTTTTTTGTGCACTGAAACTCTTCCACTTTCAAATTGCATGTGCTACGGCATGTTCAGACCTTTTATGGTGCTTTTTTGTCTTTTAGCAGCTTGACAGCCCTTGATCAGTCTGTGCTTTTATTGCATGGAAAAGAGCAGCATGAACATCCTTCAGAAATGCTTTGGACTAGCATGAGGGTAAGTGAAAGATTTTTGGCTGAACTAAGTCTTATTTTAATTGCATTTCTGTTGTCTTATTTCTCACATTCTGTCATTTCAGTGCAATTAAGGAAAGCTGTTAAAGCTCAGATCTGTTGCGTGGTTTGTGGCTTTTCACTCTGGAGGTGTTTGGTGAGGTCCGTTCCAGACTGGAGTCTGTTTGAGGTAACGAATAAAAAGCCGAGACACTTTCATCTGTGGTTGATATTGTTCAGTCATCTTAGTCATTCATGCTTTCCTCTCCCACGTCTTCATGAGTCACGCCGGCTCTTTTTTAGGTCACCCTCTTATTTAAATGACCACCATGAAGAAGTGGGAACCCAGTGGTTTACAAACTGACGTTCGTACACAGGAAACGTTGATGTTTTTTATTAGTAAATACCAAAGGAACCGTCTGGGACGCTCTTCAGAAGAGTTGAGAGGCTCTGTTTCAAAGGGCCTCTCCGCTGGCAAACTCTGATAGGAACTGATCTCAAGTGCATGTTGGGAAACATGTTTGAGTCTAATGGGTTAATTAGCTCTGAGTGTTGCTCTGTCTTCTGAGATTTAGCCTGTCATTGCAGCCAATGTCTTAACATGACTGTTTAAGGGGGCTGATCTCTGCTTTAGAGGAATATTCTGGGTTAAATACTTCAGTTCTGTCAACAGCATCTGAGACGTGCTGTTGATTAACATGGAAAATCATTTTCACCCGTTCCTCAGTAACACATTTGGAGAACTTAAAGGGCAATCAGTGCCAAAACGTTTTTTTGTTTTCCATTAAAAATATCTAAAATTCTTACATTAACATACATTTACAGTTCTTGGGAAGCTAAATGACTTAAGTGATGTTTTTTGAAAATTTTGAGTCTGTGCTTTATCTAAAATATCCATCAGTGGGGTAAGAAAAATTAATTTAATTCAAAAGGGAAACAATATTTTTCTTACCCTATGGACAAATATTTTTTCTTGTTTTAAGTAAAACACACTTAAGTTTGACCAAAAATCGTAAGTATTTTTGCTTCTAAAATAAATGTATGTTAAGAATGTTTAGATATTTGTACTGGATAATTCGAGTAAAGTTTTTTTTTTTTTTTTTTTTTTGCAGTGATTGCACTGGGATATTTAAAAAACAAATAAGTATTCTTGTTATAACAGTTACGTGAGTTACAAGAATCAAACTTTTAGATTACTTTCTGGTCACGTTTTATAGATAAGGGTCCAATTCTCACTATTAACTGCAACTTTTGCCTCCACAAACTCCTAATTACTGCTTATTACTAGTTACTAAGGTAGTTGTTAAGTTTAGGTATTGGGTAGGAATCAGATTAAGGGATGCAGAGTATATGTTAATGCAGAATAAGGCATTTTGTGCTTTATAAGTACTAATAAACAGTCAATATCCTAGAAATTTGCATGTTAATAAGCAACTAGTGAGAATTGGACCCTAAACTGAAGTGTTGTCTTTTTCTATGTGGATGAACTTGTATGTGCTATTGATGTACTTGATTTATAAATAGTACTTTATGGATAGTTGTCAAGCATTTATATGTGAACACACACAATGGCTTTGAATCACTGTAGAAGTTATTACTGAGAAACGAGTTGAAATCACTTCATGATCGACAGCACGCCACAGCTGCTGCTCATTGAGCTTTATTGCACAGAATATTTCTTTAATGTTAACTCCAGATCAGTAGCATGATTTCTTTCAACGGGATGTTTTCTTCACTTTGTCCCTCTGTTTTGTATTTGTTTGCTTTTGTTTTGCATTTGTTTTTAAATTAGTGCTTGCCATGCTGCGGTTAATTGGATTGAGCCGCAGAATCCCAGATTTGGAGCTGTACTCCAAACAGAAGCACTCTTCAGTGTTGACTTGGTAATTCGGTCCAGCTCTGTATGGTTTTGTATGGTCTCTGTTGCAAAACAGCAGCAGCACTCCAGGCCCTCAGCCCCTGAAAGGAAGCCCAGGGCCATGCTGGTTAGTGCAAACTCCCCGAGGATCAGAGCAGGAAGAAAACAAGCCGAGAGAACATTCTCTGGTGTGATTGACACGGCGCTAGCTTGTCAGCTCCAGTCTGCTCGTGTCTAAAGAGATGGCTTAGGAAAATCAGTTGAATGAAAACACACCATGCGCAGTGTTTTGTGAGTGACTTCTATGGTGCGGCTCTGTGCTGCAAATGTGTCTTTTTTTCATGTTTACTTTAGTATTTTTGTCTTGTTTTCCATTGGAAATATCTAAACGTTCTTAAATCAAGGTACATTTACTTCAGGGTTTCTGCGGGTCTTAAAAAGGTCTTAATTCACCCTTACTCAAAGAAAAGGCCTTACAAAGTTCTTAAATCAGAGCAGAAAGTCTTAAATGCTTGAAATGTTGCATGCATTGCAAAAAAAATGTATATCTATTATAATGAAAATGTCCTGGTTTCCAATAATTTTTTTAGTTTTTTTTTTAGTTTAGCTAAAAAAAAACATTTACAGACATTTACATTTAGAGACTATATTGACAAGTTGTGTCCCCTTGATCTTTAAAAGGTCTTTATATTTAGTCTTAAATTAAACTTCATAAAACCTGCTGAAACCTTGTTCTTGAGAAGCAAAATCACTTAAAAATCAACAAAAACAATTGTGCTTAAAACAAGATAAAATAGCTGTAAGTGGGGTAAGAAAATAAAACTCAATACAAAAGGGAAAAAGTGATTATTTTTCGTACTTCAATGGCAGATTTTTGTCTTGTTTTAAGCATTAACCCCCTTCATTTCACTAAACGCTTAATATTTTAAAGTGTACGTAGCTTTTAATGTTGTTTATATGTCTATGTGGTGTTTTTTTTAATATGCTTAAAGACAAACCATGTGTAAATTCATAAGTTGAGTATTTTCTGCTTAAAACTGCAGTGAACCAAAGACAGTCTCAAAAACACGGTTTGAAATCGCTGGTGTTTCTGACGTCACAAACGACCTTGTAACCAATCAGATCAACGTGTGCTCGTCAACCAGTGGATCTCTGAGTGAGTGAGTGGAGGCGGGGCTCATTTGCATATTTATACAACCGTACACTAAATGAGACAATGGAGCTATTTTAAGGCATGTAGAATTTTTTTCAAGGATAAACGTTTAAATATGTAATTTTTGTGATCAAAGATGAGTTTTAAGTTTTATTGACTACAGGGGGACATTAAAGGAGAACTCCGGTCAATTTTAACATTGAGCTCATTTTTTTGTACAGTTGGAGTGCGGTCAGTACAGACAAAAACGACAAAAATCGGTGCTGTCTACACCGTGTTATCCTCTTTTTAAAATTCGCACCCTGTTGACTTCAATGGGGCAAGTTCTAAACCTGCTTTTAGCCTCTTATCATCCTTGATTTGTCATTACAAGTGCACAGCCATGTGAGTGGTGTTATTAAGAGTGACCACTATTAATCTGACTGCAGTAGATGTGAAAGATATTAATAAAAATGATGTTAATTCAGCCAGCTCACATACCTGTATTTACTTCCTGTTTTCGGGTCGAAGTCCACAGTAGTCGATTGTCGAGTTCGCGCTTGATCATTGGTAACTAAGCAACAGTGGAGACTCAGACTGTCAGCTGTCAGCCGATGAAGGTGCTGTGTGGTGTTCTGATATTATGATATTCTATGACATTATGATATGATGTTGCTTCGTTACCAATGATCGCGCGCGAACTCGACAATCGACTACTGTGGACTTCGACCCGAAAACAGGAAGTAAATACAGGTATGTAAGCTGGCTGAATTAACATCATTTTCAATAATATCTTTCACATCTACTGCAGTCAGATTTACCGTGGTCACTCTTAATAACACCACTCACATGGCTGTGCACTTGTAATGACAAATCAAGGATGATAAGAGGCTAAAAGCAGGTTTAGAACTTGCCCCATTGAAGTCAACAGGGTGCGAATTTTAAAAAGAGGCTAACACGGTGTAGGCAACACCGATTTTTGTCATTTTTGTCTGTACTGACCGCACTCCAAATGTACAAAAAATTAGCTCAATGTTAAAATTGACTGGAGTTCTCCTTTAAGTCATTTTGCGTCAAGTAAACACATCTTGATTTAAGAATTTTTAGATATTTGTACTGGAAAACAAGATGAAAATACTGAGTAAAAAACAATTTTTTTTATGCAGTGAAACGCTGAAACGCGGTGCACTGCGTTGGCCAGCTGCAAGTTTCCGTTTTCACAGTCAAGTTTAATCATTTCTTTTCTATTTGAAACTCGAGCTGCTGTCACCCTGCCTTCTTCACTTCATCCTACAGTTTCCACACAGTTCAGAGACGCCAACGGACGACGCTCCCTGTGTACATGTTTTGCTTGGAAACCAGCGCACTGGGACCGTGTAGTGCAACACACAGAGGCACTGGATGCAGTACGTACAGAAAAACACTCTCAAAGCCCACGTGTGGACAGCAACCTCCAGACAGCCAGGAACAGTTCCCACAGACTTTAAAAGTTTAGTCAGTGTCTACTGGGTCTTTACTGTGCTGGGTTTTAACCAGCTATTTTAACACCATGTCTACAATAAGTAAATGAATTATGTACACATAAGAATGTAAAGTGATGATTAGCATGAATTAACGCATGAAATGCTCACCTTATAAATGAGTGCATTTTTGGAAGACATGGCACAGATTGAAATTAAGTTTATAATGGAGTTATAGGAGATCTGATTAATTTTAAGATTTGGACAATTCATGTCAAAGACTGGTTAAAAAGAAATGCGATACAATATACAGCAATGCAAAGTTTCCACACTGCAAAAAAATATTTGCTTACTCAGTATTTCTGTCTTGTTTTCCAGCACAAATATCTCAACGTTATTAAATCAAGATGCGTTGACTTGAGAAGCAAATGACTGAAGATAATTAAGGCTTGTTTTATGAAAAACTGAAGTTAAAACAAGATCAAATATCTGCCAGTGTCGTCAGAAAAACAACTCTTGCTTTCCTTTTTAAATTAAGATTTTTTGACTCCATTGGCAGATATTTGTTCTTGTGTTAAGCTTAAACTCAATTCATAAAAATAAAAAAATAAACTATTCAGAAAACAAGACTTAATATCTAAAGTCATTTTGCTTCTCATTAAATGTATCTTGATTTAAGAATCTTTAGATATTTAGACTGGAAAATAAGGCACAAATACTAAGATTGTATATTATGCAGTGCGGCATTTAAATTAGTTTTTTTTTTTTTATATTTCAGTATATATTTTTTGATTATTTCAAACACGTTTTAAACTTTATTAGTTCATCCATGAGTGTCATGCTCTCTGATGAGATGTTTTCTTGTCAGCCTTACGGATTACCTGCAGTTGAGTGTCTTATGAATGCTTTGCAAATCAATTCAACTGAATCATTTAAAAGAACCAGCTCAAAAGGAGGATTCGTTCACCAATCTGACTTCACTAGTCTGTAGTTTGACCTTCCAAAGTTAGACCTGTAAAATGTTGAGTATCTAAAGGACACTGAAACTAAGTTCTGTGTGCTTGCAGGTTCATCTCATGGATGGATCAGGGATGTCATCTGGTTGTCTCAATTTGTGTAGTTTGGACTTTGTGGCTTCACCCCCTCCAGCTCAAAGGATAAAGCCGGATCAAGAACACATCCCTTCTAGTATCCATGGACTTGTAGAAAAAACAGGTATACAGGACTTCCTTCCCTCTCGGTGTCCAGTGTAAAAGAAAAAAAAATGAGAACGAACTGAAAAGGTGAAAGTTGTGCTGTCATTTTTAAACTTTGACTTCTTATAGCTTTGTTTGTTGTGAGTGTTTCCCGGGGTAACGGAATACACTCCTAGAAAAAAAAATTCTAAATAGAACCCAGAGTTCTTATGTTTATAAGGAGAAATGTCTTCCATAATTGCATTACTTTCGTGTTTAACTAGTGATAAAGTATGTTTACCGGTTGTTTAATTCATAAAATGTAAAAAATAATTAAAACAAAGTTAATTATTAGGCTCTGTTCACACCTGATATTAAGATGTGGTTTTGTCGATTGGATCACAAGTAGACGAGGGAGACTCCTGTTTACACCTGGTGTTTTAATCCGTCTCTTCTGTTCACTTTCAATCACTTTGTCCTGATTTCTTCGAGGGGAGGGTCTATGGGTGGGTAAATGTATGGGCTTTTTCATATCTTTCAATCTAATGGACAAAATAGGCTTGTGCAATTTACATATGAACATGACCGGAGACGACCGACTAACACACAGAGAGCAGTAGCTTTCATTTCGGCTCTGACAGACACAAGACCACGCTGAATGCTGTGAGTGTGTGTAAGAAATCAGGAATTGTGAGAGAAACTTTGTGCTTGATACGTTTTTCATCTTTGACTAAACTTCAGCCAACAAAGTTTAAATCCCGTCTGTCTAGCGCTCCTCCCATAATGTTCACTCATGGTTAGTGAGTGGAGAGAAGACGGTCTTTTGTGGCTGTTTTAACACATTCGACCACATGAGTGTTTACACTACGCAAGCAATCCGGTTTAATGTGTTTTCCACTACCCCTGGAAGTGGTGGAAACTGGAAAGTGGACAAGCTCAAAATGTTTTAGACCCTGTTTACACCTATTTAGCGTCGTCCACTTGTGATCCGATCGACCTAAACGCATCTTAGCATCAGAGGCGTTGTGTACACCTGGTTTTATGAAGAACCTTTAACATCCATGTAATCTTCCACTCGACAAAAGCTTTTAATAGTGGAAAAAGGTTCTTTAGATTATTATAGTTATTAATAGAGGGGTGCAGGTATGATGTCAGAACCAGGAAGTCTAATTCTCCGCTGGTTCTTTTGAGATTTTTCTATGGGGGTTTTTCAATTTCTGAGTAAAATAAAGCCTGTGGTATAAACATAACTTGACGATAATACTTTGACGTTTTGTTCTACAATGTGAATTACACACCCATAGCAAAAACTCGAATTTTGAAACCGTTATGTTTATTTTTGATGAACGTAGCCTACTTTTTTAATAACTAGATAAGACAGCTTGGTGTGTGAGTGTGTGCAGTTTACATTGTAGAACAAAATGTCAAAGTATAGTCAAGTTATGTTTACCACAAGCTTTATTTCACCTATATAGTAAAAAACAATTATTATAAAACCCCATAAAATCTCGAAGGAACCAGCGGTGAATTAGACTTCGGGGTTTTGACATCATCACTGCAATTTAGTTATATATTTCCCCTGTAAAAAAAAAAAAACGTTTTGCGCAATGGAAACGTTCTTAATGGAACCTTCGCTGCCAATAAAGAACGTTTGTATCTATGAAGCGCTTGACAGAACCGTTGAAGGTTCTGTTATAGAACCTTTTCTTCTAAGAGTATACAGTGGGTTTGCTGTTGTTGACTCGTGTATGTGTGTTATAGTATCATGGCTTTCCATTAACTAAAAGCTGAAAGATCCTCCAGGGAGAAAATAGTATTACTCAAAGAGCTGTTTCTTTCAGCAACCCTCCAATTTGTGTCTATTTTTCATATATCCTAGTTATTTTATTGTGACTATGTAACTGTGCTTTTTGTAATTTCTAAGACAATGTTCATAACTAAATCTCCACTTAGGGCAGGTTCTAGCTCCTCCTTTTAATGGAAGGATGTTCTGTAATCAGACTCACGGAGACGTTTCCCTAATGATGTTTACTTCAAACGGGTTCGAGTGGCTCCGAAATGACTCATAATGATCCTTGGCAGTAAGTTATATCATAGAGGAAATTGAGATTTAAAGAGCCATTTCAGAGAATGGGCTTTCTGTATTAATCACTGACATTGTTAAAGCATAGCTTCCAGTGAAATGAGCTGTCAGTCCTGTACTCTTGAACGGGATGCTGCCGTGTGAAGTGTTCAAAGTGTGTTATTCTAAAGGGCTGTTTCCATCATTTACCTTCTCTCATTAAGAGAGTTTCATATGTTTTTGTTTCTTTCATTTATATTTTGTGTGTGTGTGTGTGTGTGTGTGTGTGTGTGTGTGTGTGTGTGTGTGTGTGTGTGTGTGTGTGTGTGTGTGTGTGTGTGTGTGTGTGTGTGTGTGTGTGTGTGTGTGTGTGTGTGTGCACAGACTGATGGTTTTTTTGGTCTTGGAAAATCGTGGGAGGATAAATTGAAAGTTTTGCAGTGAAGGAAACGATCTTTGAGGAAGCTTGTTATATGGAAACTTAATCTACATGTCAGAATTGCAATACTGGATATCATTTTATTTCTGGTTTTAAAATCATCTGTGATTTTGAGGGACACTGATTTCATAGGCACAATGATAAAGCACACAAATGTCCACAGGCAAATTCACTTTTATCCCACTTCAAACATGTCTTAAGCTGAACGCTCATTGCAATTGTCCTGAACTTTGCATGTCCATGCTTCTCATGATGCATTGCAAAAAAATGACTGCGTAGTATTAGTAGAATTTGTTTATTTAGTTTAAATATGTAAAAATCCTTGAAACAACAGTTTTTTTTCTTTTGCAGCAACACTGAATAAAATATTAAGAGTTGTTTTCATAGTTTGTATATTGAATATGAGAGTGTGTTTGATTAATTGCTTTTCTTCCTCTTTTGTAAGTCTGCTAAATGCATAAATGTAAATGTATTTTGTCCAGCTTGTTTTAAACAAGTTCAACAACAAGTGGGATAAAAAGGCCAAATACACACAATATACAGTCTGTGAAAACAAGTCTTAATATTTTATAGAGCGTTGCTTGTCTTGAAATAAAGATTTTTATGTATTTTAAATGGAAAACAAAATAAAAATACAAAAGAATAGGTTTGAATACTTTTATTCAAGTGTGCATATCTTGCAAAATGTAAAACCTCTATGGGATTTTATTGAATTATTCCTCAAAAGTTTTCCAAAGTATTTTGGTCCCCATTTATATCTATTTATCTATTTATTGCTGTCCGATTATAATCAGATCGAATGGACAGATGTTAAGGTAACACTTTACAGTAATGTTCCATTAGTAATGAACATTAACAATGAGCATTACATGTGTTATAGTATTCATTCATCTTTGTTACAATGATTAAAAATAAAACTAATGTTAGTTCATGTTAGCTCAAGCTCAAGAAATAATATTAACAGATGCAACTTTTGATTTTAATAAAGTATTAGTAAATGTAGAAATATATATTTTTAGGCTTTTTTCCCACTAGTAGTTCAGGGTAACTAATGCAGTTAACTAATGTCAACAAATGTTTTATTGTATAGTTTTTTCCAAAGTTAAAGGGATAGTTCACCCCAAAATGAAAATTAGCCCATAATTTATTCGCCCTCAAGCCACCCTACAGTAGGTGTATCACATTCTTCTTTCAGCTGAACACAATCAGAGTTATATTAAAAATGTCCTGGCTCTTCCAAGCTTTATAATGGTAGTGAATGTACCTTGTTTTTGAAGCTCAAAAAGCACATCCATCCATTATAAAAGTAATCCATACGGCACCAGGGGTTAATAAAGGCCTTCTGAAGCGAAGCCATGCTTCAGTAAGAAAAATATCCATATTCATAACTTTATAAATTTTAATCACTGGCTTCCGGTAACGGCCGCACACGAGTCTAGTTCCGGCGGAAGAGTCAAGTCAAGTCATCTTTATTTATGATAAAGGTCACTCGTCATGCGTCGGGTCAGAGGTCATGCGTCAGGTCAGAGGTCATGCGTTGGATCAGAGGCCACTCGTCATGCGTCGTGTCAGAGGTCATGCGTCGTGTCAGAGGTAACTCGTCATGCGTCGGGTCAGAGGTCACTCGTCATGCATCGGGTCAGAGGTCACTCGTCATGCGTCAGGTCAGAGGTCACTCGTCATGCGTCAGGTCAGAGGTCACTCTTCATATGTCAGGTCAGAGGTCACTCGTCATGCGTCGGGTCAGAGGTCACTCGTCATGCGTCGGGTCAGAGGTCATGCGTCGAGTCAGTCGTCATGCGTCGTGCCAGAGGTCACTCGACCATGCGTCAGGTCAGAGGTCACTCATGCGTCGGGTCAGAGGTCACTCGTCATGCATCAGGTCAGAGGTTACTCGTCATGCGTCGTGTCAGAGGTCACTCGACAATGCGTCGGGTCAGAGGTCACTCGCCATGCGTCACTCGTCATGCGTCGGGTCAGAGGTCACTCGCCATGCGTCGGGTCAAAGGTCACTCATCATGCGTCGGGTCAGAGGTCACTCTTCCACCAGAGCTAGACTCGCTAGACTTCGGCCGTTACCAAAAGCCAGTGATTATAGTTTATGAAGTTTAAAAATGGATATTTGTCTTACAAAAACGCATGGCTTTGCTTTAGAAGGCCTTTATTAACCCCTGGTGCCGTATGGATTACTTTTATAATGGATGGATGTGCTTATTGGGCTTCAAAAAACAAGGTACCATTCACTACCATTATAAAGCTTGGAAGAGCCAGGATATTTTTAATAAAACTCTGATTGTGTTTGACTGAAAAAAGAAAGTAATACACCTAGAATGGCTTGAGGGGGAGTAAAACTAACCCTTTAATTCCAAATGTGAAAAAAGTACCTTTCTTAAAATCAAAACTTATTGATGCACCCATTCAATCATTTCAAGTTTTTCATGCTCCTTTTCTGTCTTCCTGCCATTGACTCAAACATGTTTCTAAATATGGGCCTTGTTTCTTGTTTCCCATCACAGAACTGAAGACCTGGTGCCCCAATCCAGGATTAGCACAGCGGTCGTTTTTTCAGTGGAATGACTGGTTAAACCCTATGAAATCAGGCAATGAGATTACAGGGCTTGACTTTCCCAAAAGTGCTTACAAAGCCTGCTTTAGATTCCCATCTCCATCCCTTTGTCCTGGATGGCCTCAGCCGTCACCGGTGGCCTCGGCTCTTTACCAAACCAGACTCTCACTGTTAAACAGTGGTCTAACATAGAACATGTGTCCTTGTGTTGACAACTGCACTTGACGGAGGCGGAGGCTTGTGGGAACGTGAACGTGAGACGGGGGAATTGAAGTCTCCAGATCTGTCACAAAACCAGGGGCTTTGTTTGGGATTTGGATCTGCTGTTCGGAGATCAGTGCTTGGCAAGGAGAGTCTGTCGCGCTCGTCAGCTGTTGATTATTGACAGTGTCTCGAGGTGTCATCCAAATGAGAGACATCTGTGTAGAGTAGACGAGGGGTTTGATGCACGCTGACGTACATGAATATTAATGCGACATGGCCATAAACAATGATGATATGGGTGAGCGAATCATCATGCAGTTTGTCCACTCAGTATTGAAGGGGGAAAAGCCTTGCTCTTGAGGCGATCTGTTTAGCTCATCTCTGGTTTTGGCGTCACCACAGAAGACTGTTCAGGCTTGGCACGTGACGTCTATCTGTGGAAACTTTGCCAGCGGTGTATCACTTGCTTAGTAGTTTTGCCTTGGTTTCCATTAAATATATCAAAAGATTCTTAATTCAAGATGCATTTACTTTCTCTTCTTCTCTTGCATCTAGTTGTGAAATAAACCTAAGGACTATTGTTGGCGATTTGCTTTTCTTTCTTTGCTTTGGATAAAAAGCGTCTGCTAAATGCAAAAATCTTAAATGGCCTTTTGAGTTTTAGACGTACTGTGTGTAAAGCTTGGGATATCCTCATTATGGTTTCAGGGTGTGTTTTTGACTTTCCTAAAAAAGCAAAAAAAAAAAAAAAAAAGACTCATGTCCCATAATTCCAAGGGTTTTCCTTTGTGTGTTAGTCCCAAATAAATGTCGAGGTCTCTCAGTTCGTAAGACATCCAGGAGACCATTAAATGTCCTGAATTGAAATGCAGCTGAGCCTACATGTGTCACCCAGAGTTCAGATCTGCTGAAGCCTGAGACTGTTAGAGCCACTCGGATTAGTTATTCGGAGAGGATGAAATAAAATTACTCCGTCACTTTAGTCCATATTATTTAGTCCAGCATTCCTGTGGCTCAAACAGTAAAGCATGGCGCTAATGCTAAGGCCATGGGTTTGAGAATGCATGAATTAATCAAATGTATACTTTGAATGCAATGTAAGTCCCTTCTATCAAATGCATAAATATAAATATAATATTTTGAGTAAAATGCACTGCTGTTTGTCTCCCAGTGATGAGATTTTGAAAACATAACTGCGTTTAGTAAACATTTAGCACTTTTCACCCTTGTGAACTTGACAATAACCAAAGTTTCAGGTTTTTACAGATCGAAAGATTCATAATCAATTAAGACTTACATGGTCAAGAGTTTGGAACGATGAAGATTGCTTAATGTTTAAAAAATGTATCTTATTCTCACTTAAAAAAAAATTTTTGAGTAGCAAATCAGCATATTAGAACGATTTCTGAAGGATCATGTGACACTGAAGACTGGAGTAATGATGCTGAAAATTCAGCTTTGATCACAGAAATAAATTACATTTTAAAATATATTCAAATAGAAAAGTTATTCTAAATTGTAATAATAATTCACAATATTAATCTTCAATGTATTTTTGATTAAAAAAATGTAGCCTTGGTGAGCAGAAGAGATTTCTTTCAAAAGCAAGATCATAATTATTCCGAACTTGTGAACGGTACTGTACTTCTTCATATGCAATACCTGCAGTGTGATTTGATTGCATGATGAGGAAATATTTATTTGTTTGCATGGACGATATGCACATATCCCCTCTTATGATTATGCATATTCGCTGGGTCTGTGATGTGATCGTCATAGAGCTAACATCTCTAAACCTTTGCGTGAAAGGCCCAGGGGAGCGTTAGATCAGACTTGTGGGGCGAAGCCTCAGAGGAAACGCCACCAACCGCCTGGAATCACCGTCACTTTCAAGGGATTTGACTGAACAAATGACAGCATATGGTAGATGCAAGGAGAGCTGGGTATTGTTGTGACTGGGGCTCGAGTGTGTTTCTCTCCCACCCCCTCCGAAGCATTTCCTCATTGTGTTGTCACAGACGCACTCCTTCCAGCGCTTTAATTAGCCTTCAGGAGTTCAGCGGCTGGGTGTCCATGTGCTGGAAGACTTCCACTCTGGAAAACCAGTCTCTTTCGCACACGTTTTGGGCCGCTGCACCTCCTTCGGTCATGCCGAAACTGCAAGCAAAGGTAGTTTGAAAGTCAGTCTGATATCTTTTTCTTCATCTCAAATCATCCAGATGGCAATTTGCAGCCAGTGGGAGGTGAGCTGGTCTGATGCTCAGCACTGTCTCTGTTTCTCCATCCCTGTGATTCTGAAGGGGGGCTGGTGTGTGTAATACGCTGGAAAAAAATATTTTCTTACTGGTGTTTCCCAGTACAAATATCTAAACATTCTTAAATCACGATACATTTACTTGAGAAGCAAAATGACATCAGATTTTTAGCCTTGTTTTCTGCAATATTCATTAAAAATAAGTGAGTTTGAGCTTGGAACAAGACAAAAGATTTTTGACACCACTGGCAAATATTTGAGTTTATTTTTCTGACCCCGTTGGCATATATTTTTAGCATCATTACACCAGTCTTCAATGTCACATGGTCCTTCAGAAATCATTCTAATATACACTACCGTTCAAAAGTTTGGGGTCAAATTTATTTTTATTTTTTTTAAGAAATTAATACTTTCCTTCAGAAAGGACGCATGAAAATTGATATAAAGTGACAGTAAAGACATTTATAATAATGCAAAATATTTATTTTGTAATGAAATGCTTTTCTCTTGAACTTTCAAAGAATCCTGAAAAAAAATGAATCACTGTTTGCACAAAAATATGAAGCAGCACAACTGTTGTCAACTGTGATAATAATCATAAATGTTTCTTGATCATCAGATCATCATATTAGAGTGATTTCTGAAGGATCATGTGACTGAAGACTGGAATAATGATGCTGAAAATTCAGCTTTCATCACAGGATATAAATTACAGTTTACAATATATTCACATAGAAAACAGCTGTTTTACATTGAAATAATATTTAACAATATTACTGGGTTTGTTTTGTATTTTTAATCAAATAAATGCAGCCTTGGTGAGCAGAAGAGACTTCTTTTAAAAACATAAAAAATCTTACCGACCCCAAACTTTTGAACGGTAGTGTAAAGTGACAGTAAAGATTTATATTTTAAATAAATGCTGTTCTTTTTAACTATATATTCATCAAAGAATTCCGGAGTGTCTATTTAGACTAAGTGCAAATAGCCCAGCTTGTTGGCAGAGGCTATTTACTCTAACTCCGCCCACTGGCGTCTGATTGGGCCAGACTAAATTACGGAAGACACTGGATTGTCAACAGTAGCAATGGTGTAGCAGGAAGTGGAAAGTTTAGATGCAAAACGTCCGAAGTTCGAATCTGCCTCTTTCCGAACTCTACTCCCTTTTCCCATCACATATCAGATCGGAAAGGCATTTATTTTCAATAAAAATTGAGAAAATATTTGAAAAGTGGAAATAAAGTGTCTTAACGTGTGTTTAATAATACGGTGTTTATCGGTTAGGGTAGGGAGGGCTTTATTGTCCCAATAAGGTGGCATCCATTTAAAAAATGTAATAAATATAATAATTTACACTCTGTTATTATTGCATACATTGAAATGTACAACAACCTTTTAATGTATCTAACTACTATTTAAACTTAACCTATTGCAAAGAAAATACTGCTATTTTTACATGGTAAAAAGAAAAATATCAAGCAGCAAAAACAGTCATAATAATAAGAACTTATTAATAATTGATTCCAAATCAGCATTTTAGAATGATTTCTAAAGTCATGAGACACTCAAAATATCTATTTTTTTAAGCATAGAATAACATTTTCCGTAAAAAAGACTTAAAACCTTAAGTTAAGTTACTGCATACTTAAAAAAAAAATATTTGTACACGAAAACAATGCAAAAATACCAAGTAAATATTTTTCTGCAGTGTAGTCTGTATGGCACAGGCTCCGTCTCCACCTCACTTCCCTTTACAGGGCCCTAATCAGCAAACCAGGCCCAGCTGCCCCTCCCAGCCCCTGCCAGGAGTCGCTATCATCTTCTGATCAAATATTAATGCCACGATACTCTGCTTGCTCACTAATCCACAGCCAATTAATATTATCTGTCAATTATTTACTGATCCTGAGGTGTGCAGCCAGGTCCCCGGAGGCTACATCGACCAGGGTTCAGAATGCATAATTGACTTCCTCTCCTCTCCGAACCCCACCCTCCCCCCGGAGCGCCGTGTGCTCTTTTTATTTCCCCTTCCCCGTCCTCCTTTTTCATCTACTTTCATTTCTGCGCCCTTCTTTTATATTTCTCCTTTCCTTTTTTGTTTATGTGTCTTTAAAGTCTAAATGGCTGTCTTTGTGGTGTTTTAACAGGGTCTGCGCGAGGGGGAGCATTAGCATAGCGAGCGTCGGAGGAGCCTGGAGTGTCAGGAGGAGGGGGAATCTCGGCGGATAGAAGTGAACACGCATTATAGAATGTACAATAACATCCGCTGTGTTTCTTCAGGGTGACGTGCAGCTGAAATGTGAGAACCCCGATGATCCGAACACTCTGATGTTAAAAATAGAGGGTGAGTTATATTTTAAACATACATGTAGCTGAACTCAGCACTTCATCAGCTGAGAAAGTGGAGATAGTAAAATCCCTCCTTTTTTAAGATCGATACACAGACAGATCTATCTATCTATCTATCTATCTATCTATCTATCTATCTATCTATCTATCTATCTATCTATCTATCTATCTATCTATCTATCTATCTATCTATCTATCTGTCTGTCTGTCTATCTATCTATCTATCTGTCTATCTATCTATCTATCTATCTGTCTATCTGTCTATCTATCTATCTATCTATCTGTCTGTCTATCTGTCTGTCTGTCTGCCTGCCTGTCTATACATCTATCTATCTATCTATCTATCTATCTATCTATCTATCTATCTATCTATCTATCTATCTATCTGTCTGTCTGTCTGTCTGTCTGTCTATCTATCTGTCTATCTGTCTATCTATCAATCTATCTATCTGTCTATCTGTCTATCTATCTATCTATCTATCTGTCTATCTGTCTATGTGTCTATCTGTCTGTCTATCTGTCTGTCTGTCTGCCTGCCTGTCTATCTATCTATCTATCTATCTATCTATCTATCTATCTATCTATCTATCTATCTATCTATCTATCTATCTATCTGTCCATTACTCTTTCGGTCCATCTATCTATCTATCTATCTATCTATCTATCTATCCATTACTCTTTCGGTCTATCTCTCTATCTCTCTATCTATCTCTCTATCTGTCTGTCTGTCTGTCTGTCTGTCTGTCTATCTATCTATCTATCTATCTATCTATCTGTCCATTACTCTTTCGGTCTATCTCTCTATCTATCTATCTATCTCTCTATCTATCTATCTATCTATCTATCTATCTATCTATCTATCTATCTATCTATCTATCTATCTATCTATCTATCTATCTATCTATCTATCTGTCCATTACTCTTTCGGTCCATCTATCTATCTATCTATCTATCCATTACTCTTTCGGTCTATCTCTCAATCTCTCTATCTATCTATCTATCTATCTATCTATCTATCTATCTATCTATCTATCTATCTATCTATCTCTCTGATCTATCTATCCATGACTCTTTCGATCTATCTATCTATCTATCTATCTATCTATCTATCTATCTATCTATCTATCTATCTATCTATCTCTCTGATCTATCTATCCATGACTCTTTCGATCTATCTATCTATCTATCTATCTATCTATCTATCTATCTATCTATCTATCTATCTATCTATCTATCTATCTATCTATCTATCTATCTGTCCATTACTCTTTCGGTCCATCTATCTATCTATCTGTCCATTACTCTTTCGGTCCATCTATCTATCCATCTATCCATTACTCTTTCGGTCTATCTCTCTATCTATCTCTCTATCTATCTATCTATCTATCTATCTATCTATCTATCTATCTATCTATCTATCTGTCCATTACTCTTTCGGTCCATCTATCTATCTATCTATCTATCTATCTATCTATCTATCTATCTATCTGTCTATCTGTCTGTCTGTCTGTCTGTCTGTCTGTCTGTCTGTCTGTCTGTCTGTCTGTCTGTCTGTCTGTCTGTCTGTCTGTCTGTCTATTTGTCTATCTATCTGTCCATTACTCTTTCGGTCCATCTATCTATCTATCTATCCATTACTCTTTCGGTCTATCTATCTATCTATCTATCTATCTATCTATCTATCTATCTATCTATCTATCTATCTATCTATCTATCTATCTATCTATCTATCTATCTATCTATCTATCTATCTCTCTGATCTATCTATCCATGACTCTTTCGATCTATCTATCTATCTATCTCTCTATCTGTCCATTACTCTTTCGGTCTAATCTATCTATCTATCTATCTATCTATCTATCTATCTATCTATCTATCTATCTATCTATCTATCTATCTATCTATCTATCTATCTATCTATCTATCTATCTATCTATCTATCTATCTTATCTATCTTATCTATCTTATCTATCTATCACTCTGATCTATCTATCCATGACTCTTTCGATCTATCTATCTATCTGTCCATTACTCTTTCGGTCTTATCTATCTATCTATCTATCTATCTATCTATCTATCTATCTATCTATCTATCTTATCTATCTTATCTATCTTATCTATCTATCACTCTGATCTATCTATCCATTACTCTTTCGGTCTGTCTATCTATCTATCTCTCTATCTATCGCTCTGGTCTATCTCTCTATCTATTGTGTAATGAGAATCTTTCCCCTTTACTCAGCTACAATCACAACAAAGAGCGCCCCCCTCAAACACACACACACATCTCTCTCCATCACACTCTTTCTTTTATCCCTACTGAAGTATAAACAGGGCTTTGCCTTTGTACGTTGGCAGACGCTGCATATTTGCGTCGTAAAGCTCAAATCACAAGCTTCTGTTGTCATTTGTGAGGAGTCACATTGGATGTGGACTCATTTGAAGTGCTGTTGATGTGCTGCGGATTATTTGAACTCACTGACACAAATGCCTCAGTCAGCTCTAACTAGTTGGACATTTAAATTTCCGACCTCCAACTAAGACAGTGGCAGAAATCAGCACAGTAAAGGGTTTAAAGCATTCCTCTGTTTAATGAGCTGTGTGGAGGTAATTGTCTGTTTTGCACACATAAAATCCTGCTGTTGTCTTACTGGTGTATTTCACACTTTTAAGAGTGTCGGTGCAGATTTTAGCAACAAAGCTTTATTGCGAAGCTTTCTTAGGAATTGTTTTTCCGTGATGGCGCACCTGTCCACGGGGAAGTCGCTGCTTTACTTTCACGAACGCGTCACCATAGCCAACACCCCTGAGAGTCTCCAGCACCAACACTCACAGACACAAACATCAGCCATGGGACCCTGCGAGCTTGAATCACCTGTGCGCTCATGTCGTGGTTAAGACATGCAATGAAGGATTCAATTTACCAGACAGAACACCTGCTTTCACATATGTTTGAGGAGTCCCAGCGAAGGGACCTGGCAAGAGAGGAGAGAAAACCGAGACTCGTGTACAAATGAAAGGAGCGCAGATGAAGATGAGCAAACCAGAGGTCACATCAGTTCTGTTTGATAGATACCTGACACGGCCGGCTCTGAAGTTGAAATGCTCTGGGATGTAGAAGCTAGATGCTTTTAGTTCTCCCCCGTTTGACAAATGGTAGAGGCTCAAAAAGAGTGTGTTTTAAGATCTACTGGGAGTTGCAGCCTCTTTTAAAGATATTGTTTGCCAGGTTTAAAAGTGAAACAGCATCCACAATACATTCGACTTCTTTCAGAGTGACGATACAGTGGCTTAAAAAGTATTTGGACATGTAAATCACACTCTAAAGCATTGCTTTAAATACAAAGTATATCAGGAATCTGCAAACAAATAATACTAGAGCTCTTCTCAGAACTAGCCACACTTTTCTGAGCCATCTTGTCTTTTTAAGCCATCGTATCTTTCAGGAAATGATTGGGTTGGTCCTGACAGACAACGGTCAGAGTTTCAGAGGCAAATATGATCAAATATTTTATTTTTCTCTGGAAAAACATGCACTATATGAACATTGCATGTCTCAATGACACCAGCTATGTGAATTAAGAAACTAAATAATGTTTTAAAAATTATTTAATCCAAATACTGTAAATTCTGTCATAATTTATTGACCCTCGTAAAAAAATAATTAACTTTTTTTGTTTTTGCATGTCAATGAGTTCCACAGAAGAAAGAAAGTCATAAGGGTTAACGACCTGAGGGTGAGTACATGATGCTAGAAATATTGTTTTGGGATGAACTGTGCCTTTAAAATGCTTAAAGATCTTTTGTCAACAGCAGTGAATGCAGTCGTATCCAGGGACAAATGACATCAGCAATGTTATGCAAGTGCAACAAGTCTTGGTGACGTGACCGTATGATTCCAGTATCTCAACAGTCCGTATCGTGTTTCTCAGAGAGCACTGAAGGCGGAGAGAGAGAGAAATCCTTAAGAACTGACGGCTGCTGTTTTATACCACCTGCGTTTCCGGCGGGGCTGTTGGGGTCCTGAGAGGGCTGCCCCGCCAGCTGCCCTCCTTCACGCCTGTTTGTCAGGAGCTTTCAATAAGTCTCACATGCATCCAGCTTGAAGAGAAGAGTGAAAAAAGGAGTGAAACGAGATGCTTCCTGCCCTTTTACTGGCGAGTGGCTTCGTTAAGGGAACCTGTGAAATCAGTTTAATAGGCTGACATCACCCCACGTCCCCCCGAGACCTCTTCTCTTCTCTTCTCTTCTCTCCTCTCCTCTTCTCTTTCTCTCCTCTCCTCTCCTCTCCTCTTTCTCTCCTCTCCTCTCCTCTTCTCTCCTCTTTCTCCTCTCCTCTCCTCTCCTCTCCTCTTCTCTTCTCTCCTCTCCTCTCCTCTCCTCTCCTCTTTCTCTCCTCTCCTCTTCTCTTCTCTCCTCTCCTCTCCTCTCCTCTCCTCTCCTCTTTCTCCTCTCCTCTCCTTTCCTCTTCTCTCCTCTCCTCTTTCTCCTCTCCTCTCCTTTCCTCTTCTCTCCTCTCCTCTTTCTCTCCTCTCCTCTCCTCTTCTCTCCTCTCCTCTTTCTGTTTTCCTCTCCTCTCCGCTTCTCTTTCTCTCCTCTTCTCTTTCTCTCCTCTTCTCTCCTCTCCTCTTTCTCCTCTCCTCTCCTCTTCTCTCCTCTCCTCTTTCTCCTCTCCTCCCCTCTCCTCTCCTCTCCTCTTCTCTTCTCTTTCTCTCCTCTCCTCTCCTCTCCTCTCCTCTCCTCTTCTCTTCTCTCCTCTCCTCTTTCTGCTCTCCTCTCCTCTCCGCTTCTCTTTCTCTCCTCTCCTCTTCTCTTTCTCTCCTCTTCTCTTCTCTTCTCTCCTCTCCTCTTTCTCCTCTCCTCTTCTCTCCTCTTCTCTCCTCTTCTCTCCTCTTTCTCCTCTCCTCTCCTCTTTTCCTCTTTCTCTCCTCTCCTCTTCTCCTCTCCTCTCCTTGCCTCTTCTCTCCTCTCCTGCTTTCTGTTTTCCTCTCCTCTCCGCTCTCTTTCTCTCCTCTCCTCTCTCTTTCTCCTCTTCTCTCCTCTCCTCTCCTCTCCTCTTTCTCCTCTCTCTCCTTCTCCGTCTCTCCTCTCCTCGTTCTTCTCCTCTCCTCTCCTCTTCTCTTCTCTCCTCTCCTCTTTCTGTTTTCCTCTCCTCTCCGCTTCTCTTTCTCTCCTCTTTCTCTTTCTCTCCTCTTCTCTTCTCTTCTCTCCTCTCCTCTTTCTCCTCTCCTCTTCTCTCCTCTCCTCTTTCTCCTCTCCTCTCCTCTTCTCTCCTCTCCTCTTTCTCCTCTCCTCTTCTCTCCTCTCCTCTTTCTCCTCTCCTCTCCTCTTCTCTCCTCTCCTCTTTCTCCTCTCCTCCCCTCTCCTCTCCTCTTCTCTTCTCTTCTTCCTCTCCTCTCCTCTCCTCTTCTCTTCTTTCCTCTCCTCTTCTCTTTCTCTCCTCTCCTCTCCTCTTCTCTCCTCTCCTCTTTCTCCTCTCCTCTCCTCTTCTCTTTCTCTCCTCTCCTCTTCTCTCCTCTCCTCTCCTCTCCTCTCCTCTCCTCTCCTCTTCTCTCCTCTTCTCTCCTCTCCTCCTCTCCTCCTCTCCTCTCCTCTCCTCTTCTCTCCTCCTCTCCTCTTCTCTTCTCTTCTCTTCTCTTCTCTCCTCTCCTCTCCTCTTCTCTTTCTCTCCTCTCCTCTCCTCTTCTCTCCTCTTCTCTTCTCTCCTCTCCTCTCCTCTTCTCTTTCTCTCCTCTCCTCTCCTCTTCTCTCCTCTCCTCTTTCTCCTCTCCTCTTCTCTTTCTCTCCTCTCCTCTTCTCTCCTCTCCTCTCCTCTTCTCTCCTCTCCTCTCCTCTTCTCTTTCTCTCCTCTCCTCTTCTCTCCTCTCCTCTTCTCTTCTCTTCTCTTTCTCCTCTCCTCTACTCTCCTCTCCTCTTTCTCTCCTCTCCTCTTCTCTCCTCTCCTCTTCTCTCCTCTTCTCTCCTCTCCTCTCCTCTACTCTTCTCTTTCTCTCCTCTCCTCTCCTCTTCTCTCCTCTTTCTCCTCTCCTCTCCTCTCCTCTCCTCTTCTCTCCTCTCCTCTTCTCTCCTCTCCTCTTCTCTCCTCTCCTCTCCTCTCCTCTTCTCTTTCTCTCCTCTCCTCTTCTCTCCTCTCCTCTTCTCTCCTCTCCTCTCCTCTCCTCTTCTCTCCTCTCCTCTCCTCTCCTCTCCTCTCCTCTCCTCTCCTCTTCTCTTCTCTTCTCTTTCTCCTCTCCTCTACTCTCCTCTCCTCTTTCTCTCCTCTTCTCTCCTCTTCTCTCCTCTCCTCTCCTCTTTCTCCTCTCCTCTTCTCTTTCTCTCCTCTCCTCTTCTCTCCTCTCCTCTTCTCTCCTCTCCTCTCCTCTCCTCTTCTCTTCTCTTCTCTCCTCTCCTCTTTCTCCTCTCCTCTTCTCGTTCTCTCCTCTCCTCTTCTCTTCTCTTCTCTTCTCTCTTCTCCTCTCCTCTTCTCTCCTCTCCTCTTCTCTCCTCTCCTCTTTCTCCTCTCCTCTCCTCTTCTCTTTCTCTCCTCTCCTCTCCTCTTCTCTCCTCTTTCTCCTCTCCTCTCCTCTTCTCTTTCTCTCCTCTCCTCTTCTCTTCTCTCCTCTCCTCTCCTCTCCTCTTCTCTTTCTCTCCTCTCCTCTCCTCTTCTCTCCTCTCCTCTTCTCTCCTCTTCTCTCCTCTCCTCTCCTCTCCTCTCCTCTCCTCTTCTCTTCTCTTCTCTTTCTCCTCTCCTCTCCTCTACTCTCCTCTCCTCTTTCTCTCCTCTTCTCTCCTCTTCTCTCCTCTCCTCTTTCTCCTCTCCTCTCCTCTTCTCTTTCTCTCCTCTCCTCTTCTCTCCTCTTCTCTCCTCTCCTCTCCTCTCCTCTCCTCTCCTCTCCTCTTCTCTCCTCTCCTCTTTCTCCTCTCCTCTCCTCTTCTCTTCTCTCCTCTCCTCTCCTCTTCTCTTCTCTTCTCTTCTCTTCTCTTCTCTTCTCTCTTCTCCTCTCCTCTCCTCTCCTCTCCTCTCCTCTTCTCTCCTCTCCTCTCCTCTCCTCTCCTCTCCTCTCCTCTTCTCTCCTCTTTCTCCTCTCCTCTCCTCTTCTCTTTCTCTTCTCTCCTCTCCTCTACTCTCCTCTTCTCTTTTCTCCTCTCCTCTCCTCTCCTCTTCTCTTCTCTTCTCTTTCTCTCCTCTCTTCTCTCCTCTCCTCTCCTCTCCTCTCCTCTTCTCTCCTCTTCTCTTCTCTTCTCTTCTCTTCTCTCCTCTCCTCTTCTCTTTCTCTCCTCTCCTCTTCTCTCCTCTTCTCTCCTCTCCTCTTCTCTCCTCTTCTCTCCTCTCCTCTTCTCTCCTCTCCTCTTCTCTCCTCTCCTCTTCTCTTTCTTTCCTCTTCTCTTCTCTCCTCTTCTCTCCTCTACTCTCCTCTTTCTCTCCTCTTCTCTCCTCTCCTCTTTCTTTCCTCTCTTCTCTCTTCTCTTTCTTTCCTCTCCTCTTCTCTCCTCTTCTCCTCTTCTCTCCTCTCACTCTCTTCTCTTTCTTTCCTCTCCTCTTCTCTCCTCTTCTCCTCTCCTCTCCTCTCCTCTTCTCTTTCTTTCCTCTTCTCTTTCTTTCCTCTCCTCTCCTCTCCTCTCCTCTTCTCTTCTCTCCACTTCTCTTCTCTCCTCTCCTCTCCTCTTTCTCCTCTCCTCTTTCTCCTCTCCTCTTTCTCCTCTCCTCTTCTCTTCTCTTTCTCCTCTTCTCTCCTCTACTCTACTCTTCTCTCCTCTTCTCTCCTCTCCTCTCCTCTCCTCTTTCTCCTCTCCTCTTTCTCCTCTCCTCTTTCTCCTCTCCTCTTCTCTTCTCTTCTCTTCTCTTTCTCCTCTCCTCTTCTCTCCTCTACTCTCCTCTTCTCTTCTCTTTCTTTCCTCTCCTCTCCTCTCCTCTCCTCTTCTCTCCTCTTCTCTCCTCTTCTCTTCTCTTCTCTTCTCTTCTCTTTCTCCTCTCCTCTCCTCTCCTCTTCTCTTCTCTCCACTTCTCTTCTCTCCTCTCCTCTTTCTCCTCTCCTCTTTCTCCTCTCCTCTTCTCCTCTCCTCTCCTCTTCTCTTTCTCCTCTCCTCTCCTCTTCTCTCCTCTACTCTACTCTCCTCTTCTCTTTCTTTCCTCTCCTCTCCTCTCCTCTCCTCTTCTCTTCTCTTCTCCTCTACTCTACTCTCCTCTCCTCTTCTCTCCTCTTCTCTCCTCTCCTCTTCTCTCCTCTCCTCTTTCTTTCCTCTCCTTTCCTCTTCTCTTTCTCCTCTCCTCTCCTCTTCTCTTTTTCCTCTCCTCTCCTCTTCTCTTTCTCCTCTCCTCTCCTCTTTTCTCCTCACCTCTCCTCTCCTCTTCTCTTTCTTTCCTCTCCTCTTCTCTCCTCCTCTCCTCTTCTCTTTCTTTCCTCTTCTCTTCTCTTTCTTTCCTCTTCTCTCCTCTCCTCTCCTCTCCTCTTTCTCCTCTCCTCTCCTCTCCTCTTCTCTTCTCTTCTCTTCTCTTTCTCTTTCTCTCCTCTGCTCTTCTTTTTCTCTTTCTCTCCTCTCCTCTCCTCTCCTCTGAATATGTTAGCCTTACCAATATCTAGTGTACTCCAAAAAAATGACAAAATTCACATTGGAAGATATAAGCATTCAAAACTTAGTCTCTCACTTACGGCAATATGATCAATGATTTTGATGACATCACTCTGCACTTCAACTTCTCATCAGATTTTCTGTCCAATCAAATGCTCTCTAGAATTTGAAGCCCCGCCCCCTAAATTAAAAATAGATGCTGATTGGTCGGCTGGAGCAGACCACAAAACATAGACTGGACGCAGACCACAAAACGTATCGGACCCGTTTGGATTCGGCACAGAATGCTGTATTTTAAAGCGATATGGAGGAGAAACTGTTATAGAAATGGAGGAAACTGCAGCTTTACTGAGCTCAACGGCTCTGGCCGAACTGTGATATAAACTAAACGCTATTGGCTATTTTTAAAAAGGGGAGGAGCTGTTAGATAAATCCCGCCCTGTCTTCATGTCTTCCTGTTTCAGTGGAAATTACGTCAACACATTGAATAATGCTGCGTTTTTCCCGGCACTTCTGTGGGCATTTTCTATTTACATGATGTTGTTCTATCTACTTCCCTAGAATGTATTTGGACACTTAAGCTCCTGTATGAATGCTTTTTATAACATCAAGTGTCTCAAATGCTGCAGGATGTTTTCTCTTCACTAACACCACTCTTTTCTTCATTGTTGAAGTCTCCGTGAATCAGCTGGTGTTTTGGTGATTTTGGTGGATGTTAAAGTTTCACTCCGGTGTCCAAGCAGGAAGCACAGGTGATGTTCACTGTGACTAATACTCCCACTCACCACAAACACAATATCCTGACTGGCTTCATTTTCAACACGACTTATGATGATTTGGTGCTCAATTATATACATTTTATCAATGTTATTTATGCAAAGTTGCTTCTTAGTATTTTTGTAGAAACCATGATAAATTACAGGATTCTTTGATGAATAGAAAGTTCATAAGAACTGAATTTATTTGAAATTGAAACTTTTGTAACATTATACAGGTGAAACTCGAAAAACTAGAATATCGTGCAAAAGTTCTTGTATTTCAGTAATTCAAATTAAAAGGTGAAACTATATTTAGGAGATTCCCCCCCTTCGATGTAAAGCGCTATATAAATGTAAAGAATTATTATTATTATTATTATTAAGTATAACTATATACATATGCATGATTTTACTTTCCAGAGGGCCGAGATTTCTGTATTTAAAATCCTTTTTTTTAATTTTTTTATTTATTTCATGCAATATTCTAATTTTCTGAGATTTTGAATTTGGGGTTTTCTTAAACTGTAAACCATAATCATCAAAATTATAACCTTTGCGCGATATTCAAATTTTTTGAGTTTCACCTGTAAAAGTTTTTACTGTCTCTTTTGATCAATTTAATGCGTTCTTGCTGAATAAAAGTATTAAATGATTAATTCATTTATTTTTAAATCTGACTTACCCAGAACTTATGAATGATAGTGTATCACGGTTTCCACAAAATTATGAAGCAGCACAACTGTTTTCAAAATTGATAATAATCATAAATGTTTCTTGAGCATCAGATCATCATCTTAGAGTGATTTCTGAAGGACCATGTGACACTGAAGACTGGAGTAATGATGCTGAAAATACAGCTTTGATCACAGGAATAAATTACATTTTAAAAAATATTCAAATGTTTTTACTGTATTTTTTATCAAATAAATTTAACCTTGGTGACCAGAAGAGACTTTTTTCAAAACAAACACACACACACACACACACACACACACACACACACACACACACACACACACACACACACACACACACACAAAAGCTTAATTATTCCAAACTTTTGACCGGCAGTGTATAAAGTAATGCTTTACATTTTTCCAAGTAGAGATATTTATACTTGTGAAGTGTTTACTTTCTTGAACTCATCAAAGAATGAATTCCAGACCCTCCTACCGTCTGACATTACTGAATAAAAGATCTTCTTTTCAGCAGGCAAGACTTCTGAAAGGATAATCACTCCTTTTCTTTATTCTGCCTTTTCTCTTTCCTGAAGCCGAAAGAACAGGAGCAGAGGGAACGTGCACACCGGCTGGGTGAACCTGGGGTCAAAGGTCGGCCGTTTAATGGGGAGGTTCAAACGTTGCTCAAAGCGGATAGGAGTGCGAAGGTGTCATTAATGCCGAGCAGGAATGTTCCAATAAAAACAGCACTTCCTCATGCAAAGCTGCCCATAAAAGAGCACAATAAATATCTCATTAGACTGATAGCTGCTGGAACTGTGTATATATAGGACGGAGATAGACGTCTCAAAAGCGCACGACAACATCCGCTAACAAGATACAGCGCACTCACCCTTTATGGATGAACCCAAAATATGTCATATTTCCAGAGACGGTGAAAACCAGAAGCATCTGCAATGCAAATGAAGCTTATTGTTCTTTATGGGCCATTTCTCGTTGACTTATGCGATGACATTGCCGGTGGGTGAGATATGAAAGACACGCACAGATTCTTGTGTGGAGTGAAGAATATCTGCTGATCTGGAAATCCAACCACAATTACATCTCAAAGCTTTCTGTTGATGAATGTGCTCACGGTGGTTGTGTTTGAATTAACAGCTGATTTTACACTCACCAAGGCTGCATTTATTTGATCAAAAATACAGTGAACAGCAATATTGTGAAATATTATTACAATTTCAAATAAATGTTTTCTATTTGAATGTGCTATCAAATGTAATTTATTACTGTGATCAAAGTTAAATTTTCAGCATCATTACTCCAGTCTACAGTGTCACATGATCCTTCAAGAAACATTTCTGATTATTATAAGTGACTATGTTTACATGTGCACCAATAATGTGATTATTTCCAATAATCTTAGTAAGTACTTAAGATAGTTACATGACATGAGCAAACCTCTTCACTCCGGTTTACGTGCAATTTTCATTATTCTGAATATTCGCTAAGAATTGTGGTTATTTTTATTACAATTCAAATACCCCAATGCATAGCACAAATGAACTCACATACAGTACTGTTGTGTGTGTTACAGCCAGAGTGCATTACTGTAAATGTAATCAGCACAGGTGATATAAAGTCAAAAAGGATCTATAAAATCCTTTAATTTCACTTGGATCAGCAAGGATGTTTTGTGTTGTTTTAATTGACTTTCTGATGTATTTGAAGGGGACTGCCTTGACATTAATTATGCATATTTCTATTGTTTCTACATTATACACCAAGGTACAGTTGCACAGTTTACGAGCCTCCGATGCGCTCTGACTGATCAGGATGTGCAACTGGAAATGAAATTGTGATAGAAAGTACTGGACTGATACTGTGAGCGAAAACTAGTCCTTGGATTCGCCAGTTTACCAGGTTAGTGGTATCAAATATTTTTAAGATCAAAAACGCATTTGAAGTGCTTAGTCAAGTCACATTTATTCATACAGTACTTTATACAATACAGTGTTTCAAAGCAGTTTTACTGTAATAAACAAAAAAAAGAACTATTAATGTTGAAAGTTCTTCAATTATGAAACAAATGCTATTTCAGCTGTAAAACAGCTCTAAAAAGACAATAGTGTCATCCTTCAACTCAAGTCAGTTCGGCACTGATTCAGTTCAATAACAGTGTCAATGTTGCAAAGTTGATCAATTATGAAATTTATGACATGCTTATGGTTGCAAGTATACCCATTTTTTTGCCTGTGAAATACTATGAAATTCTGAACACATTGGCACTTTGCATGGAAAACATATTTCAGATGAACTCATCCCTGATTGGTTGCTTTAAAAGGATCCTACTAAGCTTTTTTACATCTTCCACTTTCTTTAGTGTGTAATGTTGCTGTTTGAGGAGGAAAAAGCCCTGCAAAGTTACAAAGCACAAAGTCAAAGTTATTCTCTATATCAGTGTTTCTGAACTCCCTGAAACGCCTCCATTGTTTCTTCCAGGAACGAACACGCATTCCTCATTTAAATAATTCATACGCAGAATAAAGGGGCGGGTCTTGGTGGAGTTAGTTAGTAGTGTGTTGAAACTGGCGGTTATAGTAAGGGGCGGGACATTTCCCAAACACACTCGAAGCGCTCGACCAATCACAACACACTGATCCAGCCGACCAATCAGAGCACAGTGTGCTTTACAGAAGGAGGGGCTTCAAAGAGACAGGAACTAAACTGAGCGTTACTGACAGACTGGGAAGAGAGGAGCTGCAAAAATGGAGAATATGGGGAAAATAATGTTTTTTTTTTTTTAAGCATAACAACCTGTTCTAGTTGTGCCCAAAAGACTGAAAAAGGGCCAAGTAGGTCTCGTTTAACTCACTGTTTTTTGTTACAGTCTAGCAGTGATGTCATCACTGGATTGCTAGTGAATCATATGACATGGAAACACACACGTCTACGTGTACGTAAGCACATTGTTGAAAGCGTGTAGCATCTGGCTTCTACAAACCCCTAGAAAACTCCCTCCCTCCCTCTCTGTTTCTCCTTTCCTCCACTTCTCCTGGTTTATCTAAACAAGCTGGACTAATCCCAACTATCAGGGGATGCTCTGTCAAAACGTGCGGCAGGGGCCCTAAGGCGAACCGAGCCGGTGAGCAGCGCGCGGCTCAACCAGCTCACCAGTGACAGAGCAGAGGGGCCAGATTAGCATAATGCCTATCAGTGTGTGTGTGTGTGATGGCTAGAGAGAGGGAGAATATTTTGTGTGTGAGAGACAGAGCAAAAGCATGTATGTTATATAAAAAAGGAACATGCATGTATAGTTGTGAGCATTGTGTTCATGCAGTGTGTTTGCAGCATGTATCGCTGACTCGGGCTCATGTTCAGGTCAACACAGTTCATCTAAGTTTTCAGTCTGCGAAGCTCCATCCAGCCGTCTGTCTCCTCTGGGTCTGCGGGGCGGAGAAACGCTCTGACTGCACATACGGAACCAGAGAGACGCAGAGCTTGTGTGAATATTCATGCCCTGGGCCCTCAGCACCACCCAAACCCCCTCAAATCCTCGGCGCTCTACCCCAGCGACGTGCTCCAGGTTAAGGCCAACACAAGGCAGGAGAGAAGAAAGAATTAGTGAGAGGTTTGATGAATGACTCTTCCTTTTTTCCTTACCCCTCATTTCCAGGAATAAGAACATCTCATTTTTTCTGATCTGATTCGTTGGGTGGAATCATGTCAGATAACTAGAAATGTTTGATTAGGAGGAAGAGTTGACGTTTATATGTTTGGAATGCGCAGACATAAAGAGAAATCGATACATACGGTTGCAACTGATATCTGTTTTAAATTCGATTCTTTAATTTAAATTAGATTAATTTTCTTAATTATTCTCTAGGGGAAAAAACATTCTGCTGGAGTAACCAAGGCTGTGCATGCAATAGTTATATAATTGATGTGTTATTATGGTATTTATTAATATTTTGAAATATCTTTTATTTCGATATTTTCACTTTTCATTTTAGTTTGTTTTACTCATTTTGTTATGTGGTTTTGTCATTTTTTTAATATGTAAATATATTATTATTTAGCTTTAATTTATCCATATTCCATTTTTAGTATTTTAGTCCTTCAACTGTTTTGTTTCAGTTAGCTGCCAGTTTTTTATTATTATTATTTTAAGTTTTTCATTTAAAAAAATTATATTATTTTATTGGAATTTTAACAAAGACAACACTGGTGTGATCAGGGTACAATAATATTAACCAGAATAATTTTCATTTTTATATTTAGAGAGTTTAAACTGATATTTACTGTTTTTTGCAGCCAAACGAATCTACACACAGCTTGATATTTGTCTGTTAAGGTGTTCTAGATGGTTTCTTGGGTGTTCTTGGTGGTTTCCAGGCTGTTGCTAAGATGTTGTGGGTGGTTGCTAGGGCATTGCTAGGTGGTTTATAGTGTGTTGGTTAAGGTCATTGCTTGGCATTTCCTAGGTTGTTCTTGGTGGTTGCTATGGTGTTGCTAGGCTGTTTTTAGGGTGTTGTTGGGTTGCTATGGTGTTGCTAGGCTGTTTTAGGGTGTTGGTGGTGGTTGCTATGGTGTTGCTAGGCTGTTTTTAGGGTGTTGTTGGTGGATATGGCCCAGGTTCCTCCTTTAATGTGCATCTGTGTGCATTTTTTTCTGGTCCAGAAGGTGAAAATGGTTCATCTGATCACCTATTAAAGTAGCAGCACACTCTCCTCAACAACACACATGACTTTTTGAATGAACAAAACTTTGCAGCGCACCTCCCATCTATTAAATGTTACTTCTAATATGAAACAACGTCTCAGCTTTTTAAATTCTGTAATTATGAATTTTATTATTCATAATATTAATATTAAAACGTAATATAAAATGTATTATTATAACATTATTATTATAAAAACTTCCTTAAATGGAAGTAGCCTACAAATCAGTTAATTGTAATCTTTAATATTATAGTGATGTAACTAGGGTTTTCTGCATGCCAGTTCTAGATTAAAAATCCTTCCGATTATGAAAGGTGCGACGCCTTATTTGGATGCGTCCGGTATTGTGACTGATCTGTTGTCATGCGTTTAGGGGTCTTGCCCTCATGATTCTGTGTCTGTGTGTATCGAGCTGTTGTGTTGATGTGGATCACTTGTCTTGTGTTTGTAACTGGGCCGCATCTGTGAATGCACACTGGGCCTGCGTGCGTGTGTGTGTGTTTGTGCGCGTTCATGTGTGTGTGTGGGCCTCATTATCCGAACACTGAGCGCTGGGACACTGGCCTCTATCAGCAGCCCAGTCGCCCCCGGCATCTCTGCATCCCGACTGCCTCATCCGCACACACACACACACACACACTCACAGTCTGATGCCAAGTGAACTCTAAGGTTTATCATCGGGCCCAGGCAGATCTAGCGCTTCTTATTGTTTTCAGAACCCATGAGCGCAATGGGACCCAATTGGGGCCTCATTACTTTATTGTTCTGAGAAGGTTTGGATGCGATTTACACATGGAATATTTGAATAATTCCTAGTTTGTTTTAGTTCGCTTCCATGTCTTTGCCTTTGCTTTGCTTAACGACACATTTCTTTTTCTCCATGCAGTTTAAAAGAGCATTTGTTTGTTTATTTATGTGCTGCATACTGCATCCATCCTATCAAACTTTTTGTAATATTAATGTCCTGAAAACTTGCCCACCCGTCTCCCCCTCCTTGCACTGCCAATTAATCTCTAATATTCACCATGGCTCATTGAAACAAATGAGCATCTTGTGTTTGTTATTGCCTTTAATGGCTTCCTAATGTGCTGGAGTCTGCCTGCTTAATAATGAAGTATCAATATGGCCCTGCTCAGTTATTAAGGCTTTTCATCATTTGCTGGACACTTGTTTAAAAGCACCTTGATTTGGAACCGAATACACAGAATAATAGACGCGGCGTGACGATCATACATTAGGCGTCCTAATCAATAACGCCTCTGTTTAGCTGAGAGGAGTTCACGGATGAAGTTGTTGCGAGGATCTTAACGGGGGACGACAAACACACGGTTTTGGAAAATAATGACCCGGGCTGCATCGCACGTATAATAAAGCAAAGCCAGGGGGTTTATTAACATCTCGGATCCCTGTCAATCACGCAAAGGCCCGTCCCAGCGCCCAATTATCTTTGAAGCTCGGGCCTCTGGGTCTGGACGTGATCAATGAACGCGCTCCATCGTCGATACGGGTGCAGAAGAAGACCTATTGATCAGCCAACACTTGTGGACAGCCGCTGTGAGCCGGATAATGTCAGACTGAACCAGCGAGAAGGTGTGTGTGTGTGTACAGTACACAAGCCTATTTGGTCCTTATAGGTGTGTTTATGTTGTGCAGTGGAAAAGTATTTATTTTGTTGAAGTTGAGGCTGAGGTGCTCACAGGTTCAAATTAGAACTTTATCTCTTAAATAACTAGTGTTTCTTGCTGACTCCGCTAAAGTTAGAAAGTGTTTTGTATGAATATGTATATGGTTGGTTGACTGTACAAGAGTTGGTTTCGTGGTATTGTGAAATATTTGTAAAATTTAAAATAACTTTTCTACACTGTAAAAAGTGATCAGTTGACTTCACTTATATGGACTAGGCAATTTCACAACTTGTTTTTTTTTCCAATTACGCATTAAGTTTATTAACTTTATCATTTTAAGGCAACGAGTTTCCTCACTTTTTAAGTCAACTGATCACTCTTTACATTGTAGAAACGGTTATTTTTAAATTAAGAATATTTCAATTCAACAGCTTGAAATGCTAAAACAATAGTATTAGTTACAGTAATAGTATTGATAGTGAATGTGGTTCCACTACTGACACCTGTGTGACTAGTGAACTAGACTTCATACATCCACTAAAAATCACTAAAACACTGAAGAAAAGTAATGCTCCTGCAGCACTTGAGCAGGAGTGTTAATTGAGTGTCCAAATACAGTATAAATTGGTGTGTGCGTGCATGCGCGTGTGTGTGTGTGTACCTACTTATCTATATTTTGGTGACAAATTTGTACCGAGAAGTGACCAAAACGTGACAAAATCTCCAGAAACCTTCCTTTATGGACGTCCTCATTTGTAAATCTGGTAAAAAAAAAAAAAAAAAGTAATTAAATGTTTGTTTGTTTTTTAAATGTAAAAATGCAGAAAGTTTTGTATGATGGATGGGTAGGTTTAGGGGTCGGGTTAGTTTAGGCGGAGAATATACAGTTTGTACAGTATAAAAACCATTACATCCATTTTGGTGTGTGTGTGTGTATGTTCATTAGGTGGCAGGTGGGCAGCGTCAGGGCCAGGGGAGGCAGTGGCACCTCGGTAAAGCCTAAAGTCCCGTGGGACGCTGGGATCAGGGGGAGGGTCACGATCCGTCCCGTCCTCCTCTCCACTGCACCTCAGCAGGGCTGACATCCACGACCAACAACCCCCTTCAGAAATACAGCAGCCTGCACTGTAATTAAAGCCTGGCCCAGACGTGAGAGCGCGGCTGACACAGCATGGGATGGAGCAGAGACCCAGCGGACTGATGTACATAAAACGAGTGCAAAACGAACAGACAGAAACAGACGCGCCGACTCACATGAGTAATAGACACAGCCGCCTCACACCCACATGCATAAAACACACGCACATGCACGCATGCAATCAAGATTAGGCACAAAAACACACTTTCTCACTCTGACAGGTCTGAAAATCAAAGTTCCTCCAAGTTAACTGAAAAACCACTCATGCAGTCCCGCAGGAGCCCCATAAACTAACAGTTTTTCTTAGCGGCATGTAGTACGCGGCATTTTGCGTAGCACGTCGCCGCCTTCTCCAAATCTGTTTCCCATTCGGCGCGCTGGTCCCTCAGCTGGTCCGGTGTCTCAATTATGATGGATGATTATTACATTGAGATGGCTTTATGATGTATGCACTCGTTAAAACTAAAAGCCCGATCGTTGCGCTTGGGTAACCTTTCTGTACATCATTTTAAGTGTGAAACTAATAAAGCCGGCATTTTATTTGAAGGACAGGAAATTAGGACGGCCCGGAGAACGGATGCTCAATAATCATAAGCTGCCAGACAGGAATTGTGTTTTTCCGACTGCCTTCAATGTGACTGGAATATTGGTCGCAGCTTGTTTGGAATCAGATGAGATTTTTAAGAGAGATGTATGAGGGCTCTGTGAATGCAATATAGCATGAACAGCAGCAGTATCACCCAGGTGTGTGTTTGATCCATATGAGCAAAGTTTGTTACAGTAGGCCTATTTATTTTTCTTTGTAAATACAACTGTTAGTTCTCTTACAGTTGTATTCAGGGCTTGATATGAACTTTTTTGCTCATTAGCCACTGTGGCTAGTGGTTTTCCAAAGTTACAGCTCTCACTTGCCACAATTTGGATATCGATACCATGGGTAAAACTGTCATATAGATATTTGTAATATTATCTCATAATTTGACAGTAGGTATATTAGGCTACTGTCACTTTAAGACCTGCCGCACAGATCTATTATACTGTTACACGTTTTCTTTCTCAACTGTTTACATTCACTTAAAACAGAACTGACAGTCACCTGAACACTCACCAAGACACTATTTTGTGTTTTTGACTGTTTAAGTGCAGTAAGCAGTGAAAAGGAACTCAATTTAGTACTGAGAGGCGGCTTTATGTGCCGCACTTTGGATGTGAGCACAAACTCTGTGGGAATGAGTAAAATTATGTGCAATCCCATGTCGAAATTCAAGCCATGTTACACCAACAATATTCATCCGGAGCAAATGCAAGGAGTGAGTGAGGAGAGGCGGGTTTGTGTGTCTCGCTGTCAAAGAGATGAGATGAGAGAAAGCGCAGCTGGTCATCTGTATATATTCTGACTGTGGTAAACGAGTATTGGAAGCGTTTCAGATATTTCAGTATCGGAAAATCTATATTTTTGACAACACTACATTGCACTTGGTTTGTTATTTCAGATGTGTTTTCAAAAGACTACAATTGAAAAATGTGTATACTATATAGGCCTATAAAATTCAACCCGCCAAAATGGCCAGCAGGAGTCCCGCATTTGGTGGGTATTAATGTCAAACCCTGGTTGTATTTACAAAAATATACTCTTTTTGATTTCAGTAATTAATTTTTTTTTTCATTGATTGTTCATGTTAACTAAAGCAGCAATGCCAAGGTCATTGATTCGATTCCTTATAAATACATTAAATGCAATGTAAGTCACTTTATATACAAGTGTGCCAAAAACATAAATGTAAATGTAAAGTTGAAACTCGGTTATGATGCAAATGAGAGCCAATGGTGTTTGACGTCATAAGTGATGCTTAATTGATCTCCTTTTGTGTTGCATGGATGAATCATACAGGTTTAAAACGATATGAGGGTGTTTAAACGAATACAGATTTTTCATATTTGGCTTGTCGGTATAAGTTTGTCTTTCTTTGTTCAGGGTCTATGTCCTCCACTTGACTTCCTGCCCTGGCCGTGGCCAACAGGAAATGAAGCGATCTTGTGAGCTCTCATGCAAATTCTACACGTCAGTGATCTTAAATTAATCTCACAAGTTTCACAAACTCAGCTGAGGGCAACGTCTCCCCACCCTGAAGCCATGACACACACACACAGAGAGAGAGAGAGAGAGAGAGAGAGAGAGAGAGAGAAAACCCCCATGCTAGAAAAATTAATTAGCTGTTTGTCATCTAAAGCTGATCTCAGGGATTTTTGTTTGGGGGCTGGAGAGGAAGTGGTGGTGGTGGGGGGGCAGCATTACAATAGCAAACGCAGCTCTTATTAAGGGCTACAGTATACCAGTATGGTTAGGTATTCTGACGAGTGTGTATATGCACAGAAGGTGAACTGCACAAAAACATCCAAGTCATATTTCACCCCAATTTTTTTTTTTTTTACGTGTATTTTGCATGTATAAAACAAAGCATAAAGATGAATTTTTACATTGTTTATTATCATTGCTATGATACAAAAATCTTATTAGGTCAGTGCAAATATAATAATTTTTATGTGGATTTTTTTTTGTATTTAAATATTTGTTTACTAGAGCAATCCTTACTGTATCTATACAGTTAAAGTTTTGAAATAAATGAATACAGCAAGGATGCCTCAGATTGATTAAAGTCACAGTGTCACAAAAGGTTCTCTTTCTATTCATCAAAGAATCATGAAAAATAAAATATATCACAGTTTGAAGCAGCACAGCTGTTTTCAGCATAGATAACTAATAATCATAAATGTTTCTTGAGCAGCAAATCAGCATATTAGAATGATTTTTGAAGGACCATGTGGCAAAAATTCAACTTTGATAGCAGGAATAAATTTCATTTGACCATATTCACATAGAAAACTGTTCATTGGAATAATGTTTCAACATTTTACTGCTTTACTGTATTTTCTTTTTTTGATAAAAAAATTCCAACCTTATGCTTCAAAAACATAAAAAATCGTATCGACCCCAAACTTTTGAACAGTATTGATGTATAATGAGAATCACAATAAAAAAAAACTCAAATTTAAAAGAAAACAATATTTGCTTTGTTTCCTTTTGATTTGGGGGTGAAAGGTGAGCTGGATTGCAGAAACTCCTCTCGTTTATTAACAGTAGACTGACTTCTTTGACATCACCTTATCACTTCTAATAATGTGGCATGAAACTGCCAGTGTTTCCTCTGGACAGTGTGATTTAATGCACAAGTGAACTTTACCTACTCTATAAGATATAATGACTAATCACATGTTTTCTTTCACATCACATCTCGGTTTTATTTACAACTTATAATGAATAATCATTGAGCTATTAAGCTAACTTTAATGGCTGAGGCTGCTGCCATTATTATTAATATTTTTGACATGACATTACATCAGTCAAGTCATCTTTTAGGAAAGTTGAGTTTCCAAATTCTATTCTGTACAAATCCGAAAAAGATGTGGTTCCCAGACCGGACAAAACATCATATAAAATGCTTTTGTGATGTCATGCTTCTTTCTAGCCCATTTAAGATGATGATGATATTCATTTTTTAATCACTTCTAGAGTGCATTTTACTATGAATGACATTGTTTACAGAAATCTCCTGTTCCCATGGGTCTTTCTGTAATGTTTGTCAGACCTAGCAACAGTAACCAAAGGGGGCGGAGCTCTGCAAATATTCTCTTGGTAGTGTTTTTCCCATTATTCACTGAAACGTAGGACTCAGATTGTTGTGGATTCAGTTATCCTTTGTGGAGGGTCTCCTGCTGAACATCTATCCTGAAAAATCGGCAGCATAACTTTTCAAATACATATATTTTCTCTAGATTTATTGCATGCAAAGAGAGTGATGATAAAGCGCTGTAACTTGGCAGACAGCTCATCTTGGGAAGCGTGTAAACTGTCAGATGAAGTTGTAATGGAGGAAGGCCTCCGCTGCTCAGGTTGGTGTGCGTTCTCTCCCACACCCGATGCTATCCGCTGTTTTCTTTGTTGTGAGGCTGTATTCCCCTGGCCCAAGGGCTCATGGGTAACAGCTGAAGCTGTGGCGGAGGGGCCTTGCCAGCCTCAGGGCCTCTGCCACCCTCTCTCTCTCTTTCTCTCTCTCACTCTTTCTATGTTACCCATATGGTCCGTCAAGCGCTAATTCCCCAGAGGCCTGTTAGCAGCACACAGCCCCAGCTCTGCCCCTCCTCCCTCACTCTCACTCGCTCACTCACTCTCTCACTTCCCTCAACTCTTCTCACTCTACCACACAACAGCCCACAATCCCCAAGACTCTGCCTCCTATAGCAGCAGTACTGAGATAGATAGATAGATAGATAGATAGATAGATAGATAGATAGATAGATAGATAGATAGATAGATAGATAGATAGATAGATAGATAGATAGATAGAAACACAGACAGGCAAAATGAGAGGATGAGGTGGGATGTATGGATAGATAGACAGACAGCAATAGACAGATAAAATGATAGGATGAAGATAGATAGATGTCTTTTGTCCCCATCATATTTTCCCTTCCCGCACATTGTTTTCTTTTAATGTGCTTCACTCTCTCTCTCTCTCTCTCTCTCTCTCTCTCTCTCTCTCTCTTTCTTTCTCCCCTCTCTCTCTCTCTCTTTCTTTCTCCACCCCTCTCTCTCCCTCTCTTTCTCTCTCTCTCTCTCCCTCTCTCTCTCTCTCTCTCTCTCTCTCTCTTTCTTCCCCCCCCCCCTCTCTCTCTCTCTCTCTCTCTCTCTTTCTCCCCCCCCCCCCCCCCCCTCTCTCTCTCTCTCTCGTTCCAGCCTTCATCTGTCTTCCATTTCTCCAGGCTCTCCTCTGTTATATGGTGTGGCGCAGTTAATACTTGTATTTATAGGTCCCATTAGATGAATGAATTATCTCCTTTTTCGTAGCACAGGAAACGCGTCAGACTGAAGCGAGCTCTCAGGGCCGCAGGTACGAGGATCTCTTCTTTCTATCTTCAGCTGTCTGTCCTTTAGAAATCACAGGACCTTTCTGTGGATTGAAACATTCTGCAGGATCTCTCCCTGTCAGTCGTTTCAGCATGAACAGTAATGAAGCTTTTATTTATATTGTGTTATAGTTCTTAATTGTAATTATTAAAGGCAATTCAATAGAGCGGCTAACACAGGGAGCGATTGATTTCTTCTTTAATCACTCATCTGCAGTGACGTCCCTTCAGGGTCCAGAGGGGCCGCTGTATTTCTAAGTGTGATTTATTCCAGTTAAATGTGAACTTGTGTTCCTTCAAGCTCTCTCTGGACCTTCCCCTTTAAAACTCTCCAGACTTCACATCTCACATGACAGATGTGTGTGTCCCTCTATCTGCCGTCAACCTTAAACTGTGTCATATTTAGGCCTAGCTTAAGCAAGCTTATCACTCCAGCGTTATTCTTTGCTGCTCTTGGTGTTTTAATAATTTAGTATGATTGTGCATGTTCAAAAAACATCCAGAAACACATGATATATACCGTGCCTCCCAACAGAATACTGTTTTTGGTACTTTTTGTACGTCTTTAACCACGGTTCCTTCATTTCAAGCCATCATACTCATATGCATACGGAAATAAAATAATAATAATAAATGTTTGTTTAATTAAAGTCTTTTAAAAAGTTGTTCTGCATTATTTAATGCATACACTGAATTTAGTACATGAATTGCATGCACACACACATTGAGTACTAGCGCCCTCTATTGATCAGTGCGTCATTAAAGCAGTTCACTATCAGCACTGCAGCTCTACATTGTTCTCACTATTGTTAATGTGAATTATATGTCATCATTAGTGATACACGTTTATTAAACATGATCTGTTAAAAACATACTTGCTGGACTTTCTCTCTAAATGTTATTGTTACATGTTACTGTTTTATTGGACATGGCAACATGGAAATTGCTTAGGCGTTAAGTCACTAATATATATTTTTTAAGCACATTCTCTGTATGATGCACGAGTGTGTGAACATGACTTTCAATGTTACAAAACACAACATAGATTTTGTACATGTTACCTTGGTTGGAACAAAATGGTATTCTTTTAAGTGATGTGCACATTGAGTTTTCATTTTTATTGGCCTTTCTCCTTGTTTATACTTCTAAATAATACGTGCAAATACCATAAAGATGGAATTAGTCACAACAGCATTATAATTTTAATACAACGCACACTGCACTGTATTATATTGATAATGTTAGTGTGAGTCCTGCAGTCGGTGTTTGTATAGAGAAACACATTGAAAAAACATGTGCGTTTGTGTAGGATGAAGCAAACAGGGCAAATGATAACCCCGACTGTGCCACAGAGCATCAAAGGTGTGTGTGTGTGTGTGTGTGTGTGTGTGTGTGTGTGTGTGTGTGTGTGTGTGTGTGTGTGTGTGTGTGTGTGTGTGTGTGTGTGTGTGTGGACCTGCTGTCAGACGGGTGAATTATTTATCAGCGTGTTCCGCCTCCAATCTGTTTCAGCGACAGGAATGGATATGTGTATTAAAACAAACAGAAGTTCAGATTTGTTCATGTCTGTTGTCCACACAGACACAGGGCTGTGATGGCGGGACGGGGGGGGCGGGACCCTTCACAGGGCTGGTCAACGCTCAACCACATCAAAGCCTGCCAGAGCTTCTGGAGTGTATTAAAGCAGGCCTGACCATCTACACACTTCCAGGGTTGTTTGTTTTACAGACGTCTTTTGTGCAGCTAAACACTCAGAACATATTCACATTAAGATATAAAAGGCTATGTTTTCTGAATGTTCAAAACATTTGTTTTGTAAAATGTTAGAGAAATCATAAAGAGAATGACATTTTTATAATTTTGAAAACATTGTTACTTTTGAATGAGAGAATCTTGCTAGAATGTTCTGAGAAGTTTCATTTCCCAGCACAAATTCATTGAAATATCAAAATAAATTCTGCAGTCACACTCTCATCATTTTCTCAAGTTGTTCCAAACCCATATTTGAATTTGCATGAATGGAAATGAGTTTGAAAGAAAAAATTGTAAGTGAACAATGACTTAAGTTACTTAACTTTAAGTTAAAATGAGTCTTTTATGGTGATTTTGTAATGTTTTTGCTGATTCACTGTATGTAGAGCCCCATGAACATTCTGCTAAATGTGTCATTTTGTGTTTTACAGAAGTCATACGGGTTTGATAGTGACGTGTCTTCCTTTAAAATGTAAGTGCTACAAATGCACTTATGCTTAATGCCACTCATTTCTTTTTTTAAATGCCTCATCTGATGTTTTGTTCTAAATGTCCAACGCACCTTGATATACTTGAGTGTTGTTCAGGGTTTCAGTGCCGTGGGCCGTGCGAGGCGTTCAGACAGACACACAGGTGTGTGGGACGGTCTCCTCTTCATGATGGATGTGCTGGAGGAGGGCTGACAGCGGCTCGTCGTATGGCAGAGGTTTGGTGTTGGCTCGGCTGTAAAGATAAGAGCTGTCGCTTTGAAATGGTTGAGGATTTCAGGCTGATGTCTTGATAACACACCTGTCAGGTTCATATAAGGTCTGAGCTGGAGAGTCTGGCTTTGTGGGTGATCTGATCTTACCTGCTTGTTTGTAATAAACAATTATTTGTAAAATAACAGTAAAAAACAGTAATTGTCTAGTCAAACTGTGATTAATGCAGGCGAAGTGTCATTTCTGTGCCACTAGAGGCACCAAATGGAATTGCAAATATAATGTCTGTTTTCAAACAAGTTCTCAACATTCTTAGCCGTCCCTGCCTTCTATTGGTCAATCAAACTGGGTGGCCCGCCCCAAACTCTCTCCATTGGTTGAGGAAGAATGTCACTCAAACAAACAGGTTTGAAAGTGTCACTTGCATGAAATCAACATATGCCTAGTTTACTTATAGTTGAACTGGGATAAAAGACCAACATTTGAATCTGCGTCAGCTGATGACTGTGTCTGGTTGGCCAGTTAAATGTTAATTCAGCAATATTTAATTTTTGAATATATTTTAAAATGCAAATTATTCCTGTGACATAAGCTGAATTTTCAGCATCATTACCCCAGTCTTCAGTGTCACATGATCCTTCAGAAATCATTCTAACATGCTCAGGAAACATTTATGATTATTATCAGTGTAGAAAACAGTTGCTTCTTCATATTAAAAAGCCTTCTAATGGGAAGCCTAAAAAGAAAACATTTTTTGTTGTGTAAGTAAATGGATTTATTGCCATTGCAATTTAGAGACATTTGCTCATAGTTTTTTCCCCTCGTCCTGTCAGTGTCGAGTGATCTCCCTATCTGTCATGTCCCGTGTGCCGAGATTGGATGGTTCCCGGCTGGTTATTGGGTGTTTGACTGTAAGATACATCATTGGCTGACGTTTGACCTCCTGCTAACTTCCAGAGAGGAAGTCCAGCCCAGTGGAAATCCTTCAGCTCTGCGTCTTTGAAACTTTAGCACTCCGCTTCTCTCTGTTGTGTCTTTGAGTGGCGAATCCCCCCCCAAAAAACGTAGCCTGTCATCAAGTGTCTCTCTCTCTCTCTTTCACACATGTTTGTCTCTCTGCGTGGAGCTCCAGAGGACCCTGCAGCTGGCCGGGGTTGTGCCCGTGTAGCGCTGCTCTCGACTGGGGCTCAGCGGGGGGGCTGGGGAGGGGCTCTGGATCTTACTGAAAGAGAAAAAGAAAGAGATCAAGGATAAAATGAAAAAGAAATCTGTGATTCCCTCTGGCACCGTCCCCTCCCCCCAATGGCCGATTCTTTTTTATCTTCTACTTCTCTTACTAGCAGCCGTTTCACTCTCGGTCTTCTTTTCTTCTTTTCTGTCTTCTTTGAGAAGATGCTCGCTGTTAGATTCAATGTCAGGTGCACTCAGACCGTACTGAAAATGATTTAACAAGAGTATTGATTTCTGATTCACTTGTATGTCACTGTTACAGCCTCTACTGAGATGCTCAGTTCATTTACTTTAGAAAGTCATATAGGATTTTGAGATGAGATTAGATGAATTATATTCAACTTTATCATCAGTGAGCAGAAAATAGTACAAATAAATAGCAATATGCAAATAGCAATACAAGTTTAAATATAGCCAATACACTACCGTTCAAAAGTTTGGGGTCGGTAAGATTTTTTATGTTTTTAAAAGAAGTCTCTTCTGCTCACCAAGGCTGCATTTATTTGATTAAAAATACAAAACAAACCCAGTAATATTGTTAAATATTATTTCAATGTAAAACAGCTGTTTTCTATGTGAATATATTTTAAACTGTAATTTATATCCTGTGATGAAAGCTGAATTTTCAGCATCATTATTCCAGTCTTCAGTGTCACATGATCCTTCAGAAATCACTCTAATATGATGATCTGATGCTCAAGAAACATTTATGATTATTATCACAGTTGACAACAGTTGTGCTGCTTCATAATTTTTGTGCAAACAGTGATTCATTTTTTTTCAGGATTCTTTGAAAGTTCAAGAGAAAAGCATTTCATTAAAAAATAAATATTTTGCATTATTATAAATGTCTTTACTGTCACTTTATATCAATTTCATGCGTCCTTTCTGAAGAAAAGTATTAATTTCTTTTAAAAAAAAATTGACCCCAAACTTTTGAACGGTAGTGTATATAAAAGTATTACAGTATTTAATTTGTTAAAATGCGTTTAAGATGCAGACTGTAGAGGCATGTCCGTACATTATATACAGGAGATGATCTGGTTGTGAAGAAGATTATACAGTAGAAATGTGTCTTTGATTTCTCACAAAGTTTGAGAAACAAAAAAAGAAAGCGCTAAATACAAGTGTCACTCTTCTTCTGAGTGTGCAATTGCTCCCAGAAAACAGATTTTGCATTGCATTCAGCCATGGGTTTGATTCCCATGAAATGCATAAAATGATTGAATGCAATGTAAATTACTTTGGATTAAAGCATATTGCATAATGATAAATCCATAGTGTGACTAATGCACATTTTCATTCACTTCTAGATTTAAATACATGTGTCACTCTTACACCTCCTTTAGTTTGTATGTGATTAGAGATACACCTCACTGAACTAAATTATATTGAAACATTTTTGTGGACATTTGAGATGTTTTTGGTACTCTACTTCACCATCTTCCTGAAACTGAATTTGAAATGCGAGATGTGCATGTGATACAGCTGATCTCTCTGCGCTCTCACACTTTCAGTATCTTATTGGTTTTTACATTTGTGTTCCAAGTTTCCATTCCAGACTGTTATGCATTAATATTTAAGGCATTTAGCAGACGCTGTTGTACTGAGTGACTTACAAAAGTGTTGCATGTGAGACCACCGTGATCGACAGATGGCAAGCGTGTGATTTTGATGGTGTTTGAGTGCATATGCTCAGACTCCTGTAATGGTGATGTGCATCTAAATCTCTGCAGTTGTTTCATGTTCTGCGTGTCTGTAACTCAAGAGCTCGTACAGTAGAGCATGATGATATCAATGCAAAGGTGATGGGTTTGATTCACAGTGGAATGCATGAACTGAGTAAATATACCTGAAATGAAATGCAAATTGTCTGCCAAATGCATAAATGTGCATTACTGGTCAAAAGTTAGGAAAAAAATTGAGATTTGTTTTGCAATATTTTTGAAAGAAGACTCTTTTGCTCATCAAGGCTGTATTGGATCAAAAATACAGTAAAAACTGCTTTTTAATCATGTAATTGATATCCTGTGATGAAAGCTGAATGTTCAGTCTTCAGTGTCTCATGATCCTTCAGGAATCACTCTAATATGATGATCTGATGCTCAAGAAACATTTCTGATTATCAATGTTGAAAACAAATCATATTTTGTGGAAACTGATTTTTCCAGGATTCTTTGATTAATAGAAGAAGCAGCATTTATTTGAAATATAAATCTTTTGTAACATTATAAATCTTTTCAACGAAACTCTTAATGATTCCAAACTTTTTAACCGGTGGTGTAATCCTGACTGCGGCTAGAACTGTCTGTGGAACAGCATTGCTCTCTTAAAAATATTGTCTGCATTCCCAGCAAGATCCAAACTCACGTCAATACCTTCCACAATCTCCACCGGCCCAGGCTTTGGCAGTGGAATCTGGCAGCGATTTAACATTGTTATCAGTCCTCACGCTATTTACCTAATGCGTTTCTGTGTAATTGGATTACATGATCCCGCTTGTCAGCCCAGGTGTGTTGTGCATCTATTAAATGACTGACATTTTTATGTAGCTAAGCTGAAAGCTCCGGGCCTTTTTCCCGTTGAGTGAAATCAGGTGCTCGGCTCAATGTGTGAGAGGCTGTAAATGTGCACGCAGTAATAACCTTCCCTCTCCTCCTTTTTCACCTCTTTTTGTGCTGCCTTCACCCTTTTTTTTTTTTTTTACTCTCTGTCCTGTGTCTTTTTTTTTCTTTCCGTTCCATTTGCAAGGTGTGATATTGCTTTAATTCAGCAGAAACATGTGGAGAGATCTGGAATATCTCCGGGGATTAGTGGAAGAGGAAAAACTCAACTTTTCTCTCTCTCTCTCTCTCTCTCTCTCTGTCCGCTCTCTCTGCCACTGCCAGACTCGGGCAGCTTGTGTTGTAGAGCAGCAGGGTCTGCTGGGAATGAATGTAGTTAGTGCGACCTTTGACCCCGAGAGCTGTTGACATGGAAGGCGGCCAAGAAGGGCTCTTACAGGACCCTTTTGTTAATCTCATTCATGGCTCGCCTTTGCAAAAAAACCTAGTTGTGTGTGTGTGTGGAGGGTGTTGGCAGCTCTACTTGCTGGAATGTGCTCTCTCTCTCTCTCTCTCTCTCTCTCTTTCTTTTTTTCCCAGGCTTGTTTGGAAGAAATGGTGGGCCCAGGACCAGCGCGACTGCTTTAGCCCGGACCCTGCCCTTTCAGCTCAATCGACACTGACAGATTCCTGGCTTGGGATTGCCAACTGGCACATAGGAAGCGAATGAAAGAGTGATGGAGAAAGAGCGAGTCAGTCGGACCAGGTCAGGCCATCGGCCAGAGCAGCAAACCTGAACTCTGTCCTGCCGATTACCAGGTGAACCTCATGAAAACATGTCCAAGTCATATTTCACCTTTGCATAAAGAAATAATGAGTTTTAGGACCATTTGGCGTTATTTTCTTCACTCTCTCTCTCTCTCCCTCTCTCTCTCTCTCTCTCTCTCTCTCTCTCTCTCTATATATATATATATATATATATATATATATATATATATATATATATAAATGTTATTATTATTATTTTTTACTTGATCAAATAAATGTAACTTTGGTGATCATAAGAGACTTCTTTTATACACATATACATATCAATAATCTATCATTTTTAAATACTATACAACCGTTCAAAAGTTTGGGGTTGGTAAGATTTTTATCTTATCTTATGATCACCAAAGTCAATTTATTTGACCAAGTAAAAACAGTAATATTGTGAAATATTATTACAATTTAATTTAACTAATTTTCTATGTGAACATAAAGTAAAGTGTCATTTATTCCAGTGCTGAAAGCTGAATTTCCAGCATCATTACTCCAGTCTTCAGTGTCACATGATCTAATATGATGATTTACAGCTCAAGAAACATTTATGATTATATGTATATTTCAGGATTCTTTTATGAGTAGAACGTTCAAAAGAACAGCATTTATTTGAAATAGAAATCGTTGGTAACATTCTAAAGTAACATTATAAATGTCTTAACTGTCACTCTAATGCATCCTTGCAGAATCAACATCTTTCTCTCTTTATTTTTCTGCATTACAGTAAGTATGAAACTGTTCCTCATCCGGAGCGAGTCCTCCAGAGGGACTGAACCCGTAATAAGTTCATCCGTGCTGAAATTATTCTATTCTATACTTTGAAATTGATCAGATATTCAACTAATGCATCTTCTCCATGGATGTGCTCTTAATGTCATTCTTGTGTGCTATTAAGGGCTCATAATTACAGCTCTCAGGCTCAATCATGCACAAGTAACGCAAATAGCAAATGCAAACAAACCATAGAGTGAGTTGCACGGTCCATTTGCTCTCACTGTGTCTTTATTCTTCACCTATAGAGTTTTCCTTCTCTCACAGAATGACGGGACCATGGTTTCTCTCAGGTCCAGCTGAGTGAATTAACATGGTCCCAGGCTACAGATTATATAGCACGTTAACCACTGAAAGAGATGTGCACCGTTCAAGAAAAAATCAATCAAGATTAGCTTAGCCACCTCTCAATGGACCACTGTGAACCTCCTCGGGGGGTTAAGTAGCAATCCAGCACGGAGAGAGACGAGGGCCGAGAGACAATCACTGATTATGTGTTTGACTCAACACACACACTTTAACTTTCGGTTTCTCTGCCTCTGACTGTACATATGTTATATCAGTTTCGGTTTCAATTTCAAATCAATTTATTTGACATACAATATTACAAGAGCATCAATATGAATAATAAAAAAAATATATATATATTTTAACTATCTTCAGCTTTAACTTTTTTTTAATAACAAAAGATTTTTTCACCAGAAATGCTAAACATATTTACATAAAATGTTTATTTTTATTTAGTAACTTAAATTAAAAATCAAATATATATTTTATAGAATATATATGATTATATTTTGCATAAATAAATAGATTTTTTTTAGGACACCATTTGACATTATTCTCTTGACAATTGAGATCTTCCAAATACCTAAATTAGATTCAGTAAAAAAAAAAAAAAAAAAAAAAAAAAAAAAAAAAAAAATATATATATATATATATATATACATGCATTTAAATAATGCAATTAAATGTATTTATTAGATTTATATAAAAATAATTTTATATACAATATATAATATATATTATATATTGTATATACATTTATTTTTATATAAATCTAATAAATACATTTAATTGCATTATTTAAATGCATTTACAAATAATTTGTAATTTAAAAATGTAAGGAATGTACAGAAATGATGTGATTGCTATAAAATATTTGTCTGTAGTCTGTATTGTAGGCTGATATATAAGAGGCCTCTTCTAAATCTTGCCAGAAATTCCAACATCTAAATCATCAATGATTTGTGATGATTCTCTATTATTTCTCTCTTTAGGGACTCGTGCTCACAGGGCCGGTCTAAATCTTTCAGCCGGCGTCGTCTTTAAATGAACAGACACTACAAAGAGAATGACTAACGCTGGAAATAAGAAGAATACACTCACCTGCAAATCAAAGGAATGAAGAAATACAGTTTGGGGAGCGAGCGTCTCGTCTCGCCCCTCCCCTCCGTCAGCCTGGCGAACGGAGACTGTTGCATGCTGGGATAGGGGAAGTGCCTGCCGGGGCTCCACAATGGCGTGCGGGTGTATTCGGGACCCTCCTCTTGTGTTGGTCTTGGCAGGGAGGTTTTCACAGTCTGCTCAGCACAGCTGGATCCTCACACACCTCGCTGACTCTGGATCAGGCTCTGGTGTTCAGACGTGTTTCTGATGGCCATCTTGGCTTCTGTGGGCCAGGCGTGATGGAGGGCAGACACTGTTGCTCAATCATCTTTCTCTCCTGGCAGATTCAGTTCTTGTTTATATTCAGGAACCCTCTACATGTGAGCATAAGTAGATTGTGCGTGAAATGTTCAGATTCATCTCAAAATCATCTTCGAAAGCAAAACTATTAGTATAAAGCATAAGTCATTAATAACACAACACACAGTTGAAATGTATTGCATGTTCTATGTTAAAGTACCAATTTCCTTAAACAGTCCACAGTTAACATAACTAATGTAATGTATGATTTGGATAAATGATCATTATATTGTATATTGTTTAATAATAATATGTGTGTGTGTGTGTGTGTGTGTGAAATTTTTACAAATAACAACAATGTATTCCTCATTATTATTAAAATTGTATTACATAATACATTTATGACAAAAAAATCTTCATTATTTTTAATCTGAATGTAGTTTTGATTAATAACCTAATGTAATGGATTATTCAAATGAATAATCATTCAATTGTATATATGTATTATTAAGAATAATGAAGATTTTGTATTATTATTAAGAATAATACATAATTAATATTAAACATTGAAAATTTTATTATTTCAATAAAATATAATATATCCATTTTTATTATTATTAGTAGTATAAGGTAATAATAATTAAAGTTTTTATTATTTTAATGAAATGTAAAAGCAATAATAATATTTAAATATAGACACTGTTTTTGCAGATGTTTTATGATTTTTATGTTTTGATTTTACTAAAAGACTGTTTTTAGATGCATTGCTGTATTAAACCTGATGTGTGTCATTGTTTGAATATTAAAAAACGTTCTCATATCCCATTTTAGTATGCATAGTCGTTAATAAGTAGTCCATATGATATAATCCATACATCCATTGATATGTTAGTCTGGTGAATGGTAAACACAGGAAACATATTTGGAAACAATCATTATTTTGTGCAATTGCTAGTGGTGTAAAAGTGACACACTTCAGCTTTAAACAAGCATCTGCTTGTATTTAAACTGTTCTCTGTATCTGTCCGGCGCGAGCGATGTGTTCTCTCGTTTCCTCCTGCGCAGCTGTAATCTAACAGCTAGTGTGTGTGTGTGTGTCTGCTCGTGGTTAGCACTGGCTCTCTGTGATTTACCTGCTGTCTGTCTGTCTTAATGTCTTCCATCTGCTTGACAACAGCCCAGAGACACACTCCAAAAACAGCTCTGACTCAAAACAAGACGCGAGTGTCCCGGGAGGCCAGGAACTCACCGGCCAGACGTCAGCAAACGCTTCAGTCGGGATTTATGATGCTGCAAAATCATCAAGATGCAGCATTACAGCAGGACATTGAGGTTCCTTGTTTAATTTCTCTCTCTCCATGTGATACAGTATCGGTTCATATTATGATATGGTTAATATCTCCCAGTTCTGATAACATAAAGGTCATTTCAGAGGTGCAGAAAGTTGCATTTTCATGAAAGATTATGAACCTATTTTTGTCTTTAGAGTGACATGCACTGGTGATTCATGCTATATACAGGTGAAACTCCAAAAATTACAATATAGTGCAAAAGTTATCATTTTGATGATTATGGCTTACAGTTTATGAAAACTCCAAATTCAAAATCTCAGAAAATTACAATATTACATGAAATCAGTAAAAAAAAGTATTTTCAATACAGAAATGTCGGCCCTCTGAAAAGTATAATCATGCATATGTATGTAGTTATATCTACTAAATATATTAGTTTCACCTCTTAATTTGAATTACTGAAATACACAAACTTTTGCATGATATTCTAATTTTTCGAGTTTCACCTGTAAGACTATATTCAACGACTGGTTAATATGCATCTCTGTAGTTAAGGTTCATTGATTGCGACTGGTCAGATGAGTGATGTTTAAGAATCTAATCATGCTAACATTGTTATTCTCCTGAACTAACATATTGATTTCACTGTAATGATGACGATGTCACCGGCATTTCATTGATTTTGTTTTGTTGTTCATTTTGTGTAATTGTCGCTGCAGTCAAACACCTGCTGGGCTCACGGAACAAAGATGACCTTTAACCTTTAGGGTCTGTACTGCTTATTTCACGTACTGTATTGTACTAGATAACAGTGATGCACGGCTGTACTGAAATGAATAGGCTGTGACCATCATAGAAATGGAGGTGGTCAGATCCTTTACATTGGAATTAGTGGATATTTCATACAATTTTATCTTCACCCAGTCTTGAATATTTGGTTGCATCCTTGACGATAGACAATATTAAATGTGCTATAATGATGTTTTCAGAACCTTAGGTTTGCCAAAACCTTGTGCTTTAATTTTTCTCTTCAAACAGGAAATAGTTCAAAAGCTCTTCCTGATATTATTTTTTAAGAGACATGATCTTTTGGGTATAAATACAGTACTGTGCAAAAGTATTTTTTTACATGAAGAAACAGAAGAAACTGAGACAGACTAAATCCAGAAGAACTGTGGTAACGTCTCCAAGACGCCTGAAGAAACCTTCCTGCAAATCTCCCTGAAAAACAATGTGTACCTGGACAAAAGCTGTTTTAAACACTAAGGGTGGTCACACCAAATACTGATTTGATTCAGTTGATGGAAGTTAATTGATAAATAAAGTCTATTTATGACATTATTTTTGAAAGCATCCTCACTTTACAGCATTTTTAGTGCCTTAAACTTCTCACAGTAGTCGCATTGCAGGAAGGGTTCTTCAGGCGTCTTGGAGACGTCGCTGCTCTTCTTCTGGATTTAGTCCATCTCAGTTTCTTCATGTAATCACAGACAGACTCGATGATGGTGAGATCAGATCAGACCGGCTGACTCCTTGTGCATACAAAAACCTCACTGGATTATTAAAATTATTGGTAAAATTAATGTTTGGAAATGTAAACTGATATTACTGAAACACTACAGCAAAATATATAAATAACTGACTTAAAACCATTTGTGTGTGAAAATACTAACATACGTGTGTGTGTGTTGGTTTTAACTGAAGAAATTGCATTTATTAAATGATTGTAAAGTTGTGAACTACAACCTGTCTGAAACCTGTGAGACTGATCCATATATCTAGAGCGTTGTACAGTCTCCTCTGGCCTTAACTCACCTCTCCTGTCTGATGTGTCTCTGTCAGGGAGGACAAGGCTTTATGAAGATCTCCTACTGGGGCAAGAGCATCCAACTCCACGGGCCCTTCACACTAAATAAACTTATATGTTTACACAAGACGGCGCGCCACAGAGGAGCCAGTGGGGCGTGTTACGCGCTCGGTCACTGGTCCCCGGGCGTTTACTGGGCATGTGGATGTAAAGGTGTCATGATCTGCAGACAAAGGCCGAGAGGGAGAGAGGGAGCTTGTAAGAGGATCCTGGTTGTAACTTTCTGAAACATCGTCCAAATCAAACGCAACTCTCTCCTTTCCTCTTTACGAGCTACTGTGATCGCGCTCCGGCGTCCCGCTGGAAATCACAGCTAAACCTTTGAACCCGGAGCGTTGCGTCCGAGCGCCCCGTGTCCCCGCAAGCCTCGGCTCCTCGCATCCAGCACTTCCCCTGCTTTACTTAACCTCTGACCCCTCGGAACCGTACAGTCCTGCGGTTCTGAGGCCAGACGCGAGGAACAGGAAGTATAAGGTTACAAATTAAATATGCGCATGTCATAAGTCATAAATCCAAGGGCTCTGCTGGCGGCGGCGCTACTGAAACGGCATGTGGCACACAGTGTCGACTAATAAAGTTTTAAAGCATTCACTTCCATCGGTATCTCTCGCGGGCGGGGGGAAGCAGAGGAACATGAAGCGCGTGTCGGCAGGAGGAGGGATGGAGAGGCGCGCGGGGAACAGACAGCCAGTTGTGAATCTTTATAATATAACTATTAGTCTCTTTCAGGCGGGATGCCTTCATGCATCCAAAAAGCACCGGGAGGCGTTATGACAAATGATATTTCCCTTTGATTCCTTCCCAAGCTTGTTATTAAACTGCGGTAAGTTATTGTTTCGCTGACTAAAATCTACAAGCCTCTCCTGAGATCCATTTTGAAGTGTTTGAACAAATAATTACCAGATGTTTCTCTATGAACAAGCGATCTTGATGAAAACCCTCAATCAGTGTCCCTCACGTTTCTGGATTTGACATGTTAATGTTCCCTCTCTCTTCTGTCGAGGAGGAGGTTCCCGGGAACATCAGCGGATGCGCGGCCTTCTCTCGGCGGATCCATCGCTCACCGCAGACAGCGCGTAAAGACACACTCCTGGAAATGAACAGGGTCACACACTGGCAGAAGAAGGTACATGTGTGTAGCCTTCAGAATCATTGGTAACACTTTACAATAAGGTTCATTAGTTAACATTAGTTAGTTAATATGAACTAAGAATTAACAGTACTAATTCAGCATTTATAGTTAATAAAGTTACTTATTATAGTAATATTAATTTCAACATTTACTAATTTACTTTATTTAAATCAAAGGTTGTATTTGTTAACATGCACTGTGTGTGCACTAACATGAAGAAACAATGAACAGCTGTAATTTTATTAAGTAACATTAAAAAAGACTAATAAATACTGTAACAAATGTATTCCTCATGGTTAGTTCATGTTAGTTAATACATTAACAAATGAGACCTTATTGTAAAGTGTTACCGAATCATTTCTAATCGTAGCATCTCTGATCTTAAAGCCAAACCAGATTTTGTGACGACTTTGTGATAGTTTGTGAATTATGCAGAATTCATGATGGAGAACACCAAAATATTGCTCATTAGTGTAATATTTATGCAGTATATCTGCACTACTGTTCAATTTTTTATTTTTTTTTAGAAAGAAATCAATACTTTTATTCAGCATGCATTAAATAGATCAAAACTGACAGTAAATACACATATAATGTACAATTAATTTCTGTTTGTAATAAACATCCAGAAAAAAATGCGTCACGGTTTCCACAAAAATATGAAATTTTCAACATTGATGATAATAATAAGCAATGTTTCTTGAGCAGCAATTCAGCAGCCTTGGTAAGCATAGACAATAATATAATTGTGATTTATATAATTGTATACTTGCAAATAATGTATTTAGTCAAAATTGGGGTAGGTAAGATTTTTTTAAATGTTTTTGAGAGTATTTTATGTTCACTAAGATTTCTATTTTAATATATTGTCAAATGTAATTTATTCCTGTGACTCCAGTCTTCAGTGTCACATGATCCTTCAGAAATCATTCTAATATGATGATTTGCTGCTTAAGAAACATGAATGATTATTATTGATGTTGAAAGCAGTTGTGCTGCTTCATATACTGTTGAAACTGTGAAACATTTTCTTTAGGATTCATTGATGAATACATGAAAAAACAACATTTATTTTAAATAGAATGTTTTGTGACATTATAAATGTCTTTACTATCACTTTTGATCATTTGAATGTGTCCTTTCAGAATAAAAGTACTCATTTTAATTCGATGGTGCAGTAACAGCATTTACCAGCAGGGTAACTTACTGCTAACCAAACACACATAATCAGATCAGCGATGATAAAGTTCAGACGTGTGTGATCTTTGAACAGATGTTTTATATGCAGCGGATGGTTTAAGTCAAACTGATAATTTGATCATGCATTCTCAGTTTATTTTAGTACCCGTGTGTACAGCAGCCCCAAAAAGTATTTGAACACTTAAGTTACACTTAAAAATATCTGAATGTCAAATCAAATGGCATCTCTAAATCAGTGCCATGTTACATTTGCTTTGCCATATATCTGATATATTTATCTAACATTGCCTAATGTAATGACGTTCAGACATTTTTATGTGTGACTTAAGTGTCCACATACTTGAATAGACGCTGTGTGTGTGTGTGTGTGTGTGTGTGTGTGTGTGTGTGTGTGTGTGTGTGTGTGTGTGTGTGTGTGTGTGTGTGTGTGTGTGTGTGTGTGTGTGTGTGTGTGTGTGTGTGTGTGTGCGTGCGTTTGTGTGTGTGTTTGTGCGTGCGTGCGTGCGTGCGTGCGTGTGTGTGTGTGTGAGTGCGTGCGTGCGTGTGTTTAGTCCAGGGCTGTTGAGTGACGTGCTCAGGCTGTGAACAGCAGCACCTGTGTATCCGTGTGGGATAAATGAGCAGGGAAATCGAGAGCTGTGCTGTGATACTCCACTGGATCAGATCTCTCCGCTGGGACCTGCAGGACTGACGCAGCGACCCCTCTTAAACCACCAGCTTTCTGACAGGTTTCTATGAGTCTCTCCGTGTAGGCGTTGCGTTCTAATAGCCTGGTGTGTATTTCACTTCAAAAAGTTATTCAGGCAGCTGAATGTGTGTGAACATAAATCGTCTGATAATTTTCAACTAAATGTTGGCAATGAGAGAGGCCGTGTGTCAAAGTGATCGCAAAATATCCTTAAATGCGGTAAAATCGGTATTACTCTTACAGGATTGCTTCTTGTGGTTTATTTCTTTCATAAAACAACGATACAATAAAATTCACTACGTAAATATAATGGACAAGTCTTCCACCTTGTAAAATATTTTATTAGTTTAACTGCAGGCCGTTTTCAGTTACTATGCCACTTTAATGGAATGCATTAATACATATTATTTTATTTTACGTTTTATTTTGTTATTTTATTTTTTGCCAGAAAAGAGAGTACATAATACAGAATGGGGGATTAAAGAAACTTATCATAGTACATTACAATAGTTATTATTATTTATTGAATTAATTTGTGGTACAGATATGCATTTTTATTTTTGTTTTATTTCTTTGTATGTGGCTCATCCAATAAGAATTTAGTGTCGGATATATTCATTATAAATTGTTTTAAACTGTAACTCTTCTTACCAAATGTATATTTTTCTTTCTTTGTAAATAAGCATTAGCACGTCCCCAGCTCTGTAACTCTCCGTGTGTTTGATCCTTGTGAAGCTCAGAGCGCAGAATAACCTGTATCTGCATTTCAAACATCACGCCAGCCTCATTATCCCACAACTCGCCTGGAATTTGTTTGCGCTGTAACGGAGTCTTACAGCCGGGCGAGAGATTGTAGAAAGCAATCACTTTCGTTCGTCTAATTTGCCAAAGTCCATCCATAACTAGATGAAGGAAGGTCTCGTTTAATCCGCTGTCAGAGAGTGTGACCCCCCCCTTAAAAACACAGCCGGGATAAAAGTGCAAACAGGATTAGAGTGTAATCCCTACAGATTGTTTGTGTCTTTCTCTGTTCGTCTTTGCCAGCTTGTTGTGGTCTCGTCACACCCTTTAGAGTAAAAACAGATGGAGAGAGTGAAGGAGGAATAGAGAGAGAAGAGGAAAGGAGAGCAAGAAAAAACACAGATGAAGTGTGTGTGTGTGTGTGTGTGTACATGCCGCTCTGGCCTCTGCCAGTTAATGAGAGCCGCAATGAAGCGGATACATTCATGGACAACTGAAGGCTGCAATTAAGGACAGAGGAACTGCAGTCAGCCACTTTGGATCTTTTAAATGTAAATATGTCTGTCCCGCTCAAAGAGCTTTGCGAGTCGCTTTAAATTAAGGCTCGCTCTTCTTAATGAGTGAGCTGTGATAGCAATAGCCTGTCTCTCTTCACTCTACAGCCAGTTAGAGCCAACTTTAAAATTACGTCTGTTGGAAATTGTGTTTTTGGACAATTGTGAGCGGTGAACAGCATGTCATAGTTCCCATGTTTTCACAGATCTGTCAGATGTTTTAAATGTGAAGTTTTGTGATGTGAAATCATCTATGTTCTTTTTAATACACATTCTCGTCTAGTTATGAACGTTTCATCAGTTATTCGAAGTAAAAAAAAAAAAAAAACAATCGCCACCTACACCTAAAACTACTTCCATTTTTGGAAGATGTCAGAAAGACTTAAAATTTTATATAAAGCAATATTTTCACCATCCAATCAATTCCAGATGGATAATGTGTTTAATCCTACATCTCTTTTAATGATTCTACCAATTTATTTGGAAATGTGGTGCATCTCGGATATAAAATGGGTTGCTAATAAAACAATGACTTTTACCAAAGTCCCTTTAAGGTGAGTCATTTGACTCGGCGGCCATCTTTGACGTCATGCAAGTGCAGCTCCTATCTCTTTGAATGGGGAAACATCAAATTCTCCAAAGCTATTCTCTAAGTTTATGATTAAATATCACATTTGAAATCGCCGATGAAATCTGACAACAACAGTCTTATAAATGTTGTTTCTAAACACTCAAATCATGACAAAAAACTGCATGCACACGTGAAAAATGCACACGTGAAGAACACATGCAAGCCGGAGCTTCAAACTGAAGCTGCAGTGACACAAGACTTTACCAGTTTCTGATTGGCTCTATTATTTAGAAGGCAGGACTTATTCTGCCATATTGCGTGTTGCACTTTCTGAGTGCAACATTTTCAATTTCCAGTTATATTTGATATAAAATATATTTATATAAAAGGCCATATCATCAAATCAGTTTTAACTAAAACTAAAAAAGCAAAAAGGCAAACATTATATTAATATTTAAAATCTGTAAGTTTATAATAGCTCCACTATGCATTACAATATTGCGTTACTCCCTAAAAAAGTAACTAACTGTGATACTTGGTTACTTTTTATGGAAAGTAATGCATTACTTTTACATTACATAAACATTACATGTTACTTTTGCGTTACTTTTTCTTATTTGGGCTGGGCTTGCTTGTTTGTTTTTGTACATTTTAAAGTAAAGCATTACTTTACTAGTTACTTTTAAAAGTAATCTGATTACGTTACTCATGTTACTTGTAATGCGCTACCCCGAACGCAAGCTTTAAAGATAGAAAGATATGTGCTACATCCCTACTACTTCTGTATTATATAAAACAGTGTGTGAGTCGACTATTATCTCCGAATTCATAGTGTTCATAAAACAGTCAAGAAGTCCCCGGATGACCTTCTACTTCCGGTGAGATTCTGAAGTGTGCACTCGATGGGCACTTTACTATCCCATGAGGCCACGGGAGAGGATTTATGAATGGCACAAGCTCACAAGACACTGACAACATTGTGGATGTAGTACATCTGGATTACATTCATACTATATAGAAAATGGTTGCGAAGTAATGTTCAAACCAAATGTGGTACCTACTATACAGTATGTGATTTTAGACGCAGCAAGTGTGTTGCTGGATGTTAGTATAGTGAAAAGGGTGTTGTGGTTGCTAGATAAACAGAAAGATGGATAGATGGTAAAACAGATTTAGAAATGTTGTTCTCCATAATGCTTGTGCGATCTCCAGATTTCAGGATCTGTATATAGTCTGAATAGAGCGTGTGACTGTCAGATGGTGATTAAGATATAAAGGTATGCTTAAAAGTCTTTCTTTACTTATACATCCTGACTAAAGAGGCACTATAAGGAGACTGCAACAGATAAGATCCTTTTTAACCTACTTTTGAAGAGGAGCTGGAGTCCTTGAGTTTGTTTGAAGTTTGTTTGCTGTAACAGCTGGACAGAAGGTTGAAGAGCCGCTCAGAACTGCAAACGAGGAGTTGATTAGTCCATGTGTGTGTCACCATTAGACAAACACGTCTTCCACAACACAGCGTTTCTTTGTTTATGGAGAGAAAGAAAAACACAGTGTTGTGCTGTGTATCAGTTCGTTGTTCTCAGCTGGCGTTGAAAGTGTAAGAGGCAGCATTAATGAATAAACATGGAGGGTTAATGAAAGGAACTCAAGGTTGGATATTTCCTCCGCTGAGCAACCGATTTCCCACATGAAGTTTCCGTTAATGAGTATCAACGGGCTTCTTGATGTTTTTTGTTGGTTTGTTTTCTGCTCCGCTTCACACCAAAATCTGCGAGATTACAACAAACAGAAGGTGATAATGGCAGAGGAATATGTAAGCGCCCCACAAATGAAAATAGCCTAAATCACTAAATATATTCTAAGATAATTTGGTCTATTTTTACCGCTCATGAAACTTTAAGGAACAATATGTAAAAAAAAAAAAAATTGTAATTAAAATATCAAAAAACCACTTGACCACTTGTACGTATTTTGTTGACTTGTGTACTTACATTATCCCAAATGTTTCCAACAATTTTTAAATCCAGAGAAATCAGCAATTTGAACCAGTGTCAATGGCATCATATCCGTGTTACCCTCGAAACCATGGAAGCACTGAAGATGCTTTAACATATTATGTGTTATTATACAGGTGAGCAGCTGTTTGGATATCTTTATTAACAGAAAACGTTAAAAAAATCATTATTTTATAGCTCAACACGGTTAGTCTTATTGCGTGCATCTCTTGTTTTCTTGATTTACATCTCACATGTTTGTAAAAAAGAAAGAAAAGTAAATCAGACAACACTATTCTGTCAAGTGGCTAACATGGCAAAATCAGAAAGAGCTTTATTTATAGTAACAGTAATAAAATATTAATACAATAAAAGCATTTTCTCCACTATACAATGTTTTAAAATGAATTGCATGCCATTTAGCAACACAAGTCATCCAGCTTTTATTATTTGATATTCTAATATTGATCTAGCTTGCTGCATTACATAACTTTCAACACACTTGCTCATCCATGACACGGTTTCTGCCGGAGTCTCGTCGGATTGCTTTCCATCGGCAGTGGAGGTGAAGACGACAACTCCCATAATTCCACACTCATTCACAGCGTCATCAAGCTACGCCTTTGAATAAGAGGTGAAAACTTACATACTGTGCCTTTAATGTGCATGTCGAAAAATTAGAAAGTAACATGCACAAACATTAAAGCCATGAATCTGGCGCTAATCGTGTGTTTGAGCGCTCGTGGTTCAGACCCATAATCCTGGTTCCTCTACTGTTCTCTGACTGATGTAAGCACAGCATGGCTCTTTGAAATACTGCCCTTGAAAATCCCACAGGAGTGAAGCTCCGGCCGTGTGTGTGTGTGTGTGTGTGTGTGTGTGTGTGTGTGTGTGTGTGTGTGTGTGTGTGTGTGTGTGTGTGTGTGTGTGTGTGTGCCCGTGTGTGTGGAGGAACAAGCAGAAAGAGACTTCAGGAGGCATTTTATTTACATCTGTCTTTGTCATCTCGATTCAGGACCAAAGCGACATCCACTAACCAAAAAGTAGGTCAAAAGTAGTAGGATTTTGGACCATCCTTCACAAAAATGATACCGTGGTATACAATAGTACTTTAATATCACTGTACTAAAATCTGTGTACCATAGTTCTTGCATATAATACTGCAAAAATTACTTTAATACTACTATGGTATTATTTGAAGTACATTGGAGAAAGATGTAATACATAAATATGGCATATATAAATATACACTGTATGTACATTAAGGTTGTTTTTACTATTTTTGCAAAAAACTACTTTTGCAAAAGATTCCTGAGGCTTTTAAAAACTCCCAGCCTGTTTCATTACGCAAAACCGCAATCATGGGTAAGACTGCCGACCTGACTGCTGTCCAGAAGGCCATCATTGACACCCTCAAGCAAGAGGGAAAGACACAGAAAGACATTTCTGAACAAATAGGCTGTTCCCAGAGTGCTGGATCAAGGCACCTCAGTGGGAAGTCTGTGGGAAGGAAAAAGTGTGGCAAAAAACGCTGCACAACGAGAAGAGGTGACCGGACCCTGAGGAAGATTGTGGAGAAGGACCGATTCCAGACCTTGGGGGACCTGCGGAAGCAGTGGACTGAGTCTGGAGTAGAAACATCCAGAGCCACCGTGCACAGGCGTGTGCAGGAAATGGGCTACAGGCGCCGCATTCCCCAGGTCAAGCCACTTTTGAACCAGAAACAGCGGCAGAAGCGCCTGACCTGGGCTACAGAGAAGCAGCACTGGACTGTTGCTCAGTGGTTGCATGTCATTCGGAAATCAAGGTGCCAGAGTCTGGAGGAAGACTGGGGAGAAGGAAATGCCAAAATGCCTGAAGTCCAGTGTCAAGTACCCACAGTCAGTGATGGTCTGGGGTGCCATGTCAGCTGCTGGTGTTGGTCCACTGTGTTTTATCAAGGGCAGGGTCAATGCAGCTATCAGGAGATTTTGGAGCACTTCATGCTCCACCTGCTGAAAAGCTTTATGGAGATGACGATTTCATTTTTCAGCACGACCTGGCACCTGCTCACAGTGCCAAAACCACTGGTAAATGGTTTACTGACCATGGTATTACTGTGCTCAATTGGCCTGCCAACTCTCCTGACCTGAACCCCATAGAGAATCTGTGGGATATTGTGAAGAGAAAGTTGAGAGACGCAAGACCCAACACTCTGGATGAGCTTAAGGCCGCTCTCGAAGCATCCTGGGCCTCCAGAACACCTCAGCAGTGCCACAGGCTGATTGCCTCCATGCCACGCCGCATTGAAGCAGTCATTTCTGCAAAAGGATTCCCGACCAAGTATTGAGTGCATAACTGAACATAATTATTTGAAGGTTGACTTTTTTTGTATTAAAAACATTTCTTTTATTGGTCGGATGAAATATGCTATTTTTTTTGGATAGGAATTTTGTGTTTTCATGAGCTGTATGCCAAAATCATCCGTATTAAAACAATAAAAGACCTGAAATATTTCAGTTGGTGTGCAATGAATCTACAATATATGAAAGTTTAATTTTTATCATTACATTATGGAAAATAATGAACTTTATCACAATATGCTAATTTTTTGAGAAGGACCTGTATATATATATATATATATTTACGATTCATTGTTTTCCTCCAGAACTCTGATCTGTTCTTTGGTTCTGAAAGCATTCCAGTCTACAGGTGGCTGCAGTGTGTTCAGAGCAGGTCAAAGAATCCAAAACCCCCAAATAAAATGGGAAGATTAAACTTGCTTCAGCGACGGCCGCCCTAATGCTAACAGACAGAGAGCAGTTGTCGGCTCTTGTCGGGTCAGTCAGTGGGCTTGAGTGGTGACCGTGTGTGTGTGGCAAACACCATGGCTAGCCTGACCCCTAAAGGCCAGGGTGACTCGTGGGCGTGTCTGTGCCATGATGGCTTGTGTGTGTGTGTGTGTGTGTGTGTGTGTGTGTGTGTGTGTGTGTGTGTGCGGGCCGGTTTATTGCGGATGGTTTGGAGGAATGCTGAGGGTCTCACAGCCAGTGGAGCGAGGAGGGGTATCAGAGTGTAGTGAGGGAGGGGATCCGTTCCCCTGTGGGGGTTACAGGGTTTCTTGCCACATCACATGGTCTATTTACCACCACAGTGAGGGACAGGAGCATTTACCCTGCTGGCCCTCTAGAGCCTCGCCCAAGGGTCTTGCACTGAAACAACACAGGCGCTTATACTTATTTTGTTGTTGATGGCGTTTTTGTACAATATTTGAATCTTTAGGGAACATGTTAGAAGCAGAAAAATGTTCATATGAACATCAGTTTATTTGGCCCACAAAATGTTATTATACATTCAATTCCCCATACTTCTGCACTGTACTTTAACTAGAATTTAGTTAAAGATTCTATCGTTTTTCCAACCGTCTCTGGACTCGTCTGTTGAGTGGGAAGTTAACGTTACCGGCCTGTGTACATCTTTTTGCACGATGGAGGGTAAGTTTTTAATCATGTTAGATTGTTTTCCTGTTTAGTTAAGATTTCGACTGTTAGATAGAGTTAGATAGATTAGCTAGATAGAGTAATCTTGACCAACTTCAAATCACGTGGTGCAAACCTGTCCTCTTTTGGTGAAAATAGTTATTGTAAGACTTGTAAAACTTTTTTTTAAAACTTTTTTTTACTCTTCACCTGTAGTCTTACAGAAGCCTCATTTGGTTTGTACCCCTGGTCTGTGTTAACGAAATATAAATCATTTATAGATCTGCCTTGGATACCTCCACATTCCGAAGTTGTCAAGAGAGATGGGGGATACATTTCCGTAATTGTAAAGTCGGTCAAGAAGCCTGGTGAATCGGACCTGTACTGAAGGATCAGCACAGCCACACTGCTTCACTATGTCTTGTGACTACGCTTCAGGAGGCCTGTCCATGCGCTGGGTGCACAGGGGTGTCTCTCACACACCCCACCACTACCATACCTCTCCTTCCTGTGGAGATCCACATGCTAGGGCTTCACCCATCTCTGGCAATACACACAAGAGTTGCTTTGTAAATAGGTGTTTCTTTTTCTTTTTAGTTTCTTTCTTTTTTTGTGTGTGTTTATTTTGTATGATTTCTTCACCCATGTATTTGTACTCTGCTGACTAATGCTGATCCATGTGTTTTTGGTAAGGGGGTGGGTTAAGGGAAAATTTGACAAATGATGTATATATTTCCCTGTTGAAAACATTGCGTTCCAAAAAAAAAAGTATTGTGTATTGACATGATTAAAATCTTGCATTAAGGCCTGTTTCTATTTCATAATTCCACCTGTAATAGCAGTATTGAGTCTAATTAGCCGTTACTGCTTGAATCACCTAAAGAAGAAACATGAACTGGTTAACTGGAGTTTACTGGAAGTTTACTTTTCTGCAATACAATAAGTAGGCCTAACTTTATCGAGGTAAAAGTTTCCCCGCTGTCATCAGACGTAGATCTTGGAGTGGAGAGAAGAGTGACAAAATCACGGTAGGGCTGAGCAAACAAAGTAGGCTATCTGTCTAGCATTGCCATGTCAGTGTATTGATTGATTCATTGTCCCTTCATAGTTTGTAAGAGACATTTCAGGTTGGATGTATTTAATAAACTGAGCGAAGCCTATTCATCTGTTAATATGAAACGCGACTTGGCCATTGTAATTAAGGCTACAGCACATCTTGTACAACTTAAGCCCTTGGTAGCTAGGTAACGATAAACAAACTGAAAGACCGCAATTCCTGATTTTGCTTTCGTTCACTAAACAAAGACTATGGAAATTAAACATCCCCTTTCCATCAAAGAACGTGTTGTAAAAAACATAACTTATTAGATTTAAGACCTAGGTTCGCTAGCTAGTTCTGTGCCTGCCTGTGGGCGCTATGGTGCGCGCTGACCCTGGTTGACGAGAACCCGCATGAGAGATGTGACGCAGGATGTAACCCCGCCCCCCGGGCGAGATGCCCCAAAATTTATGAATCCCGGGTGGTTGCTAGGATGTTGCTAAGGAGTTCTGGGATGTTTGCTAGGGCGTTGATATGCAGTTGCTAAGGTGTTCTGGGATGTTTGCCAGGGCATTGCTTTGCAGTCAGTTTCCAGGGTGTTCCGACTGGTTGCTAGGATGTTGCTATGCAGTTGTTAAGGTATACAGATTAGTTGCTAGTTGTTTCTAAGCAGTTTTAAGGTGCTCTGGGTGGTTTCTAGGTTGTTGCTAAGGTGTTCTGAGTGGTTGTTGGGAGCATTAATATGAAATTGCTAAGGTGTTCTGGATGGTTGCTAGGGTGTTTCTAAGGTGTTCTGGGTGGTTGTTGGGGGCATTGCTATGAAATTGCTAATGTGTTCTGGGTGGTTGTTGGGGGCGTTGCTATGCAAATCCTAAGGTGTTCTGGGTGGTTGCTATTACATTGCTATACAGTTGCTAATGTCCTCTGGGTGGTTGCTAGGGTGTTGCTATGCATTTACTAAGGTGTTCTGGGTTGTTTGCTAGGGCATTACTATGCAGTCAGTTTTGTGGTAGATGTTTCCCCTACGCACCTGACTTAGGTTGAACCTGGTGTCCTTGACACCTGAAAATATTATACTCAGTTGAGTTACCTCTGAACGCTTGAGTTGACACAATCTAACAGTCTCACAAAGAGTCAAACAACGTCTTGTCCCCTGTCGAACACTATCACTTGGGAATAAAGTCTCTAGTGTTCATAACTTGCCCCACACTATCACTTGGTAGTAAGGTCTCTAGTGTTTCGCTAAATAACTTGTTCCACTAACTAACTTTGCTGCGCAGTAATAATATACAGACAGACTTCAGCAAATGTCCTTTAAATGCTTTAATCACAGCCGGGAGATCTTCCCGAGCAGTTCTCAGGGAATCTCCCCCAAGAAGCAAGGCCGGAGGATCTCAGACAAATTCCATTGAGAATCCCACCGAAAACACGGATACAACAGTTTTTATAGAATAGGGTACAACAAATAAGATCATCATGACTAACATGTCACCTTCAATATGATAAGCAAACTGTGGCATAAGCAAACTCTGTTCTTATCACAATGTTTGAAAAATAGTTATCTGTCTAGTTTCATTTCCCATATTTGTTATTTATACACACACACACTCACACACACTCAAAGTCACAAGTTTTCCCCAAAAGAGTTTGGAATCATTTAAAAGCATATGAATGTTTTTCCTGCAAGAAAAACAAATGTTAGTTGATTAATTAAAGTTGATTAATTTAAAAATCTACCACAGTTTCATGGGTATTCCGTCTGGTAGCTAGGATGTTGCCATGCAGTTGCTAAGGTGTTCAGGGTGGTTGCTAGGGTTTTCTATGCAGTTGTGATTTGATCTTTAAAACTAACTGTTAGAGGTCTCGTCAGATCACTGTGAGCTCTAGTACTTGTGAGTCTCGCCTCAGCAAACCCCATGACTATGATTGTCTTCAGCATGTTTTGAAAATATTAGAATATATTTTTCTTTGAAAAAATAAAATCTTCTTGTCTGAAGAATCTGCCAGGCCAGAACATTTTTGTCCATATTTCCGCTCTGCTTTTATAGACATCTTGTCATGCACTTACGAGCGTTCATGCACAATAACACTCACGGACGTCTCTCATCAGCCCAACTGTACTGATACTTTCTTTCAGCTTTGTTTTTTTTTCTGTGTTTTTTTGGTTTTTATCATTCCTCCTCTTTCTCGTCATTATTCCCAGAAAGCGGGGCTTGCTTTTTTCCCCCCGCTGCACGCTCTAAAAAGTCTTCCTCCTCGAGTCCCATCAGACCTGCTTCAGATTAAAGAGCGGGCTGGAAAGTGCTTCCTCTTTGGCAAAGAGCAAAAGCCCATCAATACAATGGAGCAGCTCTCAAGGTCTTTCTTTGCCTCTCTCTTACAAATATAATACCACATACCCGTCAATATTATTGAGATGCGGTGCGTAAACGCAGCCCCTCTCTCCCATCTCTTTTAACCTGTTAATGTGTATTGATTTGGGCCCACCGCGCAGGGCCGAATGCGTGGCTCGCTGTAGGGCTCTTGTGTTCGACTGGTGGCGCTGACTCTTCAAGCTTTCAAGAGCCAGAGTTTCTCTTCTTTTATCAAAGCTCACAGCAGAACCACTGTGGGGGCTTTTTTTCCAGGGGGTGTTTCTTAATTTTTTTATTTTTTACTAACCAATGTGTTACAATAATAGAATGTGTCTGGATATGAATAATGATTTCCACAGGAGCAGAGTCAAAAGGAAAGGTTTTTTGGAGTGCAAGCAGACGCTTTGAGCCGTCCATGCATTGACTCCGCATCGATTTGTTAATGTACCGTATTCATGTTTCTGCTGTTTATTTTGTCCGACTTTTCTTACATCTTTATGGGATTCTCCCTGTTGTTGTGACAATCCAGTGAAAATGGAACGGTCTTGTAAAAAGGGGATTTGTGTTATAGAAGTAGAAAGATTTTCAACACAATCAAGAACGAAATCAGCCCAAATGACATCTTGAGTATGTGTATTCACAAATCGGTACAGGTAGAGTCCAAAATGATCCAAAAAGCCATCAAACTTACATTAGTTTTATTATAAAACATTTTTGTCTCTATGACAGTGAGATTATTTCCCACATTAATTGGGAAATTAATTAATGGGGTGCGTTCATTTTAATTATTGTGCGCTTTAAATATTTTTTTTAAATGAATTATTTCATTATTTTTATTTTGTTGTTTCTTTTAATTAATTTTGAGTAAATAGTGAAAATAATTTTTTTAGTTTTTTAATTTTAATAATTTTAAAAATATTTTTTTCAAAAAATTTTAAAATAAATTTTTATACAAATTTATAATGAATTAATATATATATATATATATATATATATATATATATATATATATTAATTCATTATAAATTTGTATATCAATTAAATATATATTTCTGCAATTTATCCATCATAAAAAAAATGTAAAAAGGGTTGGATAAATCCTTGTTTGCTGAGAACAGTGTTTTAAAGTCCAATAATGAGCCTTTATTGCACACTGCATTTGCATGCATATTTAGACATTATCAAAGCCAACTTTCTGTCACAGTTTAAATTTTAATTGATCAATTAGATCACTTTGGTGGTTTAACATTCCACGTGTCTTCATTGAGATCTGCAGAAAACCAACTTTTCCACTCTTACAGGACACACAACAGATGTTTTCTTTGTGGACATTCTGTTAGTCTTTGTTCGTATCACTTCTTGGTCTCTTCAATTTTAGTTTAAAACGTGTATTATGTTGATTAAGCTTGTTGGCCAGATCCAATACACTTGACACTTGCTGAGTTGTACAGGTATAACCAATAATGCATCCTAATTTATAATGTTTTGTCCTTTTTCTATGAGTCTTGAAACTGTTGGATGTTATGAGCAGCACTCCACCAAATGTGACCAGGTAAATGTATTGATAAGTGCAGTAAACTGTTAGTTCTGCACACATGTTCTGTGAATGTCCTGCAGTGAACATGAATCTGAACTCCTGGACTCTCCTCTCCAGCACATGCTCCTCGTTTACCGGCTGCCATCGTGCTAAAGGAGGAACACACACTTCTCTCGGAGGTGGACGTCCTGTGGCGTGTGCGTCTCTCATCCACACCAGCACTATCTGAGATTCCTGTCTTATATCCTGTTGGACATGAAAGAGCTCGGAGAGAAATCCCATGAGTCTTGTGGGCAGATGGAACGGGAGCGCATTGAAGGACGGGAATGTCGTCGGAGCGCTGCGGCAAGAAAGAGATCATTCTCTCCAGATGAAACAAACGTGTGAGGATGAGAGAGATCATTGTGATCTCCACACGTTTGACAGGCTCAAAGCAACTCGCCCGGGAGTGATTTGTGTTGAAGAACATGTGAAAAATGATATATGAAATATATATCATTCAGTACATGCAACTTTTAGTGGCCAATACTGATCCATACAGTACTGTTCAAAAGTTTGGGGTCGGTACAATTTTTTTATGTTTTTGAACAGTCTCTTATGCTCTCCATTTATTTAATCAAAAATACTGTAATATTATGACATATTATTATTATTTAAAATCAGCATTTTCTACTTAAATTTATTTTACAATTAATGTATTATTTATGAATTTTCAGCATATTACTCCAGTCTTCAGTGTCACGTGATCCTTCAAATCATTCTTAATATTTTGATTTGCTACTCTAGAAACATTTCTGATTATTATCAGATTGATCTTATTATTATGATATTTTTTTCTCATGATTCTTTTGTGGATGCACTCCACTATTGCACTCAGTTTACAGGCCGTTATTCTATATATTCTCAGTCGATCTCGATGATTTAGAAATCTTAATCTGTGCATTATCCATTGACAAGGTATAGGTCGGTATTAAAAGTAAAGCAGTTCTTTGTCCGTTATCTGCGTGAGTTTGATAGTTCTGATGTGTGTGAAGTCTAAGAATGAGAAATATAGTTATGGATAAAAGTACCAAAGACCTCCATGATATTACCATGTTTTTGGACATTTTGATGCATTAAAGTACATTTACTGAAGAAAAGTCTCGCCTTATTACCCGTGTTTGTAAGAGTGTTTTGTGATATTCTGCTCTGGTTCGATTCAGTGGCAGTTTTTTCACTTGTTTTATGGGTTTACTGCTGATTTGATTGTGCGATTGATCACCCAGTGTCATATACATTTACCAACATTGACTCAATGGAAAAACATGCCTCAACCTACATCTAAATGAACACCAGTGAAACACCAACAACTTCTATTCCTTTTCACACACATTATGATTAGGAGACTGGGTATGGTTGTAACACGAGGAGAGTTGTTAACACCACCATTTCCACCATTTAGGGATAAGATAGGAGTCATGTGATCAGTTCAGTATTTACTTCCTCCCTGATACCGCATGGTGGTTGTCAAGTCTGGAAACCGACACATTCTGAATTTATAGAGAAAAAAAGAGAAAGAGAAAAGACTATTTTTTTTCTAGCATCTAAACTATTGCAAATAAAATAGTTTGACTTATATTAGATTAAAATGTAGTTTCTTAGGCAACATGTGATGCAGTTTTCCCCTGCTAATTTCAAACTAGTATGCTAATACAGCTAAACAGTGACTGACGGGTGGGGTGGGTTGTAACACTCTTGAAAAAGTGTTACAATCATCCCCTATCATACAACTGATTGAACTTTTGTGTTGTTTGCATGGAGCCATTTGGCAACTCAAAGCCGAAGGAGGTCTGGGTAAAATGTGCCTATGCAGTGTCTGGGCCCACAAAGGGTTACCGCCATTCATTTGTCAGCACTGTGACTCTGATTAACAAGACACACACACACTGATATTGTTTTTTGTTAGAACTTGTAGCATGTTTATCAAGTATACTGTTAAGGAAGTTCGTTCAAGTAGACACATTTACATATACACACACACACACACGCACGCACAAGTTAATCAGACTGTCTGTTCCAGAGAGGGAGTGAGACATTGTTCTTCTATGTTAAAAAAAAAACTGTTTTTGAAGCATATCTTATAGTGTGGCATCCATTTTTGCTTCTTTTGTGTAATTGTTATGACTTACCCCAGCATGTGTTACTACCTACCCCAGTATTGGGGTAGGTAGTACCGAAGGTACACCATATATTTGACACCAACTCACGAGGTCTGTGATATTCTTGTAGAGGATTGAATTGGTGCCATTTGTAGTGAACACAGGTACTTTGTATAAAAGTTTGAGAACTAGCTACAAAATTCAGTGAGTTATAGTTACTGAAGCAAAAAGTGTTACAACCATACCCGGTCTCCCCCTATGTGTCAGATTCCTTATTTTTGCTTGCTTCCTTGCACAATAGTATGTTATGACCTTAAAATGTATTAGTTTTCAAACCTATGGTACTAAAAGGGTTTTGAGTTTTCATCACATTACCAGCTCTATATGTGTGGCTTGTCTGATGTAAACTTGCTCAGTATCTCATCTGTGTTGCACTTGCCATGTGGATACGAGTCACGATAAAAGAGCTCAAAGACTAAAATAGCATGGTTGCTAACTCACTGAACATTTAGGGCCCTATTTTAACGATTAAGCGCATGGTCTAAAAGTATTCTAAAGTGCACAGTGCAAGTGCACTTAATGTGTGTCCGAATCCACTCTTGCTAGTTTAATGACAGGAAAAGTGGTCGGAAAAGGGTTGTCTCTACTCTCTAAATGAGTAATGGGTGTGTTTTGGGCTTGACGTGCAATAACCAATCAGAGTCTCATCTCCCATTCCTTTAAAAGCCAGTTGCGCTCGCGGCATGGCAGATTTACTATTTACATGACGGAATTCGCAAGTGGAAAAACTGAACATGTCTCCGAGCGCAAACAGATCTGCTCGTTTGTGAGGTTAAAGCTCAAGCAGAACATCTACGGGACACCATATCTTTATCTACACAATATTAATCTTTTACATTGTTATCCTTTTACAGTATTTTTAATATTTGGCATGTTTGTGTGCTGCTACGCGTCCTTGTGTGTGTAATAAGCAGAGTGTGTGTGTATTAAGCAGTGTACACTCGCTGTGGATCCACCTATAGGCGCATATTACTAATGCTCCCTTTAAATAACAAAAAATATTTATTGCGCCATTGACTTTAGAGCAGGTTTCAGTTGGACAATGGCTCAGTCTATTTCAGTTCCTCAAAATAGCAACGCACCAACAATGCGCCTGAACACACTTGTTCTCATACCAGCAGCACAGATGGGCACAAATGCATTCGCTATTTAAACAACATGACGCAGGACGTGAAAATGATAACTGCGTCGGGCTGAAACTAGCAAAACACACTTGCGTTGTGCCTGGTGCTGCATTGCTCCGGGTGTATGATAGGGCCCTTACTCTTGAGAGTGTCCCAAAACATGCAAGCAACGTAATAAACGTAATTTTCCCAATGAGCCTGAGTGGCGTGTACGTTAAGTTGTATTATTTTGCTCAATAATCAGTGTTATTCTCTTTCCCACAGGCCTCACGGAGGTTCACCCGTGCGAGAAGAAGCCAGAAAATAAAGAGGCTGGAGAGGCCGAGCAACATCACTGACCATGTAATTATCCACTCATGTCTCTGGGATGGCAGACGCCACGGCTCCCTGACATCTCTTCACCCGCTTCACCTGTCACTCAACGCATGTTTCTGGCAGCCCTCGGCTGACCCGTCTCGCCCCCCCGCCCCCCGTGACATCCACCCCCGTCCTCTGTCACCTTTCCCACCTTCCCTGTCACACGTACGTGTCGACCAGTCTCATTTTCGAGTGAGAGGGCCACCCGTGGACGCGACATCTCTCTGTCTGCACGTCTCATTAGAAACAGCTTGGCTGTGGGGCTGACAGCACTAATCGAGGAGCTCGACAGGAACCGGCCAATCTCTGTCACGGGTCGAGATCTGCCCCGCTCGTGAACCTCCCCGACCGCTGGCCAGAGGAAAAAACATCAGTCCGCAAGATAAGTGCAGTTTAATAGGGTTTCGCATCAGTTTAGGCAATTTAAAGGAGCGATGAACATTCGGTCATTATTTACTGGCCCTCATGACGTCCGAACCTGTGGAGCACAAAGGAGAATTTGGCAACATTAGTAAACTACATTAGAACTAAAAATGCAAAATACTTCTATCTAAAGCATGTATCAATGTTCATTTCAACATTTTCTAATGCATTATTAAAATCAAAAGTTGCATATGTTAATATTATTTAATGGACCTGAGCTGACATGAAGTAACAATGATAATAATTATTTAACTTAGAAAAATACTGTAAAAACTGTTTGTTTTTCATTTAAAATATTATTTATTTTATTAACTTAAGGCATTATTTTTTATTACATTAATCTTAAATTCTACCACAGTATTATGACTTTGTCACTATACTTTTTAATATTTATTTTTATTGTTACTATTTTTATTATTATTACTATTATACAAATATTTAAAATGATTAACATGATTTTTATAAGATTTCTATTGAATTAATTAATATTCATTATTATTTTGTTTATTTTATTAACTCACAGCAATATTAGCTTATCATGAATACGCATTATCATGACTCAATATCATAGTACATTCCTGTAATTTAATTACAATATTTCAAGATTTTTTTTATATTTTATTTTATTATTTTATTTGAACCTACTTTTTATTTCATTATTGTATTTATGTTATTATTTTAACATTACTTTAATGTTATTTTTGTCCTTTTTTATCACAAGCTGATGTGTTGTTTAATTTTTGTAATTAGCTTTTTTTTTGTGTCCTTTTTAGAAAGTATCAGCCAGGTTCACGAGGAACGGTTGTTGTTGGATGCAGCGTAAGGGAAATGAAAGCATACAGGTTTGCATCAGTATCTGATGGCCTATTGGCCTGAATGCATCTTCTATTTCCATGCAGTAGACGTGATATTAGTGTCGGCCTCCTCTTGTGTACTGCATGTAACTGCACCAAACTCATCAAAGCTTCAGCAAGTGATGGAATATGCAGCGTTTTCTGCCGTCACACTAAAAAGGAGGTCAGTTGCAAACCCTGCAGCTGTAGATTAACTGACATTATGATGAGAAGCTCAGGAGAATATGAGATCAGCTTTCAGATGGCCTTGTGCTGTTTAAACACAAAGACACTGAGTTAAACCCTCTCGCTCTTATTTCAGGCTTTGTTTGTCCTTGAAGGTTCAGCATTAAGAGTCGAGGCTGCGTTTGATGTGTATGATAAACAAGCTCATCGCTCTTATTGTTGTTCTTAACAATGCTTTTCTTAAAAAAGTCACATGATAATATCTTACAAAATTAATTAATGAATTAAATCCTGTGATTGCTGCAGATCCAGAGCGAGCTGTGAAATTCCGTCATGAATATTTATGAAGACGTGTGACCCGGGGCAGGATGTAGACGAGTGCTATCCCAGCATGCCCTGCTGTGAGGGAAGTTGATCGGCTCGTGTGAACGACAGAAGAGAGTAAGTTCATACTTCATCGAGAGCACAGCATTTCATTTGACTATTATAATGTAAAACAATTATGCTGTACGGGAACCCTTAAAAACTAAGGTGATGGTGTCAAATGGTAATATTGTGGTATAAAAGGCCATAATGTCTCATTCATGCACATGGCATTTACATAGTACATTATTAGTAGTAAGCATGGTACTTAAAAAAATACCATGGTATTATCATGTCTAAAAACAGCACAAGCTGACGTTTTAATTGATGCATATTCACATGTTTGTGAACATCTATAGATAAAGTACAGAAGCAGATTAAAAGATTATTTATTTATTTTTTAAATATATATATATTCTTACACTAACTTACGGCAGTATTACGTTAATCATAAATACTACCACAGAATTATGACTTTTTGTCAATAGCATGGGAATTCTCTTCACTTATTTTTATTATTTATATTTATATTCATTCTTATTTTGTTTATTTTTATTAACTTACCGCAATATTATGTGTTATTGTTAATAATTGTTAATACTACCACAACTCATGCCAATATCATGGCACTTTTCATACTTCATTTGATCAGACTATTTTATAAATATTTAAAAAAAATGTTGAAGAAATGTTTTTATTTAATTTAACATTTTCTTTTGTTTATTTCATTTAACGCATAGCATTATTATTAAGTTTTAAAAAACTGTAACACTTTACAAAAAGGTTCCTTTTAAGTTTAGTCAATGCATTAACTAATATTAACTAATGAGCAATACATCTGTTACAGTACATATTAATCTGTTAACATTTATCAATAAAAATGCAACTGTTCATTGCTAGTTCAGATTTATAAACTAATGTTAACAGATGCAACTTTTGATTTTAATAATTTATTAGTAAATGATTAATAAATAAGTAGTTTTCATTGTTAACTGATTTACATAACCTTAACAAATGAAAACTTATTGTTAAGTGTCAGCAAAAAACTACCCCAGTATTACAATGATTTTACTTTCTTTTTCTTTGTGACAGATTTATAAATATCGACAATGATAAATATTAGACTGCTGAAAATGCGAGTCTTGCTTGTCTGGTCAGAACTACGGAGTTTATGTGGTTTCTAAAAGTCTTAAAGTCAAATCATAAGTCTAAACAACGAAATTAAACCTTTAGGATTTAATAAATCCTTCTATAGTGGCATCTCCAAACATGTGCGTCTGCATGATGTACAGTAAAGCACAGAAATGATTTCCCTGAGTAAATGGCTCCTTTAACCTCCTAATATCGCAGGCGCCTGCCTTTGAGTCGGATCACAGGTTTTGGTAACAGCCCGACGCCTTAAATGAAACACCAGGCTCCGCTCGACACACTTTCTTAGGCAGATACACGGACATTTCCATGCTAACTGTCCCCGACTGGCCTCCGTCTGCAGAGTTAGTTACCGCGGCCTGTTAATCGGTGTGAGAGTCTGGCGCTGGAGTGCGCCGGCTTCATTTTCCCAGTCAGCAGGAGTCCTGGCAGGGTTATAATAGCCTTACATGTGTAATTAACACGTGGAGAGGCGAGCGGGACCTGTCGCGCAGGACAGCAGGAGAAAGCGCTCTCATTCTTCTCTTGACTTTCTCCTCCTTTCTCTGGATGTCGCTCTCTCGCTCTCCTGGACGCGAACACACTTACAAACGTCTCTCTCTCACCTCCTTTCTCACTCTTGCTCTCTTTCACACGAGCTTTGTTCTCCTCTTTCGCTCGTTCCCTCGCTTTCACTCGCCATCTCCCACCTCTTTCTCTCATTGATGTCTCCTGCGCTTCTCTTGATCTCTTGTTCTCGACCCCTCTCTCTTTTCCAGGAGCTGTAAAATGGTGCCTGCTCCACAACGCCGCTTCCAAGAACTCGGAAAGACAATGGAAGACACCCTTCAAAAGACACGGACACATGAAATGTGTAAGAGTGAACTGGAAGTGGTTGCATTAGGGAAATACACACCGTGTTAAATCTATGCCTTGTTATGGCACATTTATACGGCAGGATTGCATGTGCTTTGCAGAGGAGGCAATCCCAGAATACAATGCGGCAAGGTCCAGGAAAAAATTACTCCGATTTGGCAGACTAGTAGTGAGAAATCTTTATGAAAGAGTAATTTTGGTAACACTTTAGTTTAGGGTCCAATTCTCACTATTAACTAGTGGCTTATTAGCATGCGTAAAACTAGGATATTGGCTGTTTATCAGTATTATAAAGCACATATTAATGTCTTATGGTGCATAATCATATTCTACATCCCTTAATTATATAACCCAATAACCCAATACCTAAACAAATAACTTACTAACTATTAATAAGCAGTCATTAGGAGTTTATTGAGTCAAAAGTCGTAGTTAATAGTTAGTTAATAGTGAGAATTGCACAAAGTGTGGCCAGAATTTTAAGTATATACTGAGAAATATTGATAAATGTAATTTTTAATAAAATATTATCAGAATTTTAACAATTTTTAAAGATTTTACTCCATGTATGGGTGTTTCAAAAGTGGATTTCTATTAAAGATTTTTTTTATTTCTGATATATAATATATTTATTTGTATTTAAAGCTTTTAAAGCTTATTTGTAACTCTTTTTTATCCTTTTTTTCTATTTTTCAAATACTTTTAAAAATAGTTTTACCCTGGTCCCAGACATTGAATTTAAATTAAAATATGAAATATGAAATATTAATTTTTTTAAAAAATATATGATAAGCTGAACAAACAGTACAATATTTATGTGTGAAAATGAAATCTTCACTTAAACTTGAATGTAAAAAAAATAATAATTGAATTGAATTGAAACAAACAAAATACATGATTTGTATTATTATTATTATTATTTAATACAGGGCCTAAAGTGGCCATGGTTGAAGAAACACTTATACTAGACAAAATTGGAAACACTTTGTTGCCATATATAAATATTATTCAAAAATTAAGTGAATTTACTTTTCATCCAATTTTAAAAAAGAATGATATAAAATGTAACTCATTATCTTAGTGTTTTCATGCTATTGATAGACAGTATTGATATCTTAGAAACATGCTAATGTCAAACTGAACTAGTTGTATGAACATATACGGTGGCTTAATCGAACCAACTAGCAATTAGTCAGGGCTAATCAGTTCTACTTTTCATATTAAAAATAGACCAATCTACCTTTTTATGTAGCTGACTTAAAAAAGCAATGACCAGTCTTGAAGAAAACATTGAGATGACTAACTTGTAAGTTCTAGTAAGCGGTTTATGCGTCCGTCCCCCGAAATCAGAGTCGAGTGTGTTCATAAGAACTGCTGAGTGACTTCTGGAGTTTCTGCCAGTGTAAAGCTTTTCAAATCACTCGTTTCGGAAGTTCAAGTTGTGTTGTGTTGTAGCTGTCAGTGCAGGCCTAGGCAGCAAGGCGGCTGGTTTGGTTTTGGAACGGAGCTGATGTAAAGAAATCCCCCAAACCCCCACAGCGAGCGCCTGACAGATCCCCTCTCGCAGAACCTGTAATTAACCAGCGATACATTAATTAAGAGTTAACGCCGAGAGAAAGGCTGTGGTCTAATTGAGGCCGACGTGGGTTGTAATTAGAGCTATAGTCACACATTGAGATTTTATGAATGAGTGACTTTGCCAGGTTTTGACGCCTTCTCGTTCTCGTGCACCAGCCACTAGCTGTTATTAGCCCGTGTGGACGTGAACGAGACAATATGTTGCCGGTCAATTTTTTTTTATTTTTTAATCCAAACAGCAGATTTTTTCTCCAGGCTTTCTCTGACTCTCCCTGTTGTTAATTAGCGGTGTCCGACGCGTGGGGGAAGGAGGAGGTGGAAGCTGGGAATCCAATTATTTTTCTCTTTTTTGCCCCTAACGTTTTTTTTTTCTCCAGCCGTGTCTGGTGGGAAAGAGGAGGATGAGATGTGGACAAGGACAGAAGCAGGAGTGGATGAGATGTCCAGGACAGAGAGAGCCGTAGCTTTCAACGTCAAGAGACTGTTCTGAGGTTTTCCTGATCAGGTGACCAAGAATCCCCATACAAATGACTTCATTACTTCCCGTTTTGTAGCAGTTTTGTTTATTTATTGACACTGTACAAAGCTTCTTCACTTTGCATAGAATTAGCACATTACAGTTTTTAAGATTGTTTTTGAAAGAAGTGGGCAAGGCTGCATTTAGTTTAGTAAAAACAGTAATATTGTGAAATATTACAATTTAATATAGCTGTTTTCAATGTGAATATATTGTAAATTAGAATTTCTATCCTGTGATCAAAGCTGAATTTTCAGCATCATTACTCTAGTCTTCAGTGTCACATGACCCTTCAGAAATCATATTAATATGATGATATTTCATATAAAATATATATATAGATAGATAGAGAGAGCTATACAGACACACACATACATATTCTTTAAAAATTCTCCTTTGATTGTTACAGAAAATGATGTTTGGAATGACTTTAGCTGAGTACCTGTAAGTAATGACAGGAACTTTTCCTTTATTTTTAATAACTTGATTAAAAAAAATAGTTTAAAGCTGTAATTTGTGAATAAAATCTTCACAACTACCTCACTAACTATTAATAAGCAGTAATTAGGAGTTTATCGAGGTAAAAGTCATAGTTAATCCTGAGAATTGGGCCTTAAACTAAGGTGTGACCGAATAAAACAAGGTACATTTTTGTGTTTCACTCTCAGCGTGAATAGACCTTTAATCCAGGATTTATTTCAGTGTGAATCGCTCTTCAGATGCACGCAAGAGAGAATCTCCAGAAATAAACTGAAGACAGACGTTTCTTCTGCAGTGCCTGGTGACCAGAAAAATCCTGTATAACCCCTTAAGAAAAAGTCTGTATTCTTATATTCTTCATCATAATAGCTTGTATTTCATGTACAATCACATGTAGTCTCGCATAGCCAGAGCTTCAGAAGGTCTGGCCTCTATCGCAGCTTTTCTTGGCTGAGGACTGTTTAAGAGGACGTTTGACTGACATGTAACGCAACCAATTCACTTTGTTCCGCGTCATGTTTAGGGGCGGGCCAATATAATGTCAATGTCCCTACAATAACAGACCGGCGTGCATCTAAAAAATGAAGCTGTGAACATCACATACTTTTGAAAATCCAGCGTTTAGTTGATCCTGGTAAGCGCTCATAGTCACAGCTGTAAACACAACGGCTTTCTTCTGACACAAGGGCTTTTGGCGTCATGGCATTTGTTTCCAGGCGGACCAATAAAAAACGTGACATGTCTCCCGGACATCCTGTAGAATTCACCCAATCAGAGCGCGACTTTGAAACTCCTGAAGTGTTTCTAGAAAAGTGTGCTTTAGTATATGCATCAGACGTTCAACGGTTCGTGACTGAGGCTGAGACTAAATCACATCTAGTCTAATATCTCAGTGTTTTAGCCCAAGACCTACCGGTTGTGTTTTCCAAACCGAAGCGAGGAGGATGGATCGCTCCGGGCTCGCGAGTGCAGATGTGCTGCTGGAGTGTAAGAGCAGAAGATGAGCATGTCTCTTACACTTCTGCTGCCGGCCGGAGGTCAACGGCTCCAGTGACGTGATTTACGAGTGTTCCTCCGGTCTGGAAGTCCAGTAGCTGTCGCTGATGCTCTCGTTCCTCTTCTCCTCCACTCCACCTCTCATCAGCTCGTTCATCACTTCCTTAAACACATCGCTTCAAAGCACCGCTGATCCGTGTGTGTCCGCGGCGAGAGAAACGGCCTTCATCTGAGTCACACTGCTCCATTGATCTTCAGGCAGGAGCATCAGTTCACGGCTGTGTGTGTGTGTGTGTGTGTGTGTGTGTGTGTGCCTGGAGATGCGTGGCTAGCTTCTCGAGGCTTTAGGAGACCCAGCGAAGGGATTTGAGTCACTGGTGGAATAATCCATCCCTGGATCCAGTGAGTTTGTTGATGATTTCCAACAGTCCTGATTCATCTGATAGCAGAAGTCTCACACACACACACACACACACACACACACATTGCCATCTATATATATATCTATCTATCTATCTATATACAGGTCCTTGTCAAAAAATTAGCATATTAAGATAAAGTTCATTATTTTCCATAATGTAATGATAAAAATTAAACTTTCATATATTTTAGATTCATTGCACACCAACTGAAATATTTCAGGTCTTTTATTGTTTTAATACTGATGATTTTGGCATACAGCTCATGAAAACCCAAAATTCCTGTCTCAAAAAATTAGCATATTTCATCCGACCAATAAATTAAGTGTTTTTAATACAAAAAAAAAGTCAACCTTCAAATAATTATGTTCAGTTATGCACTCAATACTTGGTCGGGAATCCTTTTGCAGAAATGACTGCTTCAATGCGGCGTGGCATGGAGGCAATCAGCCTGTGGCACTGCTGAGGTGTTCTGGAGGCCCAGGATGCTTCGATAGCGGCCCTAAGCTCATCCAGAGTGTTGGGTCTTGCGTCTCTCAACTTTCTCTTCACAATATCCCACAGATTCTCTATGGGGTTCAGGTCAGGAGAGTTGGCAGGCCAATTGAGCACAGTAATACCATGGTCAGTAAACCATTTACCAGTGGTTTTGGCACTGTGAGCAGGTGCCAGGTCGTGCTGAAAAATGAAATCGTCATCTCCATAAAGCTTTTCAGCAGGTGGAAGCATGAAGTGCTCCAAAATCTCCTGATAGCTAGCTGCATTGACCCTGCCCTTGATAAAACACAGTGGACCAACACCAGCAGCTGACATGGCACCCCAGACCATCACTGACTGTGGGTACTTGACACTGGACTTCAGGCATTTCCTTCTCCCCAGTCTTCCTCCAGACTCTGGCACCTTGATTTCCGAAAGACATGCAACCACTGAGCAACAGTCCAGTGCTGCTTCTCTGTAGCCCAGGTCAGGCGCTTCTGCCGCTGTTTCTGGTTCAAAAGTGGCTTGACCTAGGGAATGCGGCACCTGTAGCCCATTTCCTGCACACGCCTGTGCACGGTGGCTCTGGATGTTTCTACTCCAGACTCAGTCCACTGCTTCCGCAGGTCCCCCAAGGTCTGGAATCGGTCCTTCTCCACAATCTTCCTCAGGGTCCGGTCACCTCTTCTCGTTGGGCAGCGTTTTTTGCCACACTTTTTCCTTCCCACAGACTTCCCACTGAGGTGCCTTGATACAGCACTCTGGGAACAGCTTATTTGTTCAGAAATGTCTTTCTGTGTCTTACCCTCTTGCTTGAGGGTGTCAATGATGGCCTTCTGGACAGCAGTCAGGTCGGCAGTCTTACCCATGGTTGCGGTTTTGAGTAATGAAACAGGCTGGGAGTTTTTAAAAGCCTCAGGAATCTTTTGCAGGTGTTTAGAGTTAATTAGTTGATTCAGATGATTAGGTTAATAGCTCGTTTAGAGAACCTTTTCATGATATGCTAATTTTTTGAGACAGGAATTTTGGGTTTTCATGAGCTGTATGCCAAAATCATCAGTATTAAAACAATAAAACACCTGAAATATTTCAGTTGGTGTGCAATGAATCTAAAATATATGAAAGTGTCATTTTTATCATTACGTTATGGAAAATAATGAACTTTATCACAATATGCTAATTTTTTGAGAAGGACCTGTATATATCTGTCTATCCTTCCATGTGTCTGTTTGATCCGTCCGTCTATATATTTATCTACAGTATCTGTCTGTCTATCCATCTATTAGTTATGTATTTATTATTTATTTTGTTCTTATTTGTATCTTAAAAGGTACATGAAGAGACAGCATCCAATTCGATCTTTTTTTGTTCATCTGTTTGTTTTTATTTTTTATTTTATTTTTAATTAGGGATCATTTTATTTGTCTATTGTTTATTTATTTAGTACCTTGAAAGATGTGGTCACTGCGAACTATCATATAAAAGCTACAAGAGGAATCTCTTTAAAACACACAGAAAGGAATAGCATACAGGTTTGGAATGACATGAGGATGAGTAAAGAATGACTGAGACTATTCCTTTATTTTATGATAACATTATGAAATAAAAATAGTAAGCGATCATTTGTTCCAAAGTGGTACAACAAGCATTTACAACTGGCCTTCATGGCTTATAGTATATAAAATAAAATAAAAATGGATGTATTCAGGTGGCTTTACATAACCTCAGGGAGGTGCTGGCAGCACAAACACCAGATCCAGTGAGACGAGGGATGATTCTGCTGAGCTCGAGTGCTTATGGTTCGCAGTCGAGTCGAGCCTAGAGGGAAGACGGTCATTAGGGCAAAGGTCAAAGGCCATCAGTGTCTTTCTGCCCAGTCATCAATCTCACGATTCAGCTGATCCTACACCAGGGTCAAGGTTTGGCTGGACAGCGGGGTTGGAGATGATGGCCAATAAAAGCTGTGTATTCTTCTGATGCAATCTTTTTTTTTTTTTTGCAAGAACATATTGCAAATGTTTAATCATAGATGTTTTACCACCCGTTCCACAGCTTGCTATAGTCACTAGTGAAAAGCACATCAGCCAATAGAGACGAATGTGAACGCTGTCAGATGCAGGTACTTCTGCTCCATATTTCTCTCTTGCGCATTACAGTCGCTTTGGGACATTTCTTGAATCATTATCGACATTTGCAAAACAGTAAGTGCATTTCTCAAAACAATTCGTACAAATAGCAAAACACCATGGATTACCTGCAAAAGCCAGTCTTTTTGTACAGCAGAGAATTGGACATAATCATTTGCATGGATGCACCAAAGCATTTGCAACTTGTTCAAAGAAATGAGAAACTGCTTTTTTGATGTGCACACGTGACAGTGATGTGAAGATTGATCAGGTAGTTTTGAGAATTTCAATTCTGATCTGAGAAATGTACCAAAGCGACTGAGAAAAACTAACGCATGTTATAGATTCTCACACTGAAATATCAACATTCCACCTGCTAAAACGTGGCTCTTTTTCTTCCTTTCCAACTTCTGAGCTCACAGTCACAAATACTCCCTTAAAGCAGTGCTCTAGCTCTTCAACAAATAATGGAGCGAGCGCATCCGAATCAAACCACCCCTCGCCCGAACCATAATTTTGTTTGGCCATTTCAAGGCCACCAGTGACACTAATAGCCGTGCTTGTTTCACCATGACTACTTTCAGGCGGTCAACACACTCCATCAGCTCTCTCTCAAGACTCCATTTGGACTTTCATCTTCAGAAACCATTTCTTTCCCTCAAATATCCACCTTATTTCGCCCTCAGCGAGTGTGTTTCATAGCGAATACTCCACGTCTCTGCCCATTAAATGTAGCCGATCCTATGGCCTACTGACAGACATCAATGTAGGTTGAGGGTCTTTGGATGCAGTTGAATATTTTTAGCTTTTGCCCCTCAGAAAGCTTCTTAATTATCAGGATGAAAGGTTCAGAGAAGGCGTTAAGTGTTGGGAAGCCTGGCTAGCAAGCGTTGCTCTTTGATCAATCGCATACTAGCGCACAGACCTTTCGCTAAATTGTGACTGACACCAAGCTGCCTTTTGAGTTCATTTTTGTTGAAATAAACGTATTGTGCCTTTCGTTTACCTGGGTAAATGTTCGAGAGCGGAGCTGTTTGAAGTAAGCAAAAGATGTATGTGATTTCTGTCGACTTTCTGCTGCGATACGCTCTTGTGTGCTTCCTCATAAAAGGCTTTCTTGCCCCAACAAGGCCGGCTGGAAAGAGGTTCCTAATCTCACCTGAAAGAAAACGAATTTGAGCTGATTATTTGAAGTGGACCCGGGTCAGACTGCAGGTTATGGTTTATGCCGGAGATGTTCAAGTGAGCTCACTGTGTGCGGCTCTGTCTTATTCTTTGTTATTACACTGAAAGCCTGTACTGAGCACTGGATATCAGTTATTATCTAAAATGTGCTCTCGCTGGATCAGCCTTTCCCGTTTCCCATCAGCCCCTCCCAAAACACATGGACAATGCCTGGAAGTGTTTATCATCAAGAATAGACTTAAAATTACAAAATCGAGTGTCTTTGAGCACTTTTAAACAACTTTATTATTCTAATTGTTTTTTTATTAATGAGCTTTGTTTTGTTTTGTTTTCCAGAAAACAACATACATAATACAGCATTGTGAATTTAAAATATTGATCTGGTATTTGAGAAAACTTTTTCTATTATTATTAATTTTTTATTACTGTTGTTATTAATTTGATTCATTTGTGGTTTGTTTCACTATGACTTAAATATCTAATACGAAATTAATGTTGGGTATCCATTTATGAATAGTTTTAAATTGTAACCCTTAAAGAGGGTGTTTCTTGTGGTGTGTCGTGATGTTGACGCCTCTGATGTCTGCTGGTGTAAAGTTGCCGCTGATCTTCCTCTTCTTCTTCTTCTTCTTCACCCTCCTCCTCGCGCTCAGCTTCTTCCAGGCCTGTTCTGACCTTTCCCAACATGCACATGGGCTTTTCTTCCCTTTCCCCCGCAGGTTGATCATGCATGCTTCTCAGAGACGTTTGAGGAATGCTGATCAGCGCTGGACGGTTTCTGAGGGACCAGGTATAGTCTCACCTGAAATATGAAAGCCTGCTTTGTCTTTCAAACAACGCATATGCCACAGTTATTTAAATATAAGCAGACTAGCGGCAACAAATTTTGCTATAATTCTGGCCAAGAACTGCTCACTTAGACAGGAAATTGCCATCTGATTGACATGCAAAATGGCCATCCACATTCAGTCTTGTTTTATGTGACATTTGGGGAAGAGTAAATCTAAAATCAGTGATACCACAAAAAATACACCAACATGCAACTAGATTTTTGGAAATACTTTACAAAAGTAAATCCTTTTTTTTTTTTTTTTTTTTTTTGGCTTGTTATTGATGCTTTGTATTCCATTACATTTGTATTCTAATTTGTGTCTTTTATTTTGAAGCCATTTAAAATCCCTTAATAAGCTTGTTTCTTCCTGTTAAATGAAGTAATTGATTAGTTGGGTAATGTGCACTAGTGCTGGGTCACATGATGTGCTCTGACAGAACTGGCATTAAGCATCAGCTGAATCAGTGTTTATGATTTGTGTGGTTGGAATTTCTATATTAAATATTATTGTATTTATATTTTATTATTACTTTTTTTTTGCCAGAAAACAGCTAATATAGCACGGGGATTCAAAATTTTTAAATATTATTATTATTACTATTTAGTCACTGTTTTACTATGACTAAAAAATATAATTAGATTTTTTTATTGTATTGTATTTTATTGCTAAAACCCAGCTTATATATACAGCATGGGGGATTCAAAAATTTTCATAATTACAAAAAAAGTATCATTATTGTTATTATTATTATTAAGGCACTGTTTCACTATGACTTTAAAATTATTTTTATTGATTTTTTTTTTTTTTTTGCCAGAAACATACATGGGTGTTTTTATTTTATTTTATTTTTTATCATAATTGATTTCAAAACTTTACTATTATTATTTTAATTTATTTATTTATTCAATTAATTTGTGGATTTTTCACTATGACTTAAAAATCCAACCAGAATTATTATAAAGAATTATCTTATTTATTTTATTTCCGGCTTGTTGTTAATGTTTTCTACACAGATATATTGTGAATATATTTTCTATGTCCCTGCCTTTTGATCTCGGTGAGCTTCCTTGGTTAAATCAAAGGTCTAATAAAGTAATCGATTAGTTGGGTCTGTGTTGACTATATGGTTGATTAGACTTCAGTATCGTGCATTGTGACTTTATTTTTTACAGTGCTTAGATTCATTAAACCTCCCAAAAACGAAGCGTTTAGTGTAATCCGAGGCCTCGCTGCTTCTGAGAGACAGCGTGTTGAGAAGCCACAGTAGTGCCAGATGCTTTTAAAAAGCCGTTGTATCGTCCCTTCAGCTCCATGACAGACCCTGCGGAAATATTATGATAAGCTCTCAAGTTTCTATTAATATCATAAAAGGATCCTGAACAGGTCCTGCACAGCAAATGTCAGGGTGGGGCTTTTTTATTCATATATTCATCCATACGCTTCCCGCGGTGCGTCAGAGATTTACATGTTTTCGGGAGCCGTTGCTCAGGGCCCCTTAAGCTTTAGGGCCCCACTGTAGGGAAGTCAAAGAGGGGAGTTTGGAAGGGACAATGAATTACATTTACATTAAGAACAGGCTGTGCTTTTTTCCATGCATCTCACGGGACTCTGTACTTGTTTACAACATGTAAATGCGTTATTTAGTAAAAGAATGACCTTATAAGCTCTTTTCCTGCTTCCCATCTGTCCTCCACTCGCTCTCTCTTTCTCTTTGTCATGTGACGGTGTGTTGGAGTGGGTCGTGGTGCTGGCCCGTTCACGGCTGAGTGCTCCGAGCGCTCATGGTCATTATCTGACCCCAGCTCTCCTGCAGCTGCACCAATTAGTTTTGACCCAGAAGGAATTTCAGGAGACAGTGAGACAGACATGCTTCCGTACAGTCCTGTGTGAGGATGCTCACTGTCACACACACACACACACACACACACACACACACATGCATATGCAAGCTTGACTGCTTTTCTGTTTCCCTCACAATTGTTTTGAGTGCAGAACATAAATGAGACGGGTCTATTTTAATGCATTTTTAGCACATTTGTAGATAAACTCAGCTGAGTCAGTCTTCAAGCGGCCCGACTGAAAGCTCAGAAGTGATTTGGATCACTTTAGTAGTGTTTCCGACATGAAGTGCACACGAGACATTTTCCTCAACAAAGCCTTAATTTGCATACAAATGATATTTGTTTTGAATGACCCTACAAGTTTGATTAAACCATCAAGAGGAAAATAGATATTATTTTTAAAATATGAGGGAAGAACAAAACATTAAACTTGGTTAAGGTATTTATCTGACAACATTATTTAGAAAAAAAGGCGTGTGTGTGTGTGTGTGTGTGTGCGGGGCTGGATGTAATTCATTATTAAGTAAATTACTGTAATTTAATTACTTTCCCCTTGAAAAAGTAAAATTAGGGATTACTCTTAATTTATCTGTAATTTAATTACAGTTACTTCTGATTAACTACTTTATAGACTAATGAACAATTCAGTAGTAGATTTAACATCAAAATTGTACGTCTAATGTTAAATTGTATGTTTTTAATGTAACCTCCTCCCTTTATTACTTTGGTCAGTTCAAGAAACATGTATGCAGTTTTTTATTTGAAAGAATTAAGCGCAGTTTCATGTCTGTCCTTGTATTGCTCAAATGGTTGAGGTTGATGTGGGATTTAGACAAAGTAATTAGTAGTGTTAATAAGTAATGCAATACTTCTAAGAGAGAGTAATTAACAGTAATCTAATTACTTTTTAGAGTAACTTACCCATCACTGTATATGTATATACTCACATAATATGCACCTTTTTTGACTGAACAGGTGTGCGTTTACTTAAATTCTACACATGGTTAACACATTATGAGTGCAGCCGTCGTGTGCTGAAGTCCCAGTATGGTGAATTATTCAGGGGCTCTGCGTGATGAAGTGGAGATGTGTCCCGAGTGCTGTAATGGTAATACTGTAATCTTCAGCCATTAGGGAGCATCAGGACCGGGCAGTTTCATTCAGGAGCAGGTGGACGGACAGACTGCGACATCACTGCCGTAATGAGGAAACTAAACACACACTTTACTGTACCTGCAGCGTCCAGGTGGCAGCGAACCTGTTTCCACAAGCTGGAATCAGGAACTGGGAATGAAGTCAGGTAGGGTTTTATTCGGTCAATAAATTAACTTTACAGGATGCATTGCATTTAGTACATGGTCAAAGTTAAATTAAATGTCAATTAAAGCTTATATGCTGTGTGTGTGTGTACACGTACACATTTGGGGACAAATTTGTTCCCAGACGTGACCAAACTCTCCAAAACCTTCCTTTAGGGACGTCCTCATTTGTAAAACTGGTATAAAAATAAAGTATTTAAAGGTTTTTTAAAAATTTTAAATTGCAGAAAGTTTTGTGTGATGGGTAGGTTTAGGGTGTGTGTGTGTGTGTGCGTGTGTGTGTGTGTGTGTGTGTGTGTGTGTGTGTGTGTGTGTGTGTGTGTGTGTGTGATGGGTAGGTTTAGGGTGTGTGCGGGTGTGCGTGTGTGTGTCTGTGTGAGATGGGTAGGTTTAGGGTGTGTGTGTGTGTGTGTGTGTGTGTGTGTGTGTGTGTGTGTGTGTGTGTGTGTGTGATGGTTAGGTTTAGGGTGTGTGTGCGTGTGTGTGTGTGTGAGATGGGTAGGTTTAGGGTTTGTGTGTGTGTGATGGTTAGGTTTAGGGGTCAGGTTACTGTAAGAGGACGGAATATTTAGTTTGTACAGTATAAAAACCATTACATCTATGGAGAGTCCCCATGCAGATAGCTAAGTAAACGTGTGTGTGTGTGTCAGTCAGAATATTTAGTGGCCTTAATTAGTCTTAACCATTTTATTCACGAATCACTGGTCAAGAAATTAGTAATAATTGCACAAATACTGTAGATAAAGTGAGTTTGCAAGGCATAGCCCTCCGCAGACAGCTTTTTACAGCTTTTTTCAGTGTCGTTCCACTCAATGTTAATGGCTTCAATCAAAATTTCTCCCAGTTTGTTTTGAGTTTAAATATTCACTAAAGGGTTCAAATCTTTTCAAATCTTGACTCTGACAGGCCGAAACATGAGCCTGATGGACTTGAAAAATAACATCTGATCGTTCCTGTTTAGAAAACAACTTATCATTGGTGGGAAGCAAGTCATTCTGCAATATTCTCCTGTACTCCGAAGCATTAAATGACTTTTCACAGTGAGGCAGCAGCTAAAAAGGCTCTTCCTCAAGCTTTACTGTGGTAGAGATGCATTCATTATAATATTTCTCAGCAGATTTTTGAAGACACCGCTCTGAAGCATCACCATGCAACTCGTGTTTCATTGTGATTCACCACTCCACACACACTTCCCATATTCTGTCAAAAACTTCAATCTGTCTTTGATGTTTTTCTGAGACCGCAATATAGCTTTTTAAGAAGTGCATTTGCTTACTGTAAATTTCCTGATCAATAATTTGTAGGTAAGATAAGTGTTTAGCAAAACAAAACAAAATCAGGAGTGCTCGCGCACACAGTAATGTGATGTGGGAATCTGTGTTTAGAGGTCATGCACTACAATGATGTCTGACAGTGACGCATGAAAAGTGATGCGTTGCCGTGTCCCATCATGCCCTCTGTCTGTACCGGCCAATTTAGTTCACCACTTCACATCAGATTTAAATGCCAGTGAATTTCAACACGGATATGTTGCATTCTGGATCCGGAGAGGGCTGCATTAGTGTTTGTTCTGCTGTCGTATCTGTCATCTTTTAACTCATATTTTTTAAAGCGATCATGGCTTTCCCTGTTGAAATAACATTTTTATCTGACTTAAACTGACACTAAAACAGTCAGTGGACATACAAATCCACCGCGACAGCATCTATCAGCATAACATGACAGGAATTTTCTAATGTGCATTTTAAAGAGGTTTTTATTTAAAGAATTAAACGAGATGCATGTGTCCTAATATACCTCCAGCTCTGGGTCTGTCAAACAATAAAGTAACTGCCTCTTATGAATTTTAACCGATGCATGGCTCTGAAATATAGACAAGCATATCTTACATGAACAGATCAAATGTGATCGGATGTTTTTGGTAATTAATATTCATATATGGCATCATACAAGGCATTTAAGTGCATTAAGTGTGGTGTTCTGTGAATTCGTCTCTGTGCCCGTAGGCCGTGTCCTGCTGTCCTGTATCCGATCGGCCTGTTTGGTCACGGATGAATGACCTGCCCTGCTCTTCTGCGCTTTCTGGTTGCCGGTAGTTTTTGATGCCCTCGGGGTGCAATAGCAGCGGGGCAATATAAACCAAGAGGACAGGAGGGGAGAAAGTCTTTTTACTATGACTTACTAGTGTTCTTATGCATGACTTAGAGCAGCAACATCAGTATGATAAAAGACGTCAGTGTTCAAGTTAGTTAGTCAGTGTATTTGTCAGTAATAGTATATTAACATATATATGTCCTAAGATATAGTAATCGAGTCAAGAAACTCGAGCTTTAATGGTGCATTTCACTGGTTGTCTCTGCACACATACAGCAATAAATAAACGATGCATGGAAAACTGTCAGAAAATCTTGGGTCAGAGTGATTTTGATTCATGCATTGATAATAGTTCATGTTGCTCATTTTGCACTGCTGCAGTTTAAACACTTTCCCCAGTGGCAATAAAACAGTTTCCTTGTCCAAATGAAATGACTTATTAAAGTTGTGCCACACACCAACAACATGAAACCATCAAGCACTAATTGACTAAAAACAATACATTTAAAACTGTTTTTGCATGTTCAAAATTCTAAATCAAAAGCTTTACATTTCCAATCAATTACTACCCTTCAAAGTCAGTACCTCAATATAAATAATAAGGAATCTTAATTGATGACTCGCTCTCTTTTGTGTCTCTTTTTCAGTAACTGGTGAAGAAATAAAGTTGAAATTGGGCTTTTATTGTACAAGTCCTTCCTTTAAAAAAAAAAAAAGTAAAAAAAGAGACTGATTTTACGTCTGTGCTGGATTGTGCTGTTATATCCAGGCAACTTCACAATGTTTATCATCATGCATTAAGGTTTATTGCAAACTTTTAAAGCTCTTGCACATTGCATGCTGGGATTGGATGGTCTGCTTGGTCCTCCATAGACTAAACCATTTGACACATTTATAAATATATATATATATATATATATGAGTCTCAGTTTGTTTCCACCTTGTATCGTTCAAAAAGATTTAGAGGTTTATGGTCTTCGTCCTCAAGACGAACTTCTTTTAAGTATCCCTAAAGTCCACACAGAACTGTAAAAAGATGTTCAGAAATGCTGCTCCATTTGCCTGGAATTGATTATAAGATCGATTACTTCTAAGGCTACATTCACATTGATTTTGATTTCACAGATTTTGTTACTCATATGTAACTCAGATCAGATTTTTTTCTGCCGCTTCCATATGTGGTCCTAAATTAGATACAGGTCTGAATCTGAACACTCATAAATGCTGCTTACAAGCAAAACTCAAGAAAAACATTGCTCTTTGTTATCGTTCTTCTGTGCATGGGGGTCAGTTCAGGAGTGGAACCAGTTCACACTCGAATCTGATATTGGCCACTTTTAAGGCTGTTCACACTGACAGTCCAAATACGAATATCTGTGTATTCGATTGGAATCTGATTTAAATGATTGATTGTCCACACTGTCAAAGTATCGCTACTGTTCAGATCCGATTTGTGTGTCACGTGGTGCTCTTTCATTTTCTAAATGATCTGCATTGATTTCTTTGCCAGTGTCGTTGTGTTGTAGGCATACGGCAAAAACAACACCACCATGGAGGGGTTTTCAATAGGCATGTTTTCTTATTCACAACCTGACAATATGTATCCCTGCGCTGGACTACTGCTTCTTCTGAGGCAGCGGCAGAACCAGAGGCTGGAAGCAGCGGATTTATTCCATGCCATCAGAATGAAACGGATTGAAATGCGATTTGAATAAGATTTCAAACCACATATGACTGTAGCTCAAACCAGATATGTATCTTTTTTGCTGTTCACACTTGCTAAATTTGATCGGATTTCAATCGGATATGCACAAAAATCTAATTTGGATTGACAGCCTGAATGAGGCTTCAAAGATAATGTGAACAGCCAAACAAAAAAATCGGAGCAATAAATCAGAATTGAGCATTAAGGCTTGCAGTGTGAACGTAGCCTTAGAGAGCTAGTCTTTCTAAATTAAATTCATTCATTTAATTTTGCTTTATCTAATTGCAAATGTTATGACTGATAATTACTACTGCTGTTTGAGATGTTAAATTATCTTTTTTTGTATGTTGTTGTGTTTTATTTTGTAACAGTATGATCTAATTGTGTGCATTGTTGTAGAATGTGTGCATTTACAGTTTTATAAAAAAAAGACACTATAACATTTTATAATGAATTACAGGTTTATACGAATTAAGATTAATATCATGCAAAATCAGGATTGTATGTTTATCCACCTTATCGTTCAAAGCAAGCTGTTTTTTAGATTTATTAGCCACTATAGGTAAAGAAAAAGAAGAATAAAGAAGTGCAGTAAACTGTAAAACAACAAACCAATATGTTTATAATTACGACAAAACATACATTTATAACATAAATAATTGTTAAGAAATACCAGTTTGCGATATCGAGTAGCCGGAAGCGACACCGGAAGCCTCGCACAAAAATACCCGCATTTCCGTTAAAATCAAGGTGGATAGAAAGAGACATGGCATCAGATACACATCAGTATCTGGTTGGTACATGTGTACATGAGGATTTGAGAGCCCTTTACCCCCTCACCCTCACGGATCACTCTCTCCGTACCCTATTAATTGGCTGTCAAAAATGTGCCGAATTAACGGATTAATGACCCCAGTTTGTGAATCTTGAAGTTGTGGATGGAGACGAGGTAAACCCCCGCCCATGCCAGCCCACAACACCCACCCCTCCTTTACTTCCTCGTGCAATATCGCCACAAATCTGTATCCAGGACATTTGAGGGGATTGTGTTTCATTAGTTTGATTTGAGCGGACAGCACTAAGCTGCTGTGGGGCTCTGCGCTGACAGCTAATTACAGGAATCTGCCTCGTCTACTGATAGAGAACAATGGGCTGAGATGAGCCTCCGCCAGCCAGGGGGGAATGACTGCATGGATCTTTATACATTTAATCTACATCTGAATATGTGAAAAATAGTCAAATGCACCGCGTGCATGCGGTAACGCACCTGTTTGTGGGGGGGAAAGGCGGTTTAGCGAGGTCTTTTTCAAGAGAACATGTCAATTACGCAGCTCTCTAAACGTTTAGACCTAAAAGCAAACAGAACTCTCCAGCGCCAGCAAAACCATTAAATGGTTTTAGTGCAAATTCTATGAACTGTGCAATGACTAAGCAGGCAGTAAAAAAATGTAGTGATGCACGAGTACATAGACGTTTAAAGGAGCGGGCCGGGTCCGTGAACGGAGAGGAGTGCAGCAGGCCTAGTCCTGTCAAGCACGCAAATCTCGTGCCCATAACCTGAAGATATTCCCCTTGAGCAGCTTCAGCATCCTGGACCGTCCCTGTCCTCGTCTTCAGATCATCAACATTAAAACATGCCGCTCCATTCATGTGGACGCTTTCCCCCTTAAAAGGAAATTAAATAGATTAGCGCAAACGTCAGTAAATCAAACGACACATTACGCTCGCTACATTTGAAGCAGCCAGCGCGCGCACGTCAAAACAATCCAATTAGCTGTGTTTTTGGCCCTGGCATATTCTTTTGTTATGTTTTCCATTTTTCGTTCTTCTTTTTTAGGAAAAAAAACTTGCTCTGTGAAATATTTGCTAGCCGATTGCACCACAGCGCTGCGCTGTCACACGGCATGCAACAATGTTAATCCTACAAGCTGTCCCAAACTCCTACGTTTTTGACACACTTTTGCCAAGTTTTTTGTCTCTGGCTCCCAGGTAGCAGAGAGAGGCTGATGTCTGAGCTGCCATCTTTCCTCCTGACATGTTGTCAGTGAGCGGCGAGAGAAAAAAAAAACTTTTGTGAGATGGAGACATTTCAACATTTCTTAACTGCTGTGCGGCCAAAAGCTCAGGTCAGTCCTCCTCCTCATCGTCTCCTGCCTTTTTGCGGTTTCATCATCAACTCTTGTGATTGAGGATCCGCTCGGCCCCCTCTCACGCCGCGGCTGTCGTTAATGTCACTCTGTGTCAGGGTGACTAAGCCGTGGTGACCCGTTTGGTCTGAGCAAAGGGTCTGCTAGTCTGTCGGCCACGGGGTCAGCGGTGCTGTGGCGATGTGTTTGAGTGACAGCTCGTGTGGGGGGATTGTTAGTGAGATTTTCCTGCATGGAGATGCCCTGTCATGGGTTGCATAGTGCCGGCCCCGCGGCACCTTCGTTGGGACACTGGCTGACAGGTGAGCTGTACAGGGGCTCCTTGGCTTCCTAATTGCAGCCCCTGGTCCTCCATTCTGTGGAGCGGTAGGGTGGCGGAGGCCGACTCGTGTCCAGCTGCCCTTCCCTGTGCCGGGGATCGTAAGGTGACCACTGCACCTCCCTGGAGCCAAGTCTGGACATGCAATGATAATATGACATGAGGACCAGACACAAACATGGCAGGTGAATTTGATGGGCAAACAAGGACTCGGACACGTATGAAAACGTGCATGCACGGAAATAGCAGCTTTCTGTTGGCAAGCATGCAAGCATAAATTTGACACGTATTCAATCGCCTTATGAGTATCTGTACACAATGCATGATACAAAAATGCATATAATTTGCATGCTTTGAAAACATGCATGTGCAAAAACGTGCATGCATAGGAATGCTTGGCAGCTTTCTGTTGGCATGCAGAAATCCGACACATTTGCTTCATGAGTATGAGGCTGAACGAAATATAAACACAGCAAACCGTTTAATGCACATCTGTACACAATGCATGAGTTTAATACACTAGACTTACACAAAGTGCCATTAATTTGCATGCACTGAAAATGTGCATGTGCAAAAACATGCATGCATAGTAAATTGTAATATTGTGTTCTTTGGTAGATTTGTGGCATGCATAAATTCAACACGTTTAATTTATGAGTATGAGGCTGAACGGAATATAAACTCAGCAAACCGTTTAATGCATATTTGTACACAATGCATGAGTTTAATACACTAGACTAATGCAAAACCATTTTAATTTGCATGCACTGACACATGGACATGTACGCAGCTTTCTGTTGGCATGCATGCATACATTTGACACACATTTGCCTTATGAGTATGAGGCTGAACAGAATATAAACACAGCAAACTGTTTAATATATGTCTGTACACAATGCATGAGTTTAATACACTAGATTCATACTAAGTGAATTAATTTCCTCTCAAAGAAGCAGTGATATTGTGTCTGTTCCAGATGTAAAACATGGGAGCAGGTAGATTTATGTTTTACTGTTTAAAACATGAAGAGACATATTTGTCATAAGATACTATTAATGAATTCCCCAGTGTATTTTTGCATGTAAATGAATGTCATATGAATATGTATGTTTCTAGGGAAGCAACGAAATAACACTTTGAAGCAGAAGACAATAGAGGCAAAGAAACTTTATTTGTCTATTGTCAAGTAATGGTTTAGTGCTTTAAATTGCTTTTAATGCAAAAAATGACAGTGAATGTCAAAAGCATATTTAATCTGACTAGCTTTGAATCTATCAAGATATTTATGGCATTTATGAAGCATTTGTCTTCATATTACAACTATACATAATCTAAAATCTACTCTGAATATGTCTGCCGTTAGAGTTTTAGATGTGGCATTTTACACAAGATGCAGATCAGAAAGAAATTCAAATGAAAGGACAGTTGCATTGTAGTTTGTTTAAATATTGACTTTGATCAGAGTGGCATACTAACATACTAGTCTTATTATTTCTACAGGATGAAACTGGAGATACTGTAGGCCTACAAGACAATGCGATATTTGCAGTGCAATCAGAAATATTTTATTAGACTGTCAAAATGTAAAATGCATTAATATATAGATGATAACTAGATGCCACTCACATGCAAAATGAGAACAATAGCTACTCTTAAGGAAGGCAGTTTACAAAATATGCAGTTTAACCACTGAGAATGCATTGCCTAATTTACTTAATAACTACAAATAGGGAATATTGTCAGGCCAATTTAGAAGCAAATATCCTGGTGTGTGCGCATGTGTGTTACACAGGGTGCTGTTCCTGGCACTTCTCGGTGGCAGCTGTGCGGGGCTGGTGCCGGATCCTGGGGGCAGAAGAGCCTGCAGTGATCTCAGAGACTCAGCAGAGACTCATGGGAGATCACGGAACCACACGCGCACAGATCTCGTGCTGCACTGCCACCCACATCCACGATCGCTGAGCATGTAGGCCCATGTTCAGAATCAGCACACGTTGCTCTGCGACGCACGCACGCACGCACGCACGCACGCACGCACGCACACACACACACACACGCTGCGCTCGAGAGTTTTAATTAGGCAGCCTGGAAACACACACAGCGCTCGCCTCGCTCAGATTTACTCATCTCTCGAATAGCCACATTCAATCGCTCTCCGAGGGAGATGGCACGTGCGCCACCTCGGAAATACGAGGGAACACCGGTGTGAGTGTGTGTGTGTCCCGGGATGGAGAAACGGACGGGGACGCAGCTCGAAGTGCGCTTTTAAAACGTTGTTTGCCGGTTCAAACTTTAGATGCACTCAGAACCAATGATAGTGTCACCACACTGCCATCCAGCGGCAGCAGACTTACAACATGAATATGATTTGGTGAGTATTCTTTTTTTAATTAGCATATGCTTTACATAATATAATATGAGGCCCAATCAAAGCATAGCTGTCACTTGTTCCTCTCTGCATTACTCAGATGGTGAGGTCGGTCACCGCTGGTGGTGACATAAAGTACAATAACATGATATATTTTGATTCAAATACATTTTGTTTTAAAGGAACTTAGTCTATATGATGTGTGAATTACAGTAAAACTGTTCACAGTGTATTAAAGGCACTATATGTAAGATTTTTAGATGATCCAAAATCCACTTGTCAAGTGAAGTCAGCTTTATTTATATAGCACTTTTTACAATATAGATAGTTTCAAAGCAGCTTTACAGTGAGAACAAGAAAATAATGCAACAAAGTTTTTTTCGGCTGTATGGCAGATCTAGAAGAAAATATGAGTTCTATTGCATAGGTCTATGCAGAGGTCCTCCATCTGATCTGGATACGGCCCGGATCCGGCTGACTACATCATGCGTTGTGGCCGTGTCGAGGCATAGGTCCTCCATCTGATCTGGATACGGCCCGGATCCGGATGATTACATCATGCGTTGTGGCCGTGTCGAGGCATAGGTCCTCCATCTGATCTGGATACGGCCCGGATCCGGATGATTACATCATGCGTTGTGGTCGTGTTTAGGCGCAGGTCCACCATAGCTGATAAACGTCACAATAGACTAAAAAGACACAAAAGACTATTGCAACTTCCATTTCATGCCGATTTTAAAAAACAATCAATGAATGAGTTAAACTATATATATTTTCTGAAGAATATGCAAGTGGTGTTTTATCTGGGTTTTTTTGAATAAAATACTATATATTATAGCACAACTTTCCTCAACAATTCTATCTGAGCACAGATTATTCAGAATGAGTTATGCACTGCAGTTAGGGAAGCTTCTTCTGCACTAATTAATATGAAAACAACTTAAAAATGGACATAACTGACCTCAAGTCAGAGTAAATGAACTGTTTTGCTTTGCGTTTAGTGTCTGAACCGCTGGTCCACTCTGAGTGTGGGAGATTGTGTGTGACCGTCACAGCAATGGAGACTCAAGATTGACAGATTGCTCCCATGGTGGGCGTTAACGGCTGTGTATATGATGCATAGATGAGAGGGAGAAAGAGAAAAGCAGGAGGCAGGGAAGAAGCCATAGTGATTTTCGATAGGTCTCTCGTCCTGATCTTTGCATGGCCTGTGGCCTCGCTGGCCTCCAAACTAATCAATCAGCTCAACCTACTGCCTGCAGTACACTAATATCGAACAGTGTGTGTTTGTTTATGTGTTGACTGATTAATGAAACCCATTGATACATTTCCGTGTGTGTGTGTGTGTGTGTGCAAGCACTTGCATTTATGAATCTTTGCAACAGCTGCCTAGATTATGTCTTACTTTTAAAAGGAATTCATTCTGCTTCAGCTCTCAAATCTCATTTGCACTCATTTGCATATTCTAATTTTTGTTGTACTAAAATGACTAAAACTGAAAATAACTCAAAATGGAATAAAAATACATAATTATAAAACTATAAATAGATAAAAAGACATTAAAAAAAACAAATTTAATGGAAAATCTAAAAATGTTTACTAATTGAAATCATACAAAATATGAATAGATAAATGCTACTATATTAATGCTACTAAAATAACATGTGAGTTGAGAACCAGTGCTGTTCCTTTATGTGCCACAATATGCACAAATTATGCAACTTTCTGTTGTTCAAAATCAATCAAATCTAAATGAGTCTATACCTCATCAACATTTCCTCCAAACATGTTTTCGTCTGATTCACTATGGTAAGGCTATAACAAGTGTTTATATTTTAGATCTGTCGAGATAGTTGTTGTGGAAATTGCATACATGCTTCACTCGCACATGCATGTCTCCTCATATCCGTAAATAGAGTAAAGTTGCTCTGACTGCTTTGCCGTGTGTGTGTGTGTCTGTGTGTGTGTGGCAGAGGTTAGTCTTCACAGCGAGTGAGAAAGGTTGACATGGAGCCGCTAAATCTCCAACATCCGGAAAATCCCCCGTTGAAACAAACGCTGAACAGAGGAGAGTCTGCTGGAGAAAGAGAACGAGGCCGAGCGCGTAACAAAACAAGAATCAACATTAGCTTGGCTTTTCAGAGATGAAGAGAACTGAGGGGATATGAAATGTTGTAAAAGTGATGCTAAAATGGTGTTTTTATTATTTAACAGCCTTAAACAGTTCAATCCTTAAATCTTGGTCTGTTCATCTCACAGCTCTATCATGTGACTTCACAACATCTGAAATATAAAGCTCAAATCATATGGATTACTGTTATGATATCATGACACCATCTGTCCCTATTCACTTCCATAGTATGAAAAAGAGCAACTTGAACATCCTGCTAAACTTTGTGAAATTGTAAATGTAAAGACACTGTTAATACTTGTTTCGATCATTTATCTGTCAGTAACTTCATTATGCTTGAGTGTCGGACGTTCTCAGTATTGTCTGTTGTGATGATGTGTTCTTCTGCACAGCACATGTTCCCGGTCTCGGTGAGGAGCCCATGGGAGTGGTGTTGCTGATGTATTGTGCTGGGCTGTTGGGGGTCTGAGCGGCTGGTCATCTGTTGTGTGGTGTTGGAGATTATGCAGCTTTATCATTAGAACAGATCCAGGAACAGCTGATCCTTGTACCAACCTCCTTTACACCTAATTAGCCTCATTAACAGCCTCACCTGAACTCAGCATGAAGCGCAGCCACCTGGGACAAACCGGCAGGTAAAAATACCTCACAGGTCCCGCCCAGCTCTATTATTACACCAGCTGCACTCACACACACATTAACTCACCTTTTACACACAAGCATGAGGGCAAAGTCTGCACAAACACCCAAAACACATAGAATAAACAAAAAATGACAAAACTACAAAAAATAAAGGCACAAGCATTTTTTCTAACATAAAATTCCTTGATTTTATCATGTTTTTTTGTGCTGTCAAATCAATTAATCGCATCTAACATAAAAGTTTGTAAATATATTATACGCGTGTATGTATATTTATATATACACATTATATGGGATATATGTATTATATTTATATATGTAAATATATAATTATATATATAAACTAGTGCTGTCAAATCGATTAATCATGATAAATCACATCTAACATGAAAGTTTGTATATTTATTTATATATATATATATATATATATATATATACACACACAAACGTTTATGTTAGATGTGATTAATCACGATTAATCAATTTGACAGCACTAGTTTCTATTTGTACCATTTATTTTGTAGACTCTACTGCTTCTTCCACCAAACAATGTTGTTATTGTTCATTCAAAACTATTGAAGATTAAAAATTACTAAAACTGCCATAAAAATAAGTAAAAATGTTAAAAAAAACAAAAAAAACATATAGTCCATAACAAAATTACTAAAACTTGAACTTAAACTAAAATTAAAATAACAAAAATAAAATATAATTCAAAATATTAATAAATACTATAATAGTAGGCCTATATTATATTAATACAATTAATAATACGGAAATAACACGGCTAAACGTACAAAAATATTCATTTTCATAGCATGATAAGTGAACATGAAGGAAGGACGGCATCATGGTATTACCATATTTTGTGCCCCTACAATAATTTTAATAAGAGATAAATTCTGTAAACAAACACATTAGCCATATTTCATAAATGCATGAAGACATTTGAAATAAACAAAGCACTGAAGCCTTACATGTAAGACAAATCCCCGTGTGTGTGTGTGTGTGTGTGTGTGTGTGTGTGTGTGTGTGAGTGTGAGTGTATGTGTGCGTGTGAGTGTGAGTGTGAGTGTATGTGTGAGTGTGAGTGTGTGTGTGCGTTTGCGTGTGCGTGTGTGTGCCCAGCTGCTGATGTCTCACACTGTTAGTGTACTGATATCCCCCGTGGGTCTGCACACCCAGCGCTCCACCGTCACCAGGACAACAGTGCCAGATGAGCCGGTGTTGTGCAGTGATGTCTATACTAGCATGTTGCTCGTGCTGCTCACTTTGCCAGCTTTAAATTATGGTTAATAGTTACACGTCAAAGTTGGGTATCACTATTTGCATACTTTTTTCCTCGTACACAAATGATGAAAGTGGAGTGTGTAAGTGCAGGGTTTGTGCTCCACACATGAAGCATTGAGGAGAGTGTGCTGCTACTTTACTAAGTGAATTTCACCTGTGGGACTGGAAAACACAGTCCAGCAACCATCCAGAACATAAGGGCCCCTCTGTTCTTTCACTGCACATTAACACAGCAGAAGAAGAAAGATAGTAAATGTGCCATTGTTCATTTGAAATGACTGCTTGCCATAACTCGATCCCATCCGCTGAGCCGCCCACCCACAATTCATTTCCTCCGTCTCTGTTGTCAGTCCCGCGTCTCCGCTCTTCTCCCCTAATGACGTGTGGAGTTTAATTAAACACAATCTCAGTCATCTCACCTGTCAGCTCTTCTCTTTCTGCCAGATCAGTGTCTGGCCCCCTGGGAAAGTGCCATCGCTCGCTCTCTTTCTTTAACTCCTTCTTCTCACATCTCACATCAATATACAAGCCAGGGACGGGTCATCTGAAGAACCTTATAACATTTAGAGACCATGGTATATGAACATGGACCTCATATATAGAGTATGAAAGAAGCATGAGATCATCTGATGGACGGTGGTTTAAATGTGTGAATATTATTTTTACCCCATAAATTGATCAAAATGACAGTAAAGATATTTCTTTAACACTTTACAATACAGGTGCACTAATATGCATTAATACATGCTTAACTAATGCACAAATAATCACAATAAACCATTTATGAATGATTCCTGCATCAGCAATTAATTAAGATTCTATATGATTAATAGATTAATAATAAATGAAGTAATATATGAATTGCTATGAATTAAATGTGTCACAATGTATTAATTCCTCAATAACATACAGTATTAACTCAGTGTAAATGAATGTGTTAATTACCGCCATGTATTTCATCTTCCAGTTGTCTGCTTTAATTAATCGTTAGCTAATGATTTGCAAAGACATCATAATGTTATGACTTTGAGGCACATGACTGTTAACTAATGGTTCAGTAACATGTGAAGATGATTTATATTAATTAAAAATGCTTTAAAAATGTATCATAGCTAACAAAAATATGAAGTAGCTCAACGGTTTTCTACATTGATAATAATCCGAAATGTTTCTTGAGCAGAAAATCAGCATATTATAAGGATTTGTGAAGGATCATGTGACACTGAAAACTGGAAAAAAAATAATATTATTTCACAAAATTGTATCTGATAAATGCAGCTTTGGTGAGAATAAGTGGCTTCTTTCAAAATCATTTAAAACAATGGCTGTTCAAAAAAATGTTTAAGATGCAGTGCTGTGATATTTGGTGTATACTGAACCAGAAATCTTCAATATTTCCAATGATTCCCATTCCTAAACATGACCTTAACCAGCATAATAATATTAAGACTGACTAGTTCTAGTGGTCTGTTCAGCCAGACTTGATTTTAGTCCGTTCTGGTTTATTATGTTGCTCTTATTATTATGATGTGTCGTCTTTACCGTAGCAACAGGCTCTTGTCAACTCTCTGTTTCTGTCTCTTCACACACTCGTCGTTTCGTGCTTCTGCTCAGGTGTTTCCTGCGCTGTCACGGCCAACTCCGTCTATGCTTTTAGTCTCTGTACTTTTCCTTTGTCCTTTACGTTCGTCAGAATCTGTGTTTGGGACGGGTGGCTGTGTTGTGTGTGTGTAAGGGGTCAGTCAGGCGTGTGTGGAGGAGACAGGAGTCCCCCGTGCAGAGATTCCTCGCTGTCTGCCTTAATTGAGACATACTGTCATAGTGACAAACACATTTGCATGGTGAGTGTGTTGAGGGGGTTTCTGTGGATGGAGGGGGCAGAGAAGAACGGCGCTGTTAATCAGCTCTCCATCTCAGAGAACGACAGAAAAGAGACTCGTCTCCTGATGCTGACAGCTCTGAGAGGAGGGGGATCCAATGCTTTCATACTCCTCTCTTCTCTTTCACTTTCTCTCGCTCTCATTTAGTCTTCTCGTCCACTTAATGTTCGGCGCACATGAACTGAAGTCTGCAACTGAAGTCTTCGTCAGCTGAGGAAGCATGTTAAGGTCTTCTGATTTGTTTTTTCCCTCATCATTGTAGAAACCTGAGCTTTGTCAGTGTATATGTGAGTATTTTGAATCAATTTTCCCTCAGAAATTGCTTGTAAATTCCATGTCGTAGACAACAAATACATTTTCTTGCCGCTAAAAAAAAAAACATTTTGGAAGGAAATGACTAAATAAAAATGGAATCAGTATTTAAAATGTTTGATATTAAAGATGATCAAGAATCAGCGAGTGCTGTTTTTCTGCAGCGAAAGTGCCGGTCCATCTGTGTTCATGAAACCATTCAGGCGCAGAGTCATCACGCGAGTATGACTGAAATATAGATTATAGGAAAGTTGCTGACCGCTAAAAATAATGTCTCCATCTTGCCGCCGACACTCCAGTACAGGATATAGTGACAGATCACGTGCGCTTCACTGACTTCACTACTATTGGATGTCTCTCCCGAAAGTTGCTCTTCATTTGCATAAAGTTAAAGGTGCACTATGCAACTTTTTTTTTGTTCAAAATGAATATTTAAATGAGTCGTTACATCATCAATACTTCTTCCAAAGATCTTTAATCTTACCCTGATTCACTATGGTAAGCCTATTATAAGTATGAAGCAGCTGAATCTCAATCAGAGCTCGTAATAAAACAAGAATCAACATTAGCTTGGCTTTTCGGAGATGGCGAGAACTGGTGTTTTTATTACTCAACAGGTGAGTAAGGTGTTTTATTGAACAGATAAACTGCCATAGGCTATGTATCTCTCTAACAGAGTTCACTGTAAAGCATTATCTATTGTGAAGATCATTTCATTATAGTTGTTGTAGCGCTGTGCTGGAGTTTATTTTCTAGGAAGCACCAGTTATATTAATGGTTAAAGAGCAGTAACATCTTCAGTTTGTCAGCTTGACATTCTTTCCATCTAAACTGGTTAAACCGCTTAATCTTAATATGAATGTTTTATGAGCAGTAGTATAACCATATTCATCCGCACAGTCACGCAGACCCAAAGCACAACCAAAACAATGTTCTTCTGCTAAATGCATCCAGTTTTGTTTTTTAAACACTAGAGGGCCAAAAATTACATAGTAGCCTACGTATTAACACATCACAAGACTGATTTAGTCTAGGCCTAGGGGTTGACCTGTGTGGAAAAAAACTATTATTAAACCAACATAATCTCATGGCAGTTCATAGCTATTTACGTTTTGGCAAATTGGTGGTAAATCGTATGAAATCGCACAATCTCATTTGTAAGTTTTTGTACGATCTGCTACTGTACGCCTCAGTGACGGTTATGTTTAGGGATGGACCTAGACCTTCGTATGTAGGCATACTTTTTTTTTAAATGTAAAAAATAATAAGCTATGCTTTCATACACTTTACATGCGTTGTACGCATTCATACAAAATCGCCACCTCGTAAAATAGCTACATTTTCCCATGAGATCGGATGAATCTCACAGACATTGAACGACACTCGTTCTGCGCTACGGTACAGGTCACGACACAGTGTTTGATCGCACACCGACAGACGTAAGAAATCCTAATTGCCCCGATGCAAAGATTTAAAGCAAAGGGAATCCCTGCCGCTCAAATGCATTAGCGTCGGCTGCATTAAACTAAAATGGAAACACGATGTAGTCGTTCTCATTGGCGGAGCGCAAAGAGAGAGAGTCCCTGCGGGTGCATTCTCCACTCTACCATAAGCAAACTGAATATGCATTAATGAACTCCATTGAAATGCAAAGTCTAGCAGCAATTTGTTCCATAAAGCTCTTAGGGAAATATGGATTAGACAGAGGGGCGATACATTAGGTGTTTCAGATAGCTTTGAGACGTTGTCTTTTTTTCTCCACCTTGCTTTTTCTTGCCTGAGAGAACCTGCTGTGGTTTCAATATGCATGAAGCCCTTTTCATGTTGGCCGCTCGCTCTCTTTGTCTGTCACTGTAGGTGGCATGAGGTGGTCAGTGTAAGGCTGGCACGCTGATCACAGTGTTCACATGCTAAAGGAGTCACACTCGCAACAAAACCTCAAATAGTGCTACGTTGCTGTAGGTTGAAGTTATACAAATTGGGCTAAAGTTTGGATGATCTACACTGTAAAAAAAATCTGTAGAAATTACAGTATTGCTGGCAGCTGCTTGCCAGTAACTTACTGTAGTTTTAAATTGATGTTATTTACTGGCAACAGTTTGTTGCAAAAAAACATTGTAGATAGATAGATAGATAGATAGATAAGCGACTTTTAATTTGACACAAGATGGGTTGAGAGCATAATTTGTTATGTAATACATAATATGTAGCATATGAATAGAAAACGTCACAAACTGTCTTTGCATTTCCCTGTAACGTCATCAGAAAAAGTATAGAGGCTATATTTTCATACTACTGTACAAATGTTTTTTAAGTCACTTCTGCTCACCAAGCCTGCATTTATTTGATAAAAACAAATACAGTAAAAACAGTAATATTGTTAAACTAATCAAACTAATATCCCTTTTGATTTCTTACACATGCACCTATGTCTGGAGACTGCAGATAAGGACCTGTTTAGGATTCTGTTATTGTCAGCCAGAAAAGCCCTGACAAGATAATAGCTTCAACCAGACCTACCGGGTACTGAGGAATGGTCCAACACTATATACTAAATATATTTAATGGAGAGACTCACTGTGACCATAAGATTAGAAAATGAGACATGTATTGGTCTCTGGTCTGACTGGACTGAGTATATAAGAGCAATAAGACTGGATCTTGTCTGAGGTCTGAGCAGCGAGGGCAGACGACAACAGGAGAGAGAGGATTGAAACAAACTGTGGGAAGCACAATACCAGATTTTATACACTTGTCTCTTTGTATATAGTTATTTCATTTTTTTATCTACATGCATTCGCAAAAAGGTCAACACGTATGCGAGGCAATACTCAATACTAATCTTCTTTTGTTTTGGGGCTAAATGATATGTTTGGAAAAGTGCATAATTAGCAAGCATAAATTAACACTTTATTTCTGTTTTTGAGTCATTATGCAATTGTTTCTTTCTCAGATCAATTTCAGAAAAGCTTGCCTCTAATGTAAACTGACAAATGTGCAAGATCTTTATCATCTACCTGTCGCTTTCGCACTATTGTAGGACACAAGTTCAGAGCATCTTCATTTGCACTGTCATCTTCAATACTTTCTCATTTGATTACTTATTTATTTCTCTTTTGGAACTTGATGGACACAAAGCAAAAAAAAAAGTCTGGATGACACATATACCGTGGTATAACGGTATGGATTGATGTATACAGCCTCAGGCCACCTGAGTGAGTTCCCACACACACTTTCAGGAGGGCCCTGGTGTAGAGAAGAGAGCCACACTGAAGGGCCGAATCAGTGACAGCAGGGGCTGTACGGCTGCTGTTAGACCCTGAAGCGCAGACTTAATTAAACAGACCCTCTCTCTCTCTCTTTAATGAAGTGGTCTCCTCCATCGATCCTGCTGAACATTGGGTCTCTTCCTCTGCTGGGTTGGCTGGCAGCCACTTGGCTTCGCTCTGTCAGCTCCGCGCGGCTAATTAGCTCTGTTGTTCTTTTGCCTCCCTGAGATTTCCTCCCTGTTTCATGTTGAGGAGGGAAATGCAAAGAGGGCTGTGGATCAGGCATATAGCAACACAACTGCCACCCGTCCTTACATCCAGAACACGCTGCAGCGGAGAGATGTCTTCAAGTAAAAGAGCACTCATTGTGTCTGTATTACTGTGTGTGGTTATATAAGCTATTGACCAACTAATGGGACTTGTTACCACCATATTTAATGACACATTGGTGTAGAATGTTTGGAAGAGTGATTTGTGTATGTAATGTGATAAGAACTGAACTGGGGAGCGTTTCCCAAAAGCATCGTTAGGAAACTATGGTCGTAAGTTCCGTCTTTATCAGCAGTTCAGCGAGTTTCCTGAAAAAAAATGTTCCAACGAACATTCGCAAACAGCATCGCAAAGCTAGTGTGTTTGGAACGACAGCTCTCGACCTGTGGTTAGAAGCAGAGTTTCTCGTTTGCTTGAAATAAATCCTTATCTTGAGCAAAAAAAGGCAAGATTATATTCAGTACAATCTTTTATTTCGAATATAGGCCTATACAGATGTCACTTAAATCTTTTAGTTAGTCAAGAGATTTAAAGCGTCATTTTTGAATAGTGGGCATGTGCTAATGTGCTTAAGAACGAGCCTATGATTGAATCTGGAAATAAAGCAAAATAACTGAGAAAAAAAATGAGAATTAGTCCTCACATGTCTGTAATTTGATCTCAAATGGATTAATTAAAATAATTATTACTCTACCACCTGCATGATGACATCATTAACCAACATGGTTGAACGACCAATTTGCTATATTATGGTTTCAGGAAACAGTCATAGCTAGTTGATTTCTTCAACAATGCATCGATTTATGTCGTTGTACGGAAACGCACCAATAGATGAACGCAAATGGATGTTTGCAAACATGATATGAGGCAGGATTGGGACCCGATTGGATAAAAAGTCTCGATATAGACACAGCAACGGTGCAATTCACTTTTTCAGCTGCCTATACTGGAATACTTTTCCCATAGGGATTTCAAAAAGATTTTTGTCAAGAGTTGCCATGAACTATGGTGAATCACAGCATTGCAGCCTTTTATTTGAAGCAAAATATAATTTGACAATCGGACAAAAAGACAAAGGTAAAAGACTGAGTTTGTTTGTATGCTATGCATGGCCGGTACCTTCAGTAGCTTTGGAGGAATAACTGGAAATAACAATTTGAATACTTCGATTGAACTGGCATTCACAGTTTTACGTCAGGTTTCAGTGTTTAAAGAGGCATTCTTTGTGTGTGGAGCTTAAGACAACAGCAATGACAGGAGATGTTTAAGGTTAGCTCATATCAAGCACAGTCGCCGCAGAACTGCTTCATTCGCCACATTCACACTGAGCCAATTTAGCATCCGGGGAGCAGCATAATAATAAGATATACAATTATATGCTGGACTGACCCGAAACCATTAGACCGAAATCGTGTCTTATGTATGTATTCAAATAAGACGAGAGGTATCTCCATATGTGGGCAAAATGAGGCTCGAGAACGACGGAAATCTGTGAATAGGCGGGAAAGAGGTTGGCGAGGTGAGGCCGCGGCTTTGGCATCCAGCATGAAGCTGTTAGTGAGATGCAAACTCAGGAATATTGTTATTATTATTGACGGAGGTATTTTACCTGGTAATGAGGAAAATAAAAGGTCAGCAATTCATCTTAAATGTGAAACTATTAAATGTTGTAAAGGTCGGATCTCATTGTGACTGAAAAGCTGATTTTTTTTTTTACATTTCAGGCTAAATTACATTTATCTTCTATTGTTACTACTGTGATTCTTTTTTGTTTTATACATTTTTCTGAGAATATTTAAAATCTCTTGTGTTTTTTCTCCCTTTGAGTACTGAGGTTGCACCATGGTATCAGATAAGATGGTCAGCATGTCATTATTTCACTACTTCACAGTGGCATTACAAAGGTACACTCCCACATAGCATGTTTTAAGAGTAACTTCAAAGCTCCCCCCACTGTGTAACTTTAAAGACATGAGACACACAGGCCAGTGATTGCATGTGTTTATTCTGCCCTCTGCTGGTGAAAAAGTGCATTGCTAAAAAGTGAAGAATAGATACATCAGGACTTCTAGAAACAAAAGAACGTCCTGCTCAAAGCTGCCAGATACAAAAAAAAAAAAAATTCAAGATGCACTGAATCCAGTAAAAGGCATCTAGTGTTTGTATGGCTAAAAAGGAACATTAGGCTACTAGTCACTAGGCCTACTTAAAGACATTTATTTTAGTAGGGCCTATCAAATGGAATTATATACGAATCTGTTATATTCAGTTCCAGTAGGTTATATTTAATAGACTGAATTGGTGGGTCAGTTACATTGTATCAACCTGGGCAAATTGGTCCCAGTTAGAGTCGGTCACAATTAATAAAGCATATTGTCACTGCACATAGGCTTCCCAACTAATGTAAATCAATATTAATATCTAATAGGCCTAAATTTGTCCTTGTGTCCCTCATCTGCTGTCCTGCAACAGATCAATAACCACATGGTCCCCCTACTTCCAACATCTTCAACTGTATACATATCATGCAGTTTTAACCTAGTAGAATTTTATTGTAAAAAGTGCTGTGCCTGAAGGGGGGAAATGCACATCTATAGGATCGCTCTTATCTTCCACAAGCCTGTCTGAGAAAACGGGTTTTCTGAAGGAAATCCAAGCCCCGTGTGTCATCACAACGACATCTCTCAGTTTACCTCAAACACATTCGCAAATGAACGATCAATGCCTGTATGTTTATAAAATCCCTCAATCATCCGCGTATTCCCCTCAGTATCAGTGCCGAGTGCTGTTTTACCGCTGACAGCCCCAGAGAAACGCACATCTAATCATGGCAGGGTGTCTGAACGCAAACACCGAGAATGACATCCCGTGCCAACAATGCACATCCGACACTTCTCTCTCCCTCCAGATCCCTCCTCTTTGCTCCCTTGCATTGTTTTCCACCCTTGTCTCCCGGTAGCGGGAGCGTTTCCCTCTCTTAGTGTCAATTAAAAGAGTGAACTCTCTGCATTTGTCAACATATCATCTCCGGGTCTCGGCGTGACGCGCCGATGATTTGTCGGTTCTTCCTGACACGGTGTGGGAGACGGTGATCTCCCTCATTAGAGACAGAGCGAGAGCCATCATATCTGACATGATACTTACCAGCTGAAACCCCTCCACCCTCATCCATGAGTCTGTCAGGCCTGTCATATCAAGCCCCCCATCTCTCTCTCTCTCTCTCTCTCTCTCTCTCTCTCTCAGGGAAAAGTGTGCAGCGCAAGAACAGGCATTTTATAGGGGTCTTTCACAAAATGAAAGATTTGGACGGTGCGATGCAAAGATAGGCTATCATAGTTGAATCTCACGAAACCTGTTTACCTTTTCATATTTCACCCCAAAATGAAAAGAAAAATGTCGAAAGTTAAACCTTTATAGGCTTTCGGGATTGTCAACATTGCCACACAGTTGGACGACTACCGCATTCTACCGCAGTGTAATATAAGTGATTATTACATTAATCACTTATATTACACTACTCACTTACATCACATTACTCACTTATATTACACTACTCACTTACATCACATTACTCACTTATATTACACTACTCACTTACATCACTTAACTCATTTATACACTACTCACTTATATTACACTACTTACATCACATTACTCACTTATATTACACTACTCACTTACGTCACATTACTCACTTATATTACACTACTCACTTACGTCACATTACTCACTTATATTACACTACTCACTTACATCACTTAACTCACTTATATTGCACTACTCAGTAATGTAATGTAAATGAGTAATGTGATGTGAGTAGTGTAATATAAGTGATTAATGTGATGTAAGTAAGTAGTGTAATATAAGTGAGTAATGTGATGTAAGTGAGTAGTGTAATATAAGTGAGTTATGTGATGTGAGTGAGTAGTGTAATATAAGTGATTAATGTGATGTAAGTGAGTAGTGTAATATAAGTGAGTAATGTGATGTAAGTGAGTAATGTAATATAAGTGAGTAATGTGATGTAAGTCAGTAGTGTAATATAAGTGAGTAATGTAATATAAGTGAGTAATGTGATGTAAGTGAGTAGTGTAATATAGGTGAGTAATGTGATGTGAGTGAGTAGTGTAAGTGAGTAGTGTAATATAAGTGAGTAATGTGATGTAAGTGAGTAATGTAATATAAGTGAGTAATGTGATGTAAGTGAGTAGTGTAATATAAGTGAGTAATGTGATGTAAGTGAGTAGTGTAATATAAGTGAGTAATGTGACATAAGTGAGTAGTGTAATATAAGTGAGTAAAGTGATGTAAGTGAGTAGTGTAATATAAGTGAGTAATGTGACGTAAGTGAGTAGTGTAATATAAGTGAGTAATGTGATGTAAGTGAGTAGTGTAATATAAGTGAGTAGTGTATAAGTGAGTTAAGTGATGCAAGTGAGTAGTGTAATATAAGTGACTAATGTGATGTGAGTAGTGTAATATAAGTGAGTAATGTGATTTAAGTGAGTAAGGTAATATAAGTGAGTAATGTGATGTAAGTGAGTAGTGTAAGTGAGAAGTGTAATATAATTGAGTAATGTGACGTAAGTGAGTAGTGTAATATAAGTGAGTAATGTGATGTAAGTGAGTAGTGTAATATAAGTGAGTAATGTGACGTAAGTGAGTAGTGTAATATAAGTGAGTAATGTGATGTAAGTAGTGTAATATAAGTGAGTAGTGTATAAGTGAGTTAAGTGATGTAAGTGAGTAGTGTAATATAAGTGAGTAATGTGACGTAAGTGAGTAGTGTAATATAAGTGAGTAATGTGATGTAAGTGAGTAGTGTAATATAAGTGAGTAATGTGACGTAAGTGAGTAGTGTAATATAAGTGAGTAATGTGATGTGAGTAGTGTAATATAAGTGAGTAATGTGACGTAAGTGAGTAGTGTAATATAAGTGAGTAATGTGATGTAAGTGAGTAGTGTAATATAAGTGAGTAATGTGACGTAAGTGAGTAGTGTAATATAAGTGAGTAATGTGATGTGAGTAGTGTAATATAAGTGAGTAATGTGACGTAAGTGAGTAGTGTAATATAAGTGAGTAATGTGATGTAAGTAGTGTAATATAAGTGAGTAATGTGACGTAAGTGAGTAGTGTAAGTAGTGTAATGTGAGTAATGTGACGTAAGTGAGTAGTGTAATATAAGTGAGTAATGTGACGTAAGTGAGTAGTGTAAGTAGTGTAATGTGAGTAATGTGACGTAAGTGAGTAGTGTATAAGTGATTAATGTGATGTAAGTGAGTCGTGTAATATAAGTGAGTAGTGTAATATAAGTGAGTAGTGTATAAGTGAGTAATGTGATGTGAGTACTGTAATATAAGTGAGTAATGTGACGTAAGTGAGTAGTGTAATATAAGTGAGTAATGTGATGTAAGTAGTGTAATATAAGTGAGTAGTGTATAAGTGAGTTAAGTGATGTAAGTGAGTAGTGTAATATAAGTGAGTAATGTGATGTAAGTAGTGTAATATAAGTGAGAAGTGTATAAGTGAGTTAAGTGATGTGAGTAGTGTAATATAAGTGAGTAATGTGACGTAAGTGAGTAGTGTAATATAAGTGAGTAATGTGATGTAAGTAGTGTAATATAAGTGAGAAGTGTATAAGTGAGTTAAGTGATGTGAGTAGTGTAATATAAGTGAGTAATGTGACGTAAGTGAGTAGTGTAATATAAGTGAGTAATGTGACGTAAGTGAGTAGTGTAATATAAGTGAGTAATGTGATGTAAGTAGTGTAATATAAGTGAGTAGTGTATAAGTGAGTTAAGTGATGTAAGTGAGTAGTGTAATATAAGTGAGTAATGTGATGTGAGTAGTGTAAGTGAGTAGTGTAATATAAGTGAGTAATGTGACATAACTGAGTAGTGTAATATAAGTGAGTAATGTGACGTAAGTGAGTAGTGTAATATGAGTGAGTAATGTGATGTGAGTAGTGTAATATAAGTGAGTAGTGTATAAGTGAGTTAAGTGATGTAAGTGAGTAGTGTAATATAAGTGAGTAGTGTAATATAAGTGAGTAGTGTATAAGTGAGTAATGTGATGTGAGTAGTGTAATATAAGTGAGTAATGTGATGTAAGTGAGTAATGTAATATAAGTGAGTAATGTGATGTAAGTGAGTAATGTGATGTAAGTGAGTAATGTGATGTAAGTGAGTAGTGTATAAGTGAGTAATGTGATGTGAGTAGTGTAATATAAGTGAGTAGTGTATAAGTGAGTTAAGTGATGTAAGTGAGTCGTGTAATATAAGTGAGTAGTGTAATATAAGTGAGTAGTGTATAAGTGAGTAATGTGATGTAAGTGAGTAGTGTAATATAATTGAGTAATGTGATGTGAGTACTGTAATATAAATGAGTAATGTGATGTAAGTGAGTAGTGTAATATAAGTGAGTAATGTGATGTAAGTGAGTACTGTAAGTGAGTAGTGTAATATAAGTTAGTAATGTGATGTAAGTGAATAGTGTAATATAAGTGAGTTATGTGATGTGAGTGAGTAGTGTAATATAAGTGATTAATGTGATGTGAGTAGTGTAATATAAGTGAGTAATGTGATGTAAGTCAGTAGTGTAATATAAGTGAGTAATGTAATATAAGTGAGTAATGTGACGTAAGTGAGTAGTGTAATATAAGTGAGAAATGTGATGTGAGTGAGTAGTGTAAGTGAGTAATGTGATGTAAGTCAGTAGTGTAATATAAGTGAGTAATGTGACGTAAGTGAGTAGTGTAAGTAGTGTAATGTGAGTAATGTGACGTAAGTGAGTAGTGTAATATAAGTGAGTAATGTGACGTAAGTGAGTAGTGTAAGTAGTGTAATGTGAGTAATGTGACGTAAGTGAGTAGTGTATAAGTGATTAATGTGATGTAAGTGAGTCGTGTAATATAAGTGAGTAGTGTAATATAAGTGAGTAGTGTATAAGTGAGTAATGTGATGTGAGTACTGTAATATAAGTGAGTAATGTGATGTAAGTGAGTAGTGTAATATAAGTGAGTAATGTGATGTAAGTGAGTAGTGTAAGTGAGTAGTGTAATATAAGTTAGTAATGTGATGTAAGTGAGTAGTGTAAGTGAGTAGTGTAATATAAGTGAGTAATGTGACGTAAGTGAGTAGTGTAATATAAGTGAGTAATGTAATGTAAGTGAGTTGTGTAATATAAGTGAGTAATGTGACGTAAGTGAGTAGTGTAATATAATTGAGTAATGTGACGTAAGTGAGTAGTGTAATATAAGTGAGTAATGTGATGTAAGTGAGTAGTGTAATATAAGTGAGTAATGTGACGTAAGTGAGTAGTGTAATATAAGTGAGTAATGTGATGTAAGTAGTGTAATATAAGTGAGTAGTGTATAAGTGAGTTAAGTGATGTAAGTGAGTAGTGTAATATAAGTGAGTAATGTGATGTAAGTGAGTAATGTAATATAAGTGAGTAATGTGATGTAAGTGAGTAGTGTAAGTGAGTAGTGTAATATAAGTGAGTAATGTGACGTAAGTGAGTAGTGTAATATAAGTGAGTAATGTGATGTACGTGAGTAGTGTAATATAAGTGAGTAATGTGACGTGAGTAGTGTAATATAAGTGAGTAGTGTATAAGTGATTAATGTGATGTAAGTGAGTAGTGTAATATAAGTGAGTAATGTGACGTGAGTAGTGTAATATGAGTAATGTGATGTAAGTAGTGTAATATAAGTGAGTAGTATATAAGTGAGTTAAGTGATGTAAGTGAATAGTGGAATATTTGTGAGTAATGTGACGTAAGTGAGTAGTGTAATATAAGTGAGTAATGTGATGTAAGTAGTGTAATATAAGTGAGTAGTGTATAAGTGAGTTAAGTGATGTAAGTGAGTAGTGAAATATAAGTGAGTAATGTGACGTAAGTGAGTAGTGTAATATAAGTGAGTAATGTGACGTAAGTGAGTAGTGTAATATAAGTGAGTAATGTGATGTAAGTAGTGTAATATAAGTGAGTAGTGTATAAGTGAGTTAAGTGATGTAAGTGAGTAGTGTAATATAAGTGAGTAATGTGACGTAAGTGAGTAGTGTAATATAAGTGAGTAATGTGATGTAAGTAGTGTAATATAAGTGAGTAGTGTATAAGTGAGTTAAGTGATGTAAGTGAGTAGTGTAATATAAGTGAGTAATGTGATGTGAGTAGTGTAAGTGAGTAGTGTAATATAAGTGAGTAATGTGACGTAAGTGAGTAGTGTAATATAAGTGAGTAATGTGACGTAAGTGAGTAGTGTAATATGAGTGAGTAATGTGATGTGAGTAGTGTAATATAAGTGAGTAGTGTATAAGTGAGTTAAGTGATGTAAGTGAGCAGTGTAATATAAGTGAGTAGTGTAATATAAGTGAGTAGTGTATAAGTGAGTAATGTGATGTAAGTGAGTAGTGTAATATAAGTGAGTAGTGTAAGTGAGTAGTGTAATATAAGTGAGTAATGTGATGTGAGTAGTGTAATATAAGTGAGTAATGTGATGTAAGTGAGTAATGTGATGTAAGTGAGTAGTGTAAGTGAGTAGTGTAATATAAGTTAGTAATGTGATGTGAGTATTGTAATATAAGTGAGTAATGTGATGTGAGTAGTGTAATATAAGTGAGTAATGTGATGTGAGTAGTGTAATATAAGTGAGTAGTGTATAAGTGAGTTAAGTGATGTGAGTAGTGTAATATAAGTGAGTAGTGTATAAGTGATTAATGTGATGTGAATTTTCATTTTTTTTAAATTTAAAGCAGCAGACGACGAAAGAATAAACTTCTTAGAATAAACTGAACGATTTCATGCGTAGTTATCCTTATCGTTCTTGGTGTGAACGAGTCATAACATAATTTCAGCATATATTATCTTCATGGTTTATGATATAAAACAAAAGCACGTCTTTTGTGAAATGGCCAATAATGAGTTGAGGGGGTGTCAAATGTTTTCTTTGTCTAAGGGAGTTTCTCTCTGTGGAATGTGTGTGACTGACGTGTGGAGATAGTTGGGTAAATTCAACATTTACTAATACATAATTAAAATCAAAGGTTTTGTCTGATAATATTAAATGGTCTTTTGCTGACATGAACTAGCAATGAACAGCTGTATTTTATTATTAACTAACATTAACAAAGGTTAACTTGTATTTCTCTTCTGCCAATTAACCAACATTATTTAATAGAACCTTATTGCACAGTTACATATTCCCTTCATACATGTATTAAGAATCACAGTTTGACTGAAAAATTATCAAATTTAATATAGCAAACAAATGAAAGGTAATGAGCTCAGCTGCGTTTGATGGATGGTTCACGTAATGACATAACATACATTTTAATTTGATGATGTGTGTTTTTCAGCCACTCAAACATTCAGTAATGTCATTTACAGCAATATAAAATGATGGTTACATCATAGATTTAAAAATGTACATCAAGTAGAAAGAAACCGTAAATGACAAGACAATATAAAAATGAACAAATACAGTCATTACATCTCACAGTAATACTGTAACAGCAGAGAAACAGAATACAGTAATACTGTAACAGCAGAGAAACAGAATACTTTAATACTGTAACAGCAGAGAAACAGAATACTGTAACAGCAGAAAAACAGAATACAGTAATACTGTAACAGCAGAGAAACAGAATACTGTAATACTGTAACAGCAGAAAAACAGAATACAGTAATACTGTAACAGCAGAGAAACAGAATACTGTAACAGCAGAGAAACAGAATACAGTAATACTGTAACAGCAGAGAAACAGAATACAGTAATACTGTAACAGCAGAGAAACAGAATACTGTAATACTGTAACAGCAGAGAAACAGAATACAGTAATACTGTAACAGCAGAGAAACAGAATACTGTAATACTGTAACAGCAGAGAAACAGAATACTGTAATACTGTAACAGCAGAGAAACGGAATACTGTAATAGTGTAACAGCAGAGAAACAGAATACTGTAATACTGTAACAGCAGAGAAACAGAATACAGTAATACTGTAACAGCAGAGAAACAGAATACTGTAATACTGTAACAGCAGAGAAACAGAATACAGTAATACTGTAACAGCAGAGAAACAGAATACTGTAATACTGTAACAGCAGAGAAACAGAATACCGTAATACTGTAACAGCAGAGAAACAGAATACAGTAATACTGTAACAGCAGAGAAACAGAATACAGTAATACTGTAACAGCAGAGAAACAGAATACTGTAATACTGTAACAGCAGAGAAACAGAATACTGTAATACTGTAACAGCAGCGAAACAGAATACTGTAATACTGTAACAGCAGAGAAACAGAATACTGTAATACTGTAACAGCAGCGAAACAGAATACCGTAATACTGTAACAGCAGAGAAACAGAATACCGTAATACTGTAACAGCAGAGAAACAGAATACAGTAATACTGTAACAGCAGAGAAACAGAATACAGTAATACTGTAACAGCAGAGAAACAGAATACTGTAATACTGTAACAGCAGAGAAACAGAATACTGTAATACTGTAACAGCAGCGAAACAGAATACTGTAATACTGTAACAGCAGAGAAACAGAATACAGTAATACTGTAACAGCAGAGAAACAGAATACAGTAATACTGTAACAGCAGAGAAACAGAATACAGTAATACTGTAACAGCAGAGAAACAGAATACTGTAATACTGTAACAGCAGCGAAACAGAATACTGTAATACTGTAACAGCAGAGAAACAGAATACTGTAATACTGTAACAGCAGCGAAACAGAATACAGTAATACTGTAACAGCAGAGAAACAGAATACTGTAATACTGTAACAGCAGAACAGAACAGAATACTGTAATACTGTAACAGCAGCGAAACAGAATACTGTAATACTGTAACAGCAGCGAAACAGAATACTGTAATACTGTAACAGCAGAGAAACAGAATACAGTAATACTGTAACAGCAGAGAAACAGAATACAGTAATACTGTAACAGCAGAGAAACAGAATACAGTAATACTGTAACAGCAGAGAAACAGAATACTGTAATACTGTAACAGCAGAGAAACAGAATACAGTAATACTGTAACAGCAGAGAAACAGAATACAGTAATACTGTAACAGCAGAGAAACAGAATACAGTAATACTGTAACAGCAGAACAGAACAGAATACTGTAATACTGTAACAGCAGAGAAACAGAATACAGTAATACTGTAACAGCAGAGAAACAGAATACTGTAATACTGTAACAGCAGAGAAACAGAATACAGTAATACTGTAACAGCAGAGAAACAGAATACAGTAATACTGTAACAGCAGAGAAACAGAATACTGTAATACTGTAACAGCAGAGAAACAGAATACTGTAATACTGTAACAGCAGAGAAACAGAATACAGTAATACTGTAACAGCAGAGAAACAGAATACTGTAATACTGTAACAGCAGCGAAACAGAATACTGTATCTGTCAATCCAGTGGAAACACATCAAGTGGATTTGAACAAAATACTGACCGTTTATGCAGAAAAACCTTCTTCTCTAAAGCGTCACTAACTTCTCTAAAATCAGTCCAGTGTAGCACACAATTCGTCACAAAACATTTTATAAAAACCTTGCTAAAGGAAATTAAGAGAAAAAAAGTGGATTCTGAAAACAAAATTTGGGGATTTTTTTGGGTATATTAGCAAGGCACACAGTGTATGCTTCAACCAATTTTTATATTAAATAAAACACATTCCAAAATATGCCTCTATTTAAAAGATGTACAAACTGCTATGGACAGCAATGCGTTGACTGTTTAAAATATCTTTCTCTTCTTTACAATCATATTAGCTTTAGTATTTGTGTCATTTTGAATGATATCATGTTATAAATAGACGCTTTTCATTATACAATATTAAACGATGGCCACATTTAGGTCCAATAACAGTGTATTTCCACTTTATCCACAAGCTACACTGTACACAAGTACGAATGAAACCCTGACGCTGTGAAACACGATACCGCTGAGCTGTAGTTCTCATCAAACCATCATTCTCACTGAAACAGAGCATAAACACACCACAAACACACACTTATATCGTCTTCTTGGAGAAAGTCAAGAGCCTTCGTTGCAGTCTCTGAAAGCCCAAAACGCTTTTTTGTCATTGGAATTATTGCCGCATTATTCATAGTTTTCATGTAATGTTATTTTTACTAGGTTTGTTCTAAGTACTAATTTAGTAAGACAGTGATATTAAAAAACCTTGCATTCTATATATAAGCCAACAGATGAACTCCCCGTACCGTATTAATAAAACACATAATGTACATACAAATAAATATATAAACCCAGAATATGAACACAATGCGCTAACTTGCATGTTAAACATATTCCCATAGAAATGCTTGATGTGCAATTTAATGCATCATCAATAACGTGATTTTGACTTTGATCTTTTAAAATCACAATCTTGGGACATTAGGATACGTTAAGCACTTTTCAAGTGTTTTAGATTGTCCCGCTGTTTTTAGTGAGGAAGGTGCTGAATATGGATCGCAAGTGCCCAAAACTTGCAGTTTGTTCACGTCTTTGTTTTTCTTCTTTTCAGAGATAATCTAAGTTTTAGTGGCTTGACACAGATGATTGACAGGCCTGTTTTCAGTCTGAAAACTATGAATGAAACAATGATTCTATTTATGGAAAGTGGTCAAAGTTTATATTTCTCAGTTTATACAAAAGTTTTGGATTTTTTAAAATCAATATAAAGTATATTAACTTGAGAAGCTAAATGACTTGGATTTTAAGTCTTTCTTTCTGAGGAAAATCATCTAAATTAATGGAGTTTGTGCTTCAGAATATGGAAAACAATTGAGGCAAATATTCATGACCTAAAATTCCACGAAAGACTTAGTATTCATGTAAAATATAACTTTCTGGGTTTGTTTGTTTTTCCAAAACTTTTCCAAGCCTGGAAAATGCTATTGTAAAAATCTATGACTTTGCCAGATTTTTTTTTTCTTGATTTCAGCATAAAATAACTTTTTCAGTAAAAAAGACTTAAGTTATTAAGCCATTTTGCTTCTCAAGTAACTAACTCTCAAGTTAGGTATTTGTAGTGGAAAACCAAGTTTGTTTTGCCGTGCACATTGGCTGTAGATCTAAACGTCCAGTAGTCCACTGCTTTCTTTTCAGTGGAGAATCGCCCAGGGTTTTCTGCACTATCCTTCCACTGAAGCACACGAAGCCTCGACACATAAAGCCACACCTGTTGGCTTTCCTCTCTGAAATGTCCCGATGACGGGTCAGATGAGTCTTTCTTCTGGAGGCACTTTCAGCACGCTGCCCATCTCTAGCCGAGCTCCTGCGACCTCCTGTTGACTGGGACTGTATGTTCCCTCAGACTGGCGTTTCTTCCGGGTGGTGAGAACCAGGCAGACCAATCCCAGTGCTCCCAGCAGGACGGCGAGACACGCCAGCGGGACGGCCACCAGCAGCCACGGCACGCGCTCCTTCTGCAGCTGCTTCTACAGGACCACACGGAGAACATGCCATATTATTGTACATTTTTTATAATATGAAATTAAATTGTTCAACTTTTATGAATTTCATTGATTAGATATGCTGGTTGATTCAATATTTTTTAAACTTACAGTGTAATTACTCCATTTAAATGGAATCAAGAAAAACTAAAATGGAATACATGGAATTTGAAAAAGTAATCAAAATAAAATTTTAAATAAACTTTTCCTAAAAAATTTTTTGTTCAACTTTAATTAAAGTGCTATTAAACGGCATACGTTACTAAAATTTAATTTAACCATTAAAACGGAATACCAAAAAATGAAAACAGAGAATAATAGAACCCTGAAAAAATGAAATTTGGAACAAAATAAAACTCATTTCATAGGGCACTAAAATTTTTATTTTTGTACAACTTTTAATAAATAGCTGTTAAATTGTATAAGTTCAATGATTTCAGTTCATTAGACATGCTTTTTGATTGCTAAAATTTAATTCAAATTCAAAATTTAAACATAAAACGGAATTCCAGAAAAAAAGAATTCTAAGGGGGAAAAAATGATTTGGGAAAAAATTTCATAGAAGCCCTAAAAATGTAATTTCTGTTAAACATAAAAAAAAATTAATTCATTAGACATTTAATTTAACTATTAAAATGAAATTGAATCCAGATATAGGCTAATTGAACAGAAAAATGGAATTTGGGGAAAAAAAATCTAATGAATTTCGGGGAAAAATAAAACAGATATCATAGAGCCCTAACAGAGTAAATTTTTGTTAAACTTTTAATAAAATTGTTGTTAAATTGTAAAAGTTCCATGATTTAAATTAATTAGGCATGGTTATATTAACGAGAAAAAAAATGAAATCCAGAAAAATGTAAACAGAAAAAAGGGCCCAGAAGATGGATGAAGCGAAGGGCCCAAGCATCACCAGCTGAACGAACGAGAAGATCTCACCGTGTTCTCACAGTTGTCTCCGCTGACGCCCGACACACACTCACAGAGGTAATGATTGGCTCGGTTCACACACGTGCCTCCATTAAGACACGGGTGCGACTCACATTCATCTAGATCCACTTCACATCTGGAAAACAAAAAGTCCTCAGTCTAACTATAGTTTACACATTTACCCTTTAATGTCCCAAGAATTGTATATCTGCATTAAAGTGACTACTTTTTCTCCCGGTAGACTTATAAAAACATGATTACAATAAGATGCAGAGCAAACAAAAGATGTTGCTCAACATTTGCAATATAGAGCAAAGTGGACAGTCCATTTGTGTGCGAATCTGGCAAGTTCAATATTTGTCCTGTATAAGCATGATTTGTTTCTAAAAAAATATCCTTTGTTGCAGTGTTATTGTTACTAAAAATTATACGTATTAAAAGTCATTTTTGTTAATTGAAATAAAGCTGGAATAAAAAAATATATATATATAAATATGAGATTAAAAAAAGAATAATAATTCTGCCTCTAAACTGAAATAAGATGAAGTAATAAATATACCAAAACTAAAACTGAAATAAAAATAGATTAAAGCAAAATATAAATATTATGATGTGAAAAAAGAATCAAATAAACTGTTATAAAGGAAAATTAGGAATGCTGCCTATAAACTTGAAATAAATAAGTTGAAGTTCAAGTAAATTTGTGTCCCTATATTACATAAACAAGCGTGTGTCTGTGTGTGTGTGTGTGTGTGTGTGTGTGTGTGTGTGTGTGTGTGTGTGTGTGTGTGTGTGTGTGTGTGTGTGTGTGTGTGTGTGTGTGTGTGTGTGTGTGTGTGACGTCTCAGATCTCACCTCTCTCCACTGAAGCCTGGTCTACAAGTACAGTTTCTTCCCCAGAATCCCTCAGTGCAAACGCCACCATTCTCACAGTCTGAATCCACATCACACTGACGCCATCTGATGACACACACTCAATTATCAATGCTCAATAAAAGAAATGACATAATCCATAATGTGAAAATACAACAAGGCTTTTTAGATATTAAACTCAATCAAACCAGGGTCTTTTTCTTTGAATATGGGATGGTTCCCAGATAAATTCGGCACACTTTAAGTTTCTCCAGCAGTTTATTAATAGAGTAACACATTTGACTTTTCAAACCTCGCTAACAGGGTTATTATTCAAGTCGCCGTTTATATTTAAACATCCATGTATGAAGAAACATGATGGTCATATTCCAGGATGACAATGTCAAGATTCGTCATTTTCGTCTCCTAAATTCACTGAGAGTGTGTGTGATGTGCTGGAGGAGACTTTACAGAGCGCTGGACTCTTGCAATTCAACATTTTCCTTGTGATGGAAATTAATGTTGTGATGTTATTTCCATCAAGAGGTGCATAAATTTTTGGGCAAGATCTTGAATTGACAATGCGCAGGACGATTCATTCGTCCGGCCGTAAAATAAGTGATTATGTCAAAATAAAATTAATTAATAATTCCCTTTGAGCTAAATTTACCTGTTTCCCTTACAGAGAGATTGTAAATTGAGATTGTGTCCAAATATTCTTTTTAAATATCTTCATTTGTGTTTTAAAGATGAACGAAAGTCTTAAAAAGTGATATTTCACCCAAAACTGAAAATTGTCATCAATAACTCACTCTCATGTCGTTCCAAACCTGTAAGTTTAACTTGATATCCTAAAACTAAAACTGAAATAAATAAAAACTATAGACATATTTTTGAGAGAAAAATCAAAATAATACAATTACTAAAACTTTAACTAAAAGTAAAATTAAATGGAAAATATAAAAATAAAAATACATTAAAAAATATTAATAAGACCTATAATAAGAAGCAGCAAATCATCATATTAGAGTGATTTCTGAAGGATGCTGAAAATCAGCTTTGATCACAGGAATATATTACATGTTAACATACATTCACATAGAAAACAGCTATTATTAAAACAATATTACTGTTTGTACTGTATTTTTGATCAAATAAATGCAGCCTTGGTGAACAGGAGAGACTTCTTTCAATATATATATATATATATATATATGCATCAGCCAATTGTGAAGCTAAACAAGTAAGCATTCAAAGATCAGGGGCCGGTTGCATAAACCTCTAAGACTAGTCTTACAAGTTAGACTTTCTTTAAGACTGTTCATAGCTTTTTAAAATCAGTTACATTAAAAAAAAACATCGAATGGCTAAATTTGATTCTGAAAAGGAAGATTGACTGCCCCAGACTAATGCTAGTGGGTCATGCTAGAACTTAAAGGAACACTCCACTTTTTTAGGAAATAGGCTCATTTTCCAACTCCCCTAGAGTTACACTCTTTACCTAGAGTTACAGTTTTACCGTTTTTGAATCCATTCAGCCGATCTCCGGGTCTGGCGCTAGCACTTTTAGCATAGTTTAGCATTGATCATTGAAAACTTCTAATTTTCCGTCGGTCTTAGTTCATGATAGAACTACAGAAGAGTCAAGTTTTAAATTGAAAAAATATCGAAACTCTTTAGTCATTTTTTTGAGAGAGATGCTAACGGTCTAAACAGATTCAATGATCAATGCTAAGCTATGCTAAAAGTGCTACCGCCAGACCCGGAGATTGGCTTAATGGATTTGAAAACGGTAAAACTCAGTTTAACTCTAGGGGAGTTGGAAAATGAGCCTATTTCCAAAAAAAGTGGAGTGTTCCTTTAAGACACTGTGTTAACATAATGGCTATGTTTCTGCAACCAGCCCCAGGCCCCATAATCTGCAGATATCACTCACTGGCAGGACGGGCCTGTGTGAGTGGGTGGACAGACGCAGGTGTGTCCCGGGACTGTATTCACACATGAGCCTCCGTTCTCACAGCGATGCTCCTGGCATCCGTCCACCTCCTCCTGGCAGTTCTTCCCAGCGTATCCATCAGGACACTCACACACATAGTCCCCGGGCAGATCCCGGCACACACCGAGAACACAGGGCTGCTGGACACACTCGTCCACGTTCTCCTGGCAGCGTTCGCCCGTCCATCCTGGGACACATGTGCAGGCGAAGAGATTGAAGAGATCCGTGCAGGAGCCGTTGTTCAGGCAAGGCTCGGAAACACACACGGAGCATCCCAGCTGAGGCTCTGCCGTCCCGCCAACTCGGATGAACTGGGACGTTTGCGGCGCCTCGTCCTCCAGGCGTCCGGAAAACGGTAAATAAACCCCACCGATCCGCACCTCCCCCAAACAGCCGGTGTAGTTCTCCGCAAGCCACACGGTGGAGAAGTTGAAGAAGCTCGAGCTGCCAGACGCCGCCAGACTGGATCCCGATATCCGACCATCCACGACCAGGATCCAATGGGACGCTGAGCTCCTCGTGATGAAGGTGTAGAGCAACACCTGATGCCATTCTCCATCCGAAACAGGAATGTCGCTGGTGAAAGCGTGCACATCCAGACTGTTACCCTCACGAAACTTCACGATCAGCGAGGAGTTCAGGAGCCCCATGCAGAAGAACTGCAGCCGGTCCGAGGCGCGTAACAGCGTCCCGTTCTCCTGACGCGTTCGCAGATCCACGGAGATCCGCGTCACCGGGAACAACAGGGAGCCGTCGGCACTGTACTTCAGAGCATTGCTGTCAAATGTGGCGTTGGCTAAACCTGGAGTGAGGAGGAGTGCATTAACACAGAGATTCACAAACTCTTTCTGTCAGACCAACTCGAATTAATCCAATTATTTACTCTATGTACACTGGAAATATGAATAATTTAACAACACATTTGCATGGTCATGGTTCTCTGATGTTGGTCATGGGGCGCAAGTAAACATCTTTTTTTAGCTAGTGTTTTATTTTAATTGTTTATGTTTTAAAACAATTTTTTATATAGGGCTACATGACTGCCAAAAAATGTTATTGTGATTATTTTGTCATGAATTACAACTTAGACTGTTACCATTTTCATTATCATTTGTTATAACTCTAATTATAAAAATGACATATATATATATATATATATATATATATATATATATCACTGTTGTAAATTACAATAAGCTATGACTATTCAATAAAAAATTTATGTAAATATAAAATTCTACATGTACTTTTACTATTACTAACCCTAATTATAAAAAATGACAGAAAACATTACAGTTGTAAATTACAAAAAACTGACTATTCAATAAAAATTTACTTAATATTAAAATGTGTATTTTACACTAAAAGTTAAAAAATTACATGAAAGCTAGTAAATTATTGTTTGGCATATATTTCAATTATTATTATTATTATTATTATTATAACAGAAAAATGACAGAAATATATAACTCTTATAAATTACAACAAACTATGAAAATTCAATTTAAAAAAAGTGATAATATGATAATTTTTATCTTAGGCTACAAGTTAAAATACGAATATTTATGTCTTAAATTCTCTCAGTATGTTTAATATTCTTTGACGCAATACTTTGAAACCCTCAAAGTTTAACATTTCAAATCATAAAGCTTTTATTTTGATAGAATACTGGTGAAATTATGTCATATTTTATTTTACTAAGTAGCAAAAATAAATTATACCGACTCTATTCCGGTTCAAATTGAATCCAATTGGATTCAAATCAATGAACCAAAAATTACACAATGAAAAACAAAAACAAAACTCTATTTATTTACTTTTTTTGTTTTTTTTTTCATGTGCTTTCCTGAAGTTGTAATATTAGAGCATTGCACTTTTTTATTTTGAGTCTGTGCATTTAACCACTAAATGTATGGGTCAAGTTCAAGAAGATTTCAAGGAAAGGTTAACCAGATTCTCCGACAAACTAAAAAAATGCACTGCGAATCAAACTGACCTGAAACATAATGTAAGGTTAAATGTTTCTTTTTTTCATATGACTTGTTGGGTGTCGTCTGAGTTTAACTGTCTGTTTTCTTGAGTACTGAGAAACAAGAAAAAAAGAATAAAACGGGAACAATGAAGCTCAGTCTGTCAGATACTCACACTCATAACCATCAGGCAGATCCACACACCGAGTCCCGGAGTCACACGGACCGCTCACACACCACACACGCGTGCCGCACGTCTTCCCGGAGTAGTTCAGCGGACAGGAGCACACAAAGTCATTCCAGATGACATCGCATTTCCCTCCGTTCTCACACGGCTTCATCTGCAAACACAGTGTGTGATAGTACAACATCTGAGAGGTCAAGACCGACACCAGAAAAGATTTGTTTTTGAAAGAGTCTCTTTTGCTCACAAAGGCTGCATTTATTTGATCAAAAATACAGAAAAAGTGAAATATTACAATTTAAAATAGTCGTTTTCTATGTGACTATATGTTCAAATGTAATTTAATTTAATTTATACAAACAGCATTTATTATGTTGGCTTGACAAATGTTAACATTATTATTGGCTCGACATTACTGTTAGCAATGTGACAAAAAACATGTAACAAACATGCTAATTTATGCTACTAAAATGCTAAATCATGCTATCAACGTGTTAACCACTCTAACAACATGCTAATTCATGCTAGCAATGTGCTAATTCATGTTAACAATCTGTTAAACATGTTAGTGTAACCCCTCCACCCAGGTCCTCCTCGCCCCGCTCTGAGCGAGCCTCGAACCCGGGTCTAAAGGCTAAAGAGGAGTGAGGTTTATTCGCACAGCGACTCCTAGCTGGCATGCTAATTCATGCTAGAAATCTGCTAAAAACATTCTAATTTATGTTAAAATGTGTGAAAACATGTTAATTAATGCTAGAAATGTGTGCTAAAACATGCTAGCAATATGCTAATTCATGCTAGCAATGTGCTAAAACATGTTAGCAAAATGCTAATTCATGTTGGCAATGTACTAAAACATGCTAGCAATGTGCTAATTCATGCTAGCAATGTGTTAAAACATGTTAATTGTGTTTTTCTCTTTCCACTTCACTAAATTTAAAGCTTATAAAACATAGAATCTTTTGAACGATTATAAATGTCTTTACTGTGCCTTTTTATATTTATTTAATGCATCATTGATGAATAAAAGTGATAATTTCTTTAAACTGATCCCAAACGGTAGTGTCTCACCTTACACGTCTGGTCGCCCACACAACCCTCCAGCACATTAGATGAGTTTCTCGGTAAGTAGCTTGAATGCTGTGGTTTCTGGCTGATGCTCCCCGAGTACATGAACAGTTGCGTGTCGTCTATCCGGACGTCCTGCAAACAACCCTTAAAATATCCGCCCCACTGTGCAGTGTTTTCTCCTTCGGGAAGCCCACCAAGATACGCCACATCTCCCGCCTCCACCTCAAAATCAACATGACTGGGAGAAATCTGCGTTTCATTAAACACCATAACACCTTGTTGTTTTTTAATAGCCACAAAGACCTTCTCCCCATCGGTTAGGAATCTGGAGGCCTTTATGATGGAGCTGTATATCGCAATATATACTGAGCCGTTTTTCAGAAAAAGAGTGAAGTAAGCTTGATTGTGGTGCTGGAGCTGAAGGACCAGGCCGTCTGACTGACGTGATCTCAGCCACAGCGACACGCTCAGGTTTGAGTCGTGCTTCTGGAGGATGGGAAATGCAGCGAAGCTTCTGTTGCGCTCGTGACTGAACGTCCATGAAGAGTGCTCTGTTGGGGAAAACGCTTACAAGCTTTAGAGAAAAGCATCCAGAACATACCAGAGCAAATCTCACGAAAACATGCACACCTCAAAAATAAGAAAACAAGAATGTATAGTTGATAAGGCCTTACTTTAGGGGAATTAAGAAAATATGACACATGAAACATAGTCAGCCAAATTATTATTACCATGTGTTTGTACAGTGTTTTGGTCATTCTCATTCTTGTTTTGTTTGTTATTAATGATGATCAAGGATTCGCAAACTTTTTTGACAGCCTCTGAATTAAAATATTTACTATTTTAAGTTAATATTTCAATAATTGAACAACATATTTTCACGTTCATATTTCTGTGATATTGGTTAATGGTCACAGGACATGCAGGTAAACCAATCAAATGGTTTTTTGGGTTTTTTTTTTTTTGCAATTTTATATTTTTATGATTTAGTAAATAATTTACAAATATAACTTACAAACAACCTGTAGTTTTCTCACAAAATCCAGTTTAGGGAACAGTGTTTATTTTAAATATTTAGGAACATTATAAATGTATTTACTGTCAATTTTAAACATATTTGAATACATTTCTATTTTTACTCTTAAAATCTTACTAACACCAAATTTTTTAAAGTATAATGGTTTCCACAAAAAAAGGAAGCATGTATGTTTTCAGCATTGATAATAATCATACATGTTTCTTGAGCATCAAATTAGAAATCATATTATACAGATTTCTGAGGGATCATGTGACACTGAAGACTGTAATGATGTTGGAAATTCATTTTAACATATATTTACATAGAAAACAACTTTTCTATTATAATAATATTTCATAATATTACTGTTTTTACTGTATTTTTCATCAAATAAATGCAGCCTTGGTGAGCAGAATACTTTTATTCAGCAAGGATGCATTAAATTGATCAGAAGTGACAGTAAAGTCATTTATAATGTTTGAAAAGCTTTCTAAATCAGATAAATGCTGTTCTTTTGAACTTTCTATTTATCACAGAATCCTGAAAAGACTGTTTTAACACTGATAATAATAAAGCTTTTTGAAGAGCCAATCAGCGTATTAAAATGATATCCTGTAAAAGAAAAAAAGAAAAAAAATGTAAGGGTTGTGTATAATGTTACAAAAGATTTCTAGTTATTTTAAATTGTAAAAAATATTTCACAGTATTACCGTTTTGCTGTATTTTGAAACAAGTAGATCAACCTTGCTTTAGTGAACAGAAGAGACTTCTTTCACACAAAAAAATCCTGTGTGTGTGTGTGTGTGTGTGTGTGTGTGTGTGTGTGTGTGTGTGTGTGTGTGTGTGTTTATATATATATATATATATATATATATATATATATATTTATTTATTTATTTTATTTTTTTTATTTTTTTTAATAGAGGCATCAAATAAGGCTTAAATGAAGGCTTACCAAATTAAGGCTTACAAATAAAAGTCATATCATTGATTGAATAATTCATTACGGCAAGCTGTTATTTAAAAAGTCAGCTCACCTTCTGAACAGTTGTGTCCATAAAACGGCGTGTGGCATTGGCACGTGTAGTCGGTCCACAGATCCACACAGTGTCCTCGCTCAGAGCAGGGATCGGGACGGCACCGTTCGCGTCTCTCACAGCCCATCTGCACATGCTGAGAGCTGAGGCTTCTGGGTAAAACCAGCTGCGCATCTACACGCAGATCCTCCAGACACCCGACGAACCCCGTCCCGGCCGCCGTGTTGTTGAGGAGCTCCTGAGGAACGCCTCCGATGTGCGTTTTCTCCAACCCGTTCGGCTGGAAGGACAGAAGCTGGTTGTGTCCTCCTCCCTCAGAGGTCTTGTTTTCTGATATGAGGGTCAGAACGAGTCTCTCATCCACACTAACAGACACTTCATGCCAGAGGCCGTCACTGAAATCCCCGGTTAACATCACAGCAAGCCTTAAATCTCCAGATTCGGCTGTGGAGAGAAGATTCCCACCACTCAGCTCCAGTGTAAAAAAGTGCTGTTGGGTTCCCCGGTAGAGGAGTATTGCATCTGGTAAAGTGGTCCTGAACCTCAGCTGGACACTCGGCGCTTGTGATGCTGCATGCCGGCGACTCCTGTTACTGTGCGAAACCTCCCAGAGCACATAACCTCCACCCGTCATGGAGAAGGTGGTGGAGGTTTCGCATCGGTCCCCGTGATAGCCTGAAGGGCATGTGCAGGTGTGTCGATGCTCTTCTCCATGCAGTGATGGCCAGCAGGTGGCGCTGTTTAGGCAGGGGTCGTTCATACACCCGATCAATGGCACGTCACAGTCCCGGCCGCCCCAGGGCATCTGGTCCCGCGCAGGACGAGGACAGAAACACATGTAGTCATTAATGCCATCCTCACACCAGCCACCGTTCCGACACGGCTCGCTCTCACACTCGTCCACGTTAGTCTCACACACCACACCTGCAAGGGGATCACACACACACACACACAGGTCATGTGAGGCTTGAGGCATTCCAACGGGAAACACTGCTGTTCTACAAAACTGCTAGTCTTATGCAAAAGCTTTTTATATGCAACAACACTAGGGCTGCACGATTTGTGGAAAACCTAAAAATCGAATTGCAGTTTTTCTAATCAAAATTAGGTTTGCTCTGCTTGTTTGTAGTGCTGCACAATTTGGCAACAATTTTATTATATATATATATATATGGGTGAAAAAACAAGTTAATACAGAAAACAACCATGTTAGCAATACCACAATACTTAATTTCAAGAGTAAACTAGAACAATACAAACCTAGAGCGGGCAGGTACAGTATTTTTACGGTACTTTTCCAGTAAATATCTAAACCCTTAAATCAAGATACATTTACTTCAGATGCAATACAATTAAATAAGTCTTTTTTTCAGAGAAATTTAATGCAAAGGGAAAATAAGTTTATTTTTCTGACCCCACTTGCAGAAATATCTAAAATTCTTAAATAAAGATATGCAAAATAACAAAACAATAGGCTTGTTTTCTGGAGATATTCTTTTAAAGAAAAATGCACTTAATTCAGAGGAAAAACAAGTTTATTTTTCTGACCCCATTTAAAAAACATAAAAAAAACAAACTCACTTATTTATGATACATATTTTTCAGAAAACAAGACTTCTTATCATGTGTCATTGTACAAATTTGCACTGGAATACAAAACACAAAAACTGCGTGAGAAAATCACTTGTTGCAGTGAACAGGAAGTGTCTTTATTTGTGCTTTTCAATTAATAATGTGCCTGAAAATCCAGAACACATTCTACAGTTTATTAATGATATTCATCATAAATTTGATTCCAAAGTAAGGAACCAGTCGCTCTTCATGGACAGGAGAATGCTGGGTATTCCCACATGACACTTTACCTGTCAGGAGAAGCATCCCACTGCAAATGACTCTCACTATCAGTCCTCTCATCCCGCCAAACGTCCCGCCGGAGTCGCTCTCCTCAACAAGACTAAACACTGACACAAGTGCTCTTTTCTTTACAGCTTCTTTGTATTTTTCCCTTTTGCACAAACGCACCGCCACAGTGATGGAGCCCTTGGTGCCGAGCGCCCGGAGTGAGTGCGAGGGATGAGGGATAATAATCCACAGATTCCCTCCCGTCCCAGCCGGCTCCTGTCAGTGCTGACATCAGGAATGTTTCTGCCAGCTCATTACTGGAGACGTGGGTTGAGTGTGTGTGTGTGTGTGTGTGTGTGTGTGGGAAGCTTCGGAAAGCCTGGAACTGCACTGCACTACACGGCTTTTAAATGCTGTACGCATTATTTACAGCACTGGCCAAAAGTGATGCTACAAGTTATCAGAAATGAGTTTTCTCTGGAAAATGAGCGCTGGAAATGAACTAAACTAGACTACTGAATCCTGGAGTTATTAGTCCGAGCTGTGGGTGTTGGTCTTGCAGGATCATCGGTGATAAGCAGCTCTCCTGTAAGCGTCTCACCTCACTTCACACTAAAACACTAATACAACAGGATTTGTTTTCTTAAAGTTGGAGCATGTCTTATTTCGTACACAGATCTAGGCCTGCACAATATATCGAAATTATCGAAATATCACAAATGTATATGCATATCGCAACAGCTTGCAATAACTGGGGTCATGAACTCAAGACTGAGAAAATTACTCCTACATTTATTAGAGTAAATAATGTTTTTTGAATATCTAGTACCACTTCATTTGTTGAAGGGAATTTTGAGGTGAAGTCATTAATTTAAAGGGAAAACAGATTCTTCTGAAAAGCAGAAATGTATTTTTGTTTTAAAGTCCCCCTGTGGTGAAAGTCCAGCTTTTAATATAGTTTATATGTCTATGTGGTGTTTTTAATATGCTTTAAGACAAAGCATGTGTAAATTCATAAGTTGAGTATTTTCTGCTTAAAACTGCAGTGAACCAAAGACAGTCTCAAAAACACGGTGTGAAGTCGCTGGTGTTTCTGACGTCACAAACGACCTTGTAACCAATCAGATCAACGTGTGATCGTCAACCAGTGGATCTCTGAGTGAGTGAGTGGAGGCGGGGCTCATTTGCATATTCATCCAACCGCAATGCTAAATGAGGCAATGGTGTCGAGTTACATTCAAGATATTTGAAGGCATGAAGAATTTTTTTTCAAGGAAAAAACGTTAAAATATGTTGTTTTTGTGATCAAAGATAAGTATTAAGTGATAAAATGATTGACTACAGGGTGACTTTAAGTGTAAAGACATTTGTTATCTTCAGTCATTTTGCTTCTCAAGTAAATGTATCTTGATTTAAGGATGTTTAGATATTTGTACTGGAAAACAAGAGAAAAATACTGAGGTAGAAAATCTGTTTTTGCAGTGTGGCTGTACGTGCAAGTTTACCAATCAGAAAAGCCACTCATACGGAGGTTACGTGATGCATTAGTCAAAATGCACTAGTTTGAAAATCATGCATTATGGTAAAAGAGTTTTGAGGTCATTTGAGGTGAAAAAATAAGTGTTTGTTAATCGATAATCTGCACCCCATTGTGCAAAAAGAAAATACATTTTCTTGATGTTTTAATGGCACTAGTGTTCATTTCTGCTGGAAACTGCCGTGAATTGTGTGTACAGGTAAATGCTTTAAAAGCCTATTTTTTGAGCCTATGTTGTGCATTTGGCAATTGTATATATTTGCATTATTTAGATTTTTTTACAGAAAAGGATCGTGGTTATACGGAGCAGACGTACACACCTGTGAACCCCACCGGACACCAGCACTGAAATGCATTGACCAGATCTTCACAGATTCCTCCGTTTCCACACGGTGCCGACTCACATTCGTTGATGTTCACTGAACAGTTTTCACCTGAAAGACGAGAAGCTGCGGTTACTGATGCGGTGTAACGCTCTGGGGTCTGAGGGCTTTCGGGGTCCTTGGGGATATTCAAATTAATTAACCAAGCATTAATACCATTGATCAGCCCTACCAAACGTGGATGCTTTTTTTTCACTAAGAAACAAACATTGTTATGTTATTTGATTGATATTGTGAAGCTGCTTTGATGCAATTTATATTGTGAAAAGCGCTATATAAATACACTTGACTTGACTTGACTTGACTTGAGATGTTCTGACATGCCCACGTGCTTTTTTCAGTTGCTTATAAACATATTAATGGCAAAGGTGTAATTACACTCTATTCACCACAAACAGGGCTGTCATAATATGTGAGCAACATGTATGTACATGTTTGTATTTTTGAAAGAATAATGTTTATGCATGGTTATTGTAAAAAAAAGAAAAAAGTTTCTGAAATAAGGCCACAAAACACATACTAAATATGTGTCCACAATACTTTTGACTAATGGATGTTGTCGCCTAGAGTTTTGCTTCAAATACCTTCACCCTGCCTAATTCACATAAAACAATACATTGATTTAAATTTTGTAAGACACTTTTTGTTTGGAAAGCCAATATGTGTGGGGCGTGAATGATCATAAATAATGCTGTGATTCACACTGAGAAGGCAATGACCCGCATAATGAGCCTTTCATTCAGGTGAGTCACACAAGAAAGAATGTGAGGACCAAAAAAAAAAAATATATATATATATATATATATATATATATATATATAAATATATATAAATAATCCAAATATAAATGAAAGTCAAAAGCACATTTTTAGTACATAGTCATACCTGGAAACAAATCCTGTTCAAATAGGCCATATGGGCCATTCTGCAGAATTGGTTCAAAGTTAGAGTTGGAAACATCTTGAAAAAAAAATTATTTTTCCACAAATTTTTTATACATGCATATTGTATAATATCCAAGGTAAACATTTCTAGTAATTGTGCAGTCAATTATCATACTGGATTTTTCAGAGGGTTTTGGAATATGTCCTCCCCAAATGTGTCTCTAATAAAAATCACTAATAAATAATGTACCGCTGTGTGAGCAGCGGCCAGCGGTGTTTCTCACCAGTGAACCCAGTGAGACAGTGGCACAGGTATCCAGATGCGTTCTCATAGCTGAAGTCCTGGTCCAGTTCAGGGAGAACTCTGTAGTGTCTCGAGTCGGACCGCTGGAAACATTCACCACCATTCACACACGGCCTGGTGTCACACTCGTCCACGTCAACCTCACAGTTCTCTCCTTCATAGCCTGAACGAGAGAAGAACTCAATTTATACTTCATATTTCCAATTAGCTTTTATTTGACATTTGCAAGTTATTTTAGTAGAGCTGTAAATAGTTTGTAAATATATAAAAGTGTGTGAGATAATTGATTTGACAGCACAATTTGTTTAGTGTTCATGCAAGTTCAGTTTCATTGTGTGCATTCGTCATTTTATTATTATTATTTTTTCAAATATTGCTATTTAGGTTTAATTTATTTTTATTTCAATTTTATATATTATTTATTTCCAGTTGATCATTTTAGTGCTTCAACTTAAACTTATTTCAGTTTATTGCCAAGACAAACATTTTTATTTTTTGCTTAGTTTAAGTTTTCCAACTAATATTGATAGGCCTATTTTATTTCATTTCAGCTTTATTTCACAGAAATGTTGAACAAAAATGTTTTAATAGATTTAATTAAGGAAAATAACCCGATTTCATACTTCCACTAAAAATCACCAGCTGAAGACAATTACGAACAAAAAAGTATTATTATTTTTATTGTTAATATATAAGGGAAGTTGAAAAGTGAATAGAAAATATATGAAAACAAATATCTAATGCAATGCAGTAGGTTATAAATACAGTCAAAATACTTTATAGGTACATATGGTTTATGCAGCTCAGGGATTTTATACTGAACTAAAACTGAAACTAAAACCATTTAAAAAAATGCATTACTTGAAATAAACACAAACACACACACACAAATACAAAAACAAAGTTACAAAACTGTACATTAAATATAAATATATAAAATAAAAACTGATTCAAAATATGAATTAAAACTATAATAGTATCTCAATGGTCCTAAAATGACACTGTCTGCAGCATTAAAACATCTCACTTGTTTACAGTAAAGCTAGTCGTGATTTAGCAGATGCTTTAATCCAAAGCGACTTTCACACTTGAATAAACCGAGGTTAAGAGCAATGACAGTTCACCGATTAACCCTTCCCAGATCTTTAACCTCTGAGCCTTATTAAACAGCATTTATAAAAGCATACGTGAGCTTCTGCTTCATTGGTGAGGGGAAATATAACTGTTAATAACTTTAAAGAAAGATTAAAAAGTTGTGTGAGGTTAAAAGCTCTGTGAAGAAGATTATGACTTTAACAGATGGACTTCACTTGTGACACGAAAGACTTTACCCTGTTTTTATTGAATATAAGTCACAGTTTTTATAATCTGAATACACTATAATTTGTTTGTTTTATACTTACATTGCTTTTTTCCTGAATACTATTAAATGTAAAGGATTTGTTGTGGAGTGAGGAAATAAAACAAGTTTATAGAGTTTATAAAGTTTTTAAACCAGTATTTTATTAAAAAAGAGGTTAAAATGTATAAAATGTAAAATAATATAATATATAATGTAAAATAAAAAATAAAATGTGACTTATCTGTATAATAAAATATATCATATAATATCATATAAAATATAGTGTAAAATAAATTGATAAAATGTGACTTCCATTCCTTTCATATACTGTACACACAATACACTCACCAGACACTTTATTAGGTCACCTGATCAACTACTCGTTAACACAAATATCTAATCAGCCAATCGTATGGCAGCAACTCAATGCTTTGAGGCTTGTAGACATGATCAAGACGATCTGCTGAAGTTCAATCTGAGCATCAGGTGATTTAAGTGACTTTGAACGTGTCGTTGTTGTTAGTGCATCTCTGAACACACAACACACCAAACCCTGAAGTAGAAGGGCTTCTCTGAACACAAAACACACCAAACCCTGAAGTAGAAGAGCTTCTCTGAACACACAACACACCAAACCCTGAAGCAGAAGAGCTTCTCTGAACACACAACACACCAAACCTTGCAGCAGAAGAGCATCTCTGAACACACAACACACCAAACCTTGAAGCAGAAGAGCATCTCTGAACACACAACACACCAAACCCTGAAGCAGAAGAGCATCTCTGAACACAAAACACACCAAACCTTGAAGCAGAAGAGCATCTCTGAACACAAAACACACCAAACCTTGAAGCAGAAGAGCATCTCTGAACACAAAACACACCAAACCCTGAAGCAGAAGAGCATCTCTGAACACACAACACACCAAACCTTGAAGCAGAAGAGCATCTCTGAACACAAAAAACACCAAACCTTGAAGCAGAAGAACATCTCTGAACACACAACACACCAAACCCTGAAGCAGAAGAACATCTCTGAACACACAACACACCAAACCTTGAAGCAGAAGAGCATCTCTGAACACAAAACACACCAAACCTTGAAGCAGAAGAACATCTCTGAACACAAAACACACCAAACCTTGAAGCAGAAGAACATCTCTGAACACACAACACACCAAACCTTGAAGCAGAAGAACATCTCTGAACACACAACTCACCAAACCTTGAAGCAGAAGAACATCTCTGAACACAAAACACACCAAACCTTGAAGCAGAAGAACATCTCTGAACACACAACTCACCAAACCTTGAAGCAGAAGAACATCTCTGAACACACAACACACCAAACCTTGAAGCAGAAGAGCATCTCTGAACACAAAACACACCAAACCTTGAAGCAGAAGAGCATCTCTGAACACAAAACACACCAAACCCTGAAGCAGAAGAGCATCTCTGAACACACAACACACCAAACCTTGAAGCAGAAGAGCATCTCTGAACACAAAAAACACCAAACCTTGAAGCAGAAGAACATCTCTGAACACACAACACACCAAACCTTGAAGCAGAAGAGCATCTCTGAACACAAAACACACCAAACCTTGAAGCAGAAGAACATCTCTGAACACAAAACACACCAAACCTTGAAGCAGAAGAACATCTCTGAACACACAACACACCAAACCTTGAAGCAGAAGAACATCTCTGAACACACAACTCACCAAACCTTGAAGCAGAAGAACATCTCTGAACACAAAACACACCAAACCTTGAAGCAGAAGAACATCTCTGAACACACAACTCACCAAACCTTGAAGCAGAAGAACATCTCTGAACACACAACACACTAATCCCTGAAGCAGAAGAACATCTCTGAACACACAACACACTAATCCCTGAAGCAGAAGAACATCTCTGAACACACAACTCACCAAACCTTGAAGCAGAAGAGCATCTCTGAACACACAACACACCAAACCTTGAAGCAGAAGAGCATCTCTGAACACACAACACACCAAACCCTGAAGCAGAAGAGCATCTCTGAACACACAACACACCAAACCTTGAAGCAGAAGAACATCTCTGAACACACAACACACCAAACCTTGAAGCAGAAGAGCTTCTCTGAACACACAACTCACCAAACCTTGAAGCAGAAGAACATCTCTGAACACACAACACACCAAACCTTGAAGCAGAAGAGCATCTCTGAACACACAACACACCAAACCTTGAAGCAGAAGAACATCTCTGAACACACAACACACCAAACCTTGAAGCAGAAGAGCATCTCTGAACACACAACTCACCAAACCTTGAAGCAGAAGAACATCTCTGAACACACAACACACCAAACCTTGAAGCAGAAGAGCATCTCTGAACACACAACACACCAAACCCTGAAGCAGAAGAGCATCTCTGAACACACAACTCACCAAACCTTGAAGCAGAAGAGCATCTCTGAACACACAACACACCAAACCCTGAAGCAGAAGAGCATCTCTGAACACACAACACACCAAACCCTGGAGCAGAAGAGCATCTCTGAACACACAACATACCAAACCTTGAAGCAGAAGAGCATCTCTGAACACAAAACACACCAAACCCTGAAGCAGAAGAGCAGCAGAAGACCACAAATAGTATTTTATTCAATGCTAATGTCCATTTAGATCGTATAGTTCTCTTTGCAATTGCTTACATGTTTCTCTAGGTGGCAGTGTGGTGTAAGAGATCATCACTGATTTCAACACTATAATGCTGGAATTGATTAGCAACTAAATGAGCCTTTGAATGCACGAATAAACACAATAAAGGTATGATGAATATGTTGCATTAAAGACTGGTTACCTGGCCAGCAGAGGCAGGAATACTGGTTAACTCCTTCCTGGCAGGTGGCAGCATGCAGACAGGGCTCAGACACACACTCGGGGATGTCTTCTTCACAGAAAGACCCCATGAATCCAGTGCCACTGCAGTCACACTCATAGCTGTAATGCAAAGCACGGTCTGATGTGTAAAGAGATCCTTTTACACATGAGCTGTGTTTGAACTGTTTTTGAAGAACAAACATAATTTCTGTTCACATGGTGTTGTAGTGTTTACAGTTTAATGATGTACAAAAGCTTTTAAACTCATTCCATGTAGCTAAAAACTGCTTCAATGCTTTAATATTTCCGCCTTAAATATTTCAGAATACATATGGAATAGGGTAACAGTATGTAAGCAAACGGCATTTATTTTTATTAGTGTGTAATGTTGTTTATATGTCTGTGTGGTGTTTTTAATATGCTTAAAGACAAACCATGTGTAAATTCATCAGTCAAGCGAGTGGATCAGGTCGTCACTGATCGAGTGGAGGCGTGATTGACTGGAGACGGGGACTAATTTGCATATTCATAGTTCCTGTAGAACTCAACCAATCAGAAGATAAACCTCAGATTGA
>CM060623.1:31890123-32000123 GCA_030578275.1 Meda fulgida
AGCAACCACCCACAACACTCTATAAACAGGCTAGCAATGCCCTAGCTATCAACAACACTATACATCACTTAGCAACGCCCAAGCAACCAAACACCCACAACACCCAAGAAACAGCCAATGCCCTAGTAGCAACCACCAACAACGCCCTATAAACCACCAAGCAATGCCCTATAGCAACCAACCACAGCATCCTAGAAACAGCCTAGCAACACTTTTGCAATCAACATCAACACCTATAAATCCCCTAGCAACGCCCTACCAACCAACCACAACACTTAGCAATGCCCTCAACAACCCAGAACACCCTAGTAACTGAAAAGCAAAACCCTGGCAACACCTGCGAAAAAGTTATTAGAAGCGCGAAGTTACTTTCAATAGGTGAGTAAATAATGACATAATTTTCATTTTTGAGTGAACCATCCCTTTAAAGCAACACAGGTAGGATTTTCTACCTTCAAATAATGTTTCCAAAATTGTTTCAGTGGTTCATCAAGTCGTGACATGGTGAAATGCACTTATGCCACCGCTTTGCGGTCCTTTATCTGGTATATCCACGCTATGTAAGATTGCCAGATCGGGTCGCGTTTCTGTAGTTCTAATGAGACATAAGAAAACGACCAATTTGACTTGCTTTACGGCAAGCGTTACAATTGCCGATAGGTGGAGCGTACTCGACAGTAGAGAAACAGCGAGCGCGCGCGTGCGACAGTAGGACGCGGAAGGCTACATTATTTACGACAGCTGTAATTAACAATTCCGCTTCCAACCTGTAGGGCGACCGCAGAGGAAAAGTTCCTTGGTGTTGCTTTAATCATTGTCATTTAGTAATAAGATCGCGTGAGTTTTTGAATCGAGATCCCAATCTTTTAACGATTAGTCGTGCAGCTTTACATTGTACAAGACACCAAATTAAAAGATGAATTCGAGTTTACACCCAAACTCATGTTTTCATGCTAGTTTCCCACTCAGGAGCCCAGCATCAGCTGAAGAGTGTGTGCGTGTGTGTGTGTGTGTGTGTGTGTGTGTGTGTGTGTGCGCGTGCGTGCGCGTGCGTGCGTGCGTGCGTGCGTGCGTGCGTGCGTGCGTGTGTGTGTGTGTGTGTGTGAGTGTGTTTGTGAGTGTGTGTGTGTGTGTGTGTGAGTGTGTTTGTGAGTGTGTGTGTGTGTGTGTGCGTGTGTTTGTGAGTGTGTGAGGAGCTTTTCTGATCCTCACTCATTCTGAAGGATCTGACGGCCAGCTGGCAGCACTCGTCCTCTACATGCGCTAATTCCCAATTACTGCACCTCTTCTCTTAGGACACCCCACCGCAGATGGTGCCACTACACAAATCCAACTCTCTCTCTCTCTCTCTCTCACACACACACACACACACACACACAGTAAACGCATCTGCTTACAGGACAAAACAACCTGCCAACTGCAGATGCTCAGCCTCATAACGCACAACTCTTCATGAGCCACTTGTTGCATTGAATCCTTTAATTACAGGCTTTAGAGAAGCAAATCAAAACATAGGCTATATAAAGACTAATAATAATAATATGCTGTGTGTCACAACAGTGTCATGTAGCGCGACATGCTATACAATATTTATTGCTATATTTTTTTAATTCTTCTAAAAATGTTATGGGCATGTTATACATGAACTGTTTTCTACTATAAGCTCTATTTACTGTTCAAAAGGTCGGGGTTTGTTTGATTTTTTTAAAATATTTTGAAAGAAGTTTCTTTTACTCACCAAGGCTGCATTTATTTGATACAAATTTCTATATGAATATATGTTCAAATGTAATTTATTCCTGTGATTAAAGCTGTATTTTCAGCATCATTACTCCAGTCTTCAGTGTCACATGATCCTTCAGAAATCACTCTAATATGATGCTCTGATGCTCAAGAAACATTTATGATTATTATCAATGTTTTGCTACTTCATATTTTGTGGAAACCGTGATACATTTTTTTTCTTCATTTTTTAATATAAATCTTCTGAAACATAAATGTCTTTAGTCTGTCACTTTTGAATAAAAAAAATCTAACTAAACCCTTCACACGGTTTCTTCATTACTCAAATGAGCTTTAGAAATAAGTAAAACATGAACTCATAATAATCATGAAGACGAGTTTCTTACCCAGCTTGAACATCAATGACAGCAGGACTGCTCTTTTATATCGTAAATAAATCCGGCCAAACTCCATGTCCTGAAGTGATGCTCGACGTCCAGCCTAAACCTGCGGACCCGTGTGGAAATATTCCCACATCATCATGTTTTCATCCTGAGTGAAGCTCTGTGTGTTCTCGGAGTCTGAGTCTCTCACTCACTCTCTCACTGCTGTGCTTTACTCCTGCGGGATGATGGAAAACACGGCGTGGAAGTTTATCCTTTATCCTGCTATCAAACTCCCTTCTGCGGGATAGAGGTGTACAATCTGTCAAATCTTCTTCTCTGTCGCTCCTCCCTCTCTCTCTCTCTGTGTGTGTCTCTCTCTCTCGCTCACTCACTATGATTGTCACAGAAGAACTCCTCCTTCTCTCTCTCTCTCTCTCTCTCTCTCTCTCTCTCTCTCTCTCTCTCTCTCTCTCTCTCTCTCTCTCTCTCTCTCTCTCTCTCTCTCTCTCTCTCTCTCTCTCTCTCTCTCTCTCTCTCTTCAGGAGCAGATGGCCATTACCTCTGACCACTTTTACATGACCTTCATAACAAATGAGTGTTAGTTTAAGCTAATTCCGCTGTTAAGCCTGACAGAAATGGGAAGAGAGAACATAAATAGCCTAGAGAGGGAGAGAGAGAAAATGTTGCAATTTTTCAAAATTTTTTTAAATCATTATTTCCTCTCTCAACATGAAATGCATGAAAGATGCATAAATAATAACAAAGCTGCATGCATAATAACACTACTAAACAGAAAAAGTTAAAGTAGTTTCAGATTAAGTCAACTTTTTAACCAAAATCTCAAATATTAAGAGCAGTGTTAATATCATTAAGATGCTATTCATTGAATTAGTTTTTATTTTAATATCTTTAGTTTAGTTAATTTGCTCTGTAATTTTGTTTAAGTTTTTGTTGTTACTTTAACGTTAAAGTTGTATTTATTTCAGTTTTAGTTATTTCAATCAATTTAAACAAAATAATTAGTGTATATATATACAGTAGGCCTATATATATTATTTTAAGTAAAAAAATATATATGTTTGGCTTTAGTTTTAGTTAACTTAAATATCCCTGGTTAAGAAAAACACACATTTGAACATGTAAAATAATATATTTTTTATATATATTTATCTCCTATAAACCACTTATCTCCACTTACTCAGTTAACATGCTAGTAATATAGTCAAGTGACAAAATGTTATATTATTTTAAACTTTATTATTATTTTCACATACATTTAAAGTATAGTTTAACAGTAAAAAAATGTATAATAGTAATAATATGATGGAATATATATTGAGCACATGATTCTGAACACAGCTGTCTGTTTATTCTGATTGGCTTGGACATTAACACAGGTCTGATCTCATAAACACTCACGCTGGTTCATGTTATTCATTCAACAAGCACCACGTGCCCGAGTCCAGTCTGCATTCCTGACGGGACACACACTCATCTCAGCGGGGTTCCTCTTCGGGATCCGTCTAATGGGCCTGGAAACCAGGCGTTTTATTCAAATGAGGGAGTTTAAGAGCATAACAACACATTCTTCAGTAAGGGGTTTCACTTGAAATCAACCGTGTTGAAAAGTTGTAAAATGGACCCAATGTTTGTTCCTATACAGCGTAAAAACCATATGAATTATGAATTCCTAAGACTGTTCACTGCGGTCGCATTGAGGAACATCAGACCTCTCTGATGTAGGACCACATCTGGAAGTGGAACAAATCAGAATCGAAAAGATCAGATTCCATGTGGTTTGTGCCGTTCACACTTATGAAAATATAATAATGAAAAAACAGATCCGAGACGCATATGAGCAAAAAATCAGATTCAGGCCAGAGATTCATGAAAACTGTTACTTTCTCCCAGTCCACTTTCATTGAAGCTGCAATAATGCTGCATTAGCCTATATATGGGGAGCATTCAATTATTAAATATAGTTTAATAGAATATATATAAGCATAATAAGGCCCCTTTAAGAAAGCAATCCTGTGTAATGACAGTATGACGTGTGTTGTAGGAATCTCACTCAGCTCTACATCTGACTAATATCATCATGACTACAGCATGAACTTTAATTAAAGGCTAAAACAGCAGTCAGCAGATAATGAAGATGAGTGAAAACACACACACACACACACTTGACAGGATCACCGTTAGGAGTGACCACAGAAAGACAGATTGAGCCGTCAGGATTTCATCAGCCTCTTCTTCACGTTTGACACTTTCAGCTCATCAGGAACAATCTCTCTGTCAGACGCATATTTCTAATCTATTAACCTTGTTAAGCCTGACACATGACTCTTTTTTTAATGGAACAGTTTGAACCTCTAGACAATATATTTAAGTTTTCATGTTGTTCATATGCTGTTATGTTTTCGTCCGTTGCAGACACAGCTGCTCATCATGTCGTGGAGCTGTGGTTGCTATTTTCGGGATTCTGATTGGCTAACGTGGGCTTGAGCTTCTCGTTACACTGCCACCTACAGGTCTGGCATGCTCTTGACGGCATATACACACGGGTTTGTGTAAACTAACACTTTTCTGAAAACATGTGCACGATGTTATTTTTGAAAACGGAGAGGTTTTATGAAAATATATGGGCCTTATATGGGGCGAGCTAAACAAGGTAATGACACACAGGTGAGTGTGATCATGGCTGATTAGCCTGGGAACAGGATTCTGGGAAATGTAGTTTGTGGATGTGTGGGGATTGTCTGGGGAACTGATGGTTGTCTCTCACTGGTGATCTCTCACTGATATTTACACGGCAAAACGTAAGATGAAATTCTGATGCTTGTATTGTAAATCACTGTAAGCTTTATAACCAACAGACTTCTTACATAAAATACATATAAATATCAGTCGTTACTCTATATCTGCTAATAATATGTCAAGGTAACATTATATTTAAATGCTTAGTTTTAAGATCAAATCTCTGTAGTTTTAAAACATATAATGCACTGCAATATAACGATGATTAATAGATGAACAAATAAACCTTCCTCAAAAGCCTGATGATCAAATTTGATCTGCATGATTTTTCTAAAAACTGATGTCTGGATAATCAAGTAAACCTGAGCTGCTTCAGTCCAGTAAGTGTTCATCTTGAAATATTCGTTTGTACAATTACACTGAAAGACTTTTACTGGATAAAAGAGAGTAAATGATCAGAGACAGAAGGACTGAGGAGTGTGTGTGTGTGTGTGTGTGTGTGTGACAGGTTTATCAGATCATGTTCAGCATTTAAAGGCCTGATACAGCAGTTGTATATATGGTTAAACATGATTTTATAAAGGTTTGAGACATTAATAAAATCATACAACGTCTCAGAGATCATCATAGTATTCTCACTCAGAAATTGCTAATAAATTTCCCAAATAATAAAATGTCAATTAAAAAAATAGAACATTTCAAAGTATAGCAGAGATTCAATCAGTTTCAGATTATAGGACTTTTGAATATAATATGTTTTGGCTAATATATATAAATAAATGTGTAATTATATTTCTATTTATACATTTTCAATAGATTTCCTCTGTAACACTTTATAATAAAGTTCAGTTAGTTATGTAAAGACTGAACTATTTTTTTCTTATTGCAAAAGCTACTCCAATAATCTGGGGTCAGAGCAATGCAACAATGAAAAGATCTGCAAACTCTTCTTATCCAACGCTCCTGCTCAGATTGATGATGTTTCTTTAACGGCACGATCTCATCCCACATGAGCGTCACTCTGAAGGAATTCCTGCAGATCTTTCACCTCATTAATCATCCCGGGAGTTTTTCACTCCAACGTCTTATACCACACAAGCACTTGTGGATCACAAAGCAGGATCAATATTTGAGACGTGATGTCAAACTCAACGTTTGCATCTATTGAATCACCGTTACCGTCAAAATATGAGGTAAAACAGCCACTGAACATGTACTTTCAACAGTAAAAGACTGTAGGAATGCAGTAAAAACCTGTTAATCGGTTCATTATATTAAGTGGAAAAAACAAACTAAGACATTTCAATAAAATGCTGTTAAATGTTCAGAAATGAACAAGCTTTTGAAAAAGAACAAGCCGTCTTATAATTCATTTATAATTTTTGATGTTTTTTTTTTATCAGTATAGGGTTTTATGTAACATCTTTATTCATTATATACATCATTATGTTGGTGTCATGCGCTGCAAAAAAGATTTTCTTATTCAGTATTTTTTGTTTTGTATTTCAGTAATATCTAAATTGTATTTTCTGGGGGGAAAAAATCTAAATGGAGTTTGTGCTTAAAACATGAACAAATATCTGCCAATGGGGTCAGAAAAATAAAGTTTACCCTTGAATTATGTTCATTTTTGACCCCATTGGCAAAAAAAAAAAAAAAAGAATCTTGTTTTAAGCAAAAACTCACTTCATTTTGATACATTTCTCAGTAAACAGGACAAAATCTCTTTAGTTATTTTGCTTCTCAAGTAAATGCATCTTTATTTAAGAATGTTTAGATATTAAAACAAGAGAAAGACTCTGAGAAAGATCATAGTGTTTAGTGTTTATGCACCGTCTACATATACATTGATTCATCATGTGACTTGCTCTTCACCACTTGTGTTATTATGGTGTTTGTCAGTACATTATAAAGGTGAAAAAAAGATTTTAGTTCTATGGTAGGTATTAACATGAATCAGTTAATATAGTTTCACTCACTGTAATTTTAAGATAAATTCGTTAAACCTAAATGTTGCGACTGGGTTTTTACCGTAAAGTTCTGGTTTAATAACAGGAATGAATCTGCTTAGGCTTTGGTTGTTGTGAAGAAGTAAAAAATAAAATAATAATTAACTCAAAAAGCAACAAAAAGGAGCCGAATCATCCGTTCATAATGAACAGCAGTTTCATTCAGATGGACAGCATCTCATCTTCAAGCTAAAAGGAGGCGCTGGACTGACTCGTGAAGTGTCACGATGAGTGTTTCGAGCTCATATGCTGTAGTGTGTTCAGCGACAGGTTTAATCATGTGAGTCAGATGGTGTGTGATACGGACACTGGGCTCAGAGATCGCACACAGCAGAAACCTGGACATCAGAGGAAATCAGCTTCTGAAAGAGCTTGTGTTCTTACACACTCGGATCCTTAAAGGAACACTCCACTTTTTTTGGAAATAGGCTCATTTTCCAACTCCCCTAGAGTTAAACTGAGTTTTACCGTTTTCGAATCCATTCAGCCGATCTCCGGGTCTGGCGGTAGCACTTTTAGCATAGCTTAGCATTGATCATTGAATCTGATTAGACCGTTAGCATCTCTCTCAAAAAAATGACCAAAGAGTTTCGATATTTTTCCTATTTAAAACTTGCCTCTTCTGTAGTTCCATCGTGAACTAAGACCGACGGAAAATGAAAAGTTGCGATTTTCTAGGCCGATATGGCTAGGAACTGTACTCTCATTCTCATTCAACAACTCAAGTTGTTTCAAAACTGTAGGAATTTGTTTCTTCAGCTGAACACAAAAGAAGATATTTTGAAGAATGTTTATAACCTAACAGTTGACGGACCCCATAGACTTATAGAATAGTCAATGGGGACTATCACATGTTTAATTACCCATATTCTTCAAAATAGTTCAGCAGAAGAACGAAAGTCATTAAGGTTTGGAACAACTTGAGGGAGTAAATCATGACAGAATTTTCTATCCCTAGAAATATTCTTCTTTTAGAAGTTCCATCATTTGTTTTAATTTATACATTTTATGAATTAAATAGTTTATCAGTAGGAAAAATTTAGATCTGTTAAACATAAAAAAGTATTATGCAATTATTTACGACATTTCTTCTCATACAGTCCTTGTAGAGCAACGAGTGATCAATCTTTAGAATATCGCTCTGTATATTTCTATGGCATCGCTGTCGAAGAATAATCAGCTGCTGAAGTGGATTTATTTATCGTAGAGTTAGCAAAAGTCGATAATGTCTTTAGTCACATGTCAGTAGAACGGGAAGATTTTTAAATGATTGGTTCATTTATAAATGTGTAAGATCTTAACTTCATGCAGTGGAAACACGAACCAGAAGACCGAACACAACGAGCGCAGAGCTGAAAAGGGGCGGAGCTTACAGACACTCCATAGAACATTCTTGGCATAAAGGGTTCTTTAAAACTTAATCAAGAACCCTAAGAAAAACTCGTAAAAAAATGTATATCGTGCAAAAGTTCATTATCAGTAATTCAACTTAAAAGGTGAAACTAATATATTATATATAGACTCATTACATGCAAAGTGAGATATTGTAAGCCTTTACTTGTTATTATTTTGATGATTATGGCTTACATCTTATGAAAACCCCAAATTCTAAATTAGAATATTGTGAAAAGGTTTTCTGTAAGCCATAATCATCAAAATTATAACAAATAAAGGCTTACAATATCTCACTTTGCATGTAATGAGTCTATATAATTTATTAGTTTCACCTTTTAAGGTGAATTACTTACGAACTTTTGCACGATATTTTAATTTTTCGAGTTTCACCTGTAGAATCCCATTGAACCTTTTTTCTAAGAGTGATATCACAAAAATGGACAATTTCCATGTACACTTTCAAAAAAACGTTTCATAGGATGAATTTTGAGTGCTTAAGATTTCCAATAATGCCTAATTTATGAAGATTACAGAAATAAAAAGATTCCCACGGAGCTCTGAGGGTGAGGATTTAAATGACAATGAATCTTCAGTAATATCATCAGTTCCACTGCATTGGCACTGTTGGATGAGAACTGCAGTTGAGCTGCTGGGTCATGACTAACTTTGCAACTGAATTGAAACAAATTCTGAACTAAAGTGAGCTGAAAAAGGGCACTTATCTTCTGTAGATACCTTACAACTGAATTTGTTTCATAATTGATGAATGTTACAAAACAAACACCGTTATCTTCCTGTTTATTACCATATAGCGATAGACTGGAGAAAAATCGCTTTACGTTGTTGTACGTTCTTTTACTGAGGTTGCAGTGAAGAATGCATTTTATCAACATTCATATTTGAACATAATCCACTTTAAAACCTTTTTTTTTTTTTTTTTACCTAACTTTAAGAAAAAAAGACAGAATAACAAATTGCAATAGAACAATGACCTGGATGTTGTTCTGAAAGCATTTTGTCTTTCTTTCCACTGTGGAAAACACATTTTTTGCAATACCTTCATGCAGCCTTTTTTTCCACAGAATGAAACAGATCTTCATATCATCCACTCTTATCAGACCATCTGTATAGTTAGTTGACCTGTTGCATGACTCTGTCAGCTATTAGCGCCCTCTACTGGTCACTGTCAGCCACAGCACAAACTGCACTAAAGTGGGTGTTTGGTTGTAAAGCAAGCAATTTTTTTCAAACTGACTTTATACTCTTGTGTTGACCTTACATTCATCCATCATCACATTCATGATGGTCAGGAGGATACTGACAAATGCTGTCTGATATTGACCAGATATATCAAGGTGAGTTAACTAACAAACACTTGAAGGGTGAAATAAAGGGCTTTCTCCTAATTTATGTATGCATTTATGTGTGTGTGTGTGTGTGTGTGTGTGTGTGTGTGTGTGTGTGTGTGTGTGTGTGTGTGTGTGTGTGTGTGTGTGTGTGTGTGTGTATTAGAATTATATATAAAAAAAATTATATGTACATTATTATTATTTATATCATTATATTTTATGCATGACAAATGTGTCTATAATAACAGACCAACACATGCAGTTATGCTCACAAGGACACTCATAAACACACGTGCAAACACACAAGCACACAGCATCATTCGTCAATTATTAAACAAACATGATACTGTTCAGAGAGAGAGAGAGAGAGAGAGAGAGAGACAGAGACATCTCACCTGAACATCAACACACTCCCGCTGGATATTTCCCACAGGATTATTCTGCTTCTCGATGAGCTCTGACCGTCACTGATGGACACAGGTAAAATCATTACACTTTATTATTTACACTTTCAGTCCAGATCAGACTCATGGAAACTTGTGTTCATCATCACATCAGAACACCGCGAGGTTGGAAAGCGTCCAAGAGTGTTATCTGCGTAAATCTGTCTATAAAACACACACAGACTTAACGGAAAACACAAGTTTTGATAAGAGATACTTTTATAAAACAAAAATATTAAAGATAACCTAAATGTTGGGTAAAACTTTAGTTAATATTAACAATGAGCACTATATTATTACAGCATTTATTAACCTTTGTTAATGTTAGATTATAAATAAATCCTTTGTTCATTGTTAATGTCAGCTCACAGTGCAACTAGCCGAGAAGAGCCTCAGTGAGACGTGACCAGCGTAGCTCACACTAATAACACGCTCAGTGAAACAGAAGCGGGTCACCAGCATCTCACCTGATCAAACATTTCCATTTCGGAGGGTTTAAAGGGGCTTGTGTATCAGCTCTGAATAATTCATGCGCTGTTTTGAGGTGAAGGTTTCTCCACGAGACTGACGTTTCAAGTAACTCTCAGGTGGAAGATTACAGGCCGTGTGTGTTGCACCTAAACTAAACTAGATTTGTGTATTTTCTAAAGAAAACTGCCTGTACTAAAGCACTCTTGTGCATTCCTCAAACTTTCACTGAGTCCGAATTTAATACGTTGGGGTCGTTGAAAGTTTGGGGTCAGTAATTTTTTTTTAAGCAATTAATACTTTAATTCATCAATGATGCATTAAATTGATCAAAAGTTACGATAAAGGCATTTGTAATATTACAAAAGATTTTCATTTTAAATAACTGCTGTTCTCTTGAACTTTTGATTCATCAAAGAATCCTGAAAAATAACATGTATCACAGATTCCCCAAAATATGAAGCAGCACAACTGTTTATTAATAATAATTAACATTAAATACATAATAGTTATTAACATTAATAATAATAAATGGGGAGTATTACTTTACAATAAGGTCTCGTTTCTTAACAGCAGTTAATGCATTAGCAAATATGAAATAATGAGAAATATTTTTAAGCATTTATTAATCTTTGTTAACATTAGTTAGTAAAATTCTTACTGTTCATTGTTTTTTCATGTTAACTGTTAACAAATATAACTGAATTTTAAAAATGTATTAGTAAATCTTGAAATTACCAAGATTACCAAGAAATTAGCCATGCTTACTAAGATTAATAAATGCCGTAGAAGTGTTGTGCATTGTTAGTTCATGTTAACTAATGTTAACTATTTAAATTTTCACCGAAATATTTTTCGAGTAGCAAATCAGCATGATTTCTGAAGGATCATGTGACACTGAAGACCGGAGTAATGATGCCGAAAATTCAGCTTTGATCACAGGAATTTAATTTTACTATATACTCACATAGAAAACGTTATATATATAATATATCAAAAGTTATATTTCACTGTCTGACTGTATTTTTGATCAAATAAATGCAGCCTTGATGAGCAGAAAAGAACATTAAAAAAATCTTACTGACCTCAAACTTTTGAACAGTGATGTAATATAAAGTAAATCTGAAAATAACATCACATTTGTTCATCAGCCACTCCGCCGAACTTCCCCGATGATCCACGATCAACTCCTGATTCATCTACACAGCGAGAGCCCACGATCCTTCCCCGCGTTCCAGCGTACGACTCGATCAGCATCCTCACCGCCGGCCCAACAAACGACACGGACAGCGTCCAGACGGGACACCCGGTGACCGATGGAGATAGCATCCAGACGGGACACCCCGCGTACGACACCGACAGCAACCAAACGGCCCATCTGGCGTACGAGACGGACAGCAACCGGACCCTGAACCCAGCGTTCGACACGGACAGCACACACACACTCCACCCCGTGTACACACTGGACAGGGGGACCATGGAGGGAGTCCCGGGGCCTCCTGGAGGAGACGGTCCAACCACCAGCATCTCACCACCTCCATACACCCCGCCGGATCCGAAAACAGCCTACCTCATGTTCCCCTCACCGGTGACACATTACCCCAACCAGCCCGTCATCACATGTCAACCGGGAGCCAATCCACCGGCGTTCTACCAGCCCTCCTTCCTCCCGCCCCCCACATACCCGTCCTACACTATAGTAAGATCACGCTTTCTCTCGAAACTCAAGCGATGCACCGATATGAACATTTTGGCCGATACGGTAACCGAAAATTCTTTATATTTAAAAGCCGATAACCGATATATTGTCCGATAAACCTTAATCCAAATTATTATATAATTTTTGAGAGCCTGATTACAAAAACAAGTCTCTCCATTAAAAACCATGTCACAATTATAATGTTTTCATTATAACTTTATGTAGCCTATATACACTGGACTGGTGCTGCACATGTTGCACCGAACTATATTTTTCTTTTTTGAAGTGATTCCAATCATATTTCAAGCGATTTAAAACCATTATGACTAACAGTGTGCATCTGAAGTGTAGGAAATAATACATTATTTATCGGCTTTAATATATCGGCCAAATTTTCTTATCGGGCCGATAACGATAACATTAAAAATGAATACCGATATGGTGGCAGATATATCGTGCATCCCCACTACACTCATAGACCAGGCTTAAGCTATAGTCCCAGACTAAAATGCATGTTTTGGTTGTTTTATCTGAAAATATCTTGCATTGCCATTGTTTTGTCTCAAGATGCACATCAGTAATGTTTTTTTTTCTAAGAAGTTTATAAAAGCTGCTTAAATGTCTAAATTGAACTAATGCCTAATCCTGGCTTAATCTAAACCCTGTCTGTGAAACCACGCCATAAAGACATACATTTAATGTCTAATAAAAAGCTAAAATATTTAGGCCTAAATTTGAGATTTATATGTATTTGAATTACATATAAAGTAGTAGTAGTAGTAGTAGCCTTTATTGTCACTTAGTCACAAGTACCAGTGAAACATCATGGGAAAAAATTCCCATGTATTTGGAATACACAGTTTTAGCATAAAGTAATAAAGTGCATGTGATGCAAATGTGCATTGCACTCAAGAAAAATCATGGCATTGTTTCTTACTAACTATTACCATCTACAGGTCCTTCTCAAAAAATTAGCATATTGTGATAAAGTTCATTATTTTCAATAATGTAATGATAAAAATTTAACTTTCATATATTTTAGATTCATTGCACACCAACTGAAGTATTTCAGGTCTTTTATTGTTTTAATACTGATGATTTTGGCATACAGCTCATGAAAACCCAAAATTCCTGTCTCAAAAAATTAGCATATCATGAAAAGGTTCTCTAAACGAGCTATTAACCTAATCATCTGAATCAACTAATTAACTCTAAACACCTGCAAAAGATTCCTGAGGCTTTTAAAAACACCCAGCCTGTTCATTACGCAAAACCGCAATCATGGGTAAGACTGCCGACCTGACTGCTGTCCAGAAGGCCATCATTGACACCCTCAAGCAAGAGGGTAAGACACAGAAAGACATTTCTGAACAAATAGGCTGTTCCCAGAGTGCTGTATCAAGGCACCTCAGTGGGAAGGAAAAAGTGTGGCAAAAAACGCTGCCCAACGAGAAGAGGTGACCGGACCCTGAGGAAGATTGTGGAGAAGGACCGATTCCAGACCTTGGGGGACCTGCGGAAGCAGTGGACTGAGTCTGGAGTAGAAACATCCAGAGCCACCGTGCACAGGCGTGTGCAGGAAATGGGCTACAGGTGCCGCATTCCCCAGGTCAAGCCACTTTTGAACCAGAAACAGCGGCAGAAGCGCCTGACCTGGGCTACAGAGAAGCAGCACTGGACTGTTGCTCAGTGGTTGCATGTCATTCGGAAATCAAGGTGCCAGAGTCTGGAGGAAGACTGGGGAGAAGGAAATGCTGAAATGCCTGAAGTCAAGTGTCAAGTACCCACAGTCAGTGATGGTCTGGGGTGCCATGTCAGCTGCTGGTGTTGGTCCACTGTGTTTTATCAAGGGCAGGGTCAATGCAGCTAGCTAACAGGAGATTTTGGAGCACTTCATGCTTCCACCTGCTGAAAAGCTTTATGGAGATGACGATTTCATTTTTCAGCACGACCTGGCACCTGCTCACAGTGCCAAAACCACTGGTAAATGGTTTACTGACCATGGTATTACTGCGCTCAATTGGCCTGCCAACTCTCCTGACCTGAACCCCATAGAGAATCTGTAGGATATTGTGAAGAGAAAGTTGAGAGACGCAAGACCCAACACTCTGGATGAGCTTAAGGCCGCTCTCGAAGCATCCTGGGCCTCCAGAACACCTCAGCAGTGCCACAGGCTGATTGCCTCCATGCCACGCCGCATTGAAGCAGTCATTTCTGCAAAAGGATTCCCGACCAAGTATTGAGTGCATAACTGAACATAATTATTTGAAGGTTGACTTTTTTTTTGTATTAAAAACACTTCTTTTATTGGTCGACTGAAATATGCTAATTTTGTGAGACAGGAATTTGGGGTTTTCATGAGCTGTATGCCAAAATCATCCGTATTAAAACAATAAAAGACCTGAAATAGTTCAGTTGGTGTGCAGTGAATCTATAATATATGAAAGTTTAATTTTATCATTACATTATGGAAAATAATGAACTTTATCACAATATGCTAATTTTTTGAGAAGGACCTGTATTTGAGTTCATTTAAATCATATTTTCAAAATGCATTTATTCAAATAACTCAGAATCAGCAGAAATCTGTTCATTTTTTAAAACTATTACATTTATACAGTTAAAAAGCATGTGGTTAAATATGACTTGCTTACAATGTTTGAGATTTAAACAAGATGCAGCAACTGTTTAAATTTAGCTAAATAAGTTTATATATATATATATATATATATATATATATATATATATATATCAAGTGTTAATGTTTTTTTTTTTAAATGGTTTTAGTTAATAATAATAATTCTGCCCAAAGATATTAATTTTGAATCTCTGGAAGGGATTTATAAAATATTACCATATGTGTCATACGATTTATGTTTCGTGCTTCAGAATTTCCGTAAAGAGAACGTCTCGGTTACATATGTAACCCTCGTTCCCTGAGTAGGGAACGGAGACGTTACGTCGGAATGACGCCGAAATGGGGTTTCGCTTAGAAAGCCTATCAGCTTCGAGTATTTAAAAACGAGCCAATGGCAAAGAAATGCCATGGGTCTGCGGAATTTGCATGACGTAACTCCGCCCCACCTCGTGGGTATATAAGGAGGACGCCGGCAACATGCAGTTATGTTTCTTCGCTGAGGAGCCAAGACTGAACTCAGGCGATCCCCGCGGTACAGCGGAAGTGGCAGGAAGACGTAGCGTCTCCGTTCCCTACTCAGGGAACGAAGGTTACATACGTAACCGAGACGTTCCCTTTCGTGGTCACTCCGAGTTACGTCGGAATGACGACGAAATGGGGTTAACAGTCTAATCACGCCACCTTCACAGCTGTCTTCCAGTGCCCTGCGTAAATCTGAGCCCTTGTAAGACTTGTAAGGACAAAGGATTCCTATTTATCACAGGAATACCAAGGTACACTGGGAAGCATATCCCATAGCTTTAGAGGAAATATGCAATTAACACCAACCCAGAGGGGGGGGGCATTTGGAAATACACATATGACCCGAAGGAAACATATGGAGAAACTCTGAGGTGTCCAGGCGCAGGTGGAATATTTCAACCTCAGGGGTGGCAAGGTGGCTTGCCAAGGGAAAGACACATGCTCAGAGAGGCTTACAGTGGAAATACTCGTGTGGGGGTAGCTCCGGGGAGGGACCATGCACACGGGAGGCACCTAGCCGACGCCCAGGCAATAGACACTGGCGCTAGCATCAGGGGTGCTGGAGGAACTCAGGGCTTGCGGAGAAGCTCACCTGAGCAGAATATCGCACGTATCCAGTCCGTGGAGTGGAATGGCGAGCAAGCGAAGACACCTGAGCGGGTCCGGTACTAGCTAGTTGAAGCGAGTACATGAGAGGACATGTGTTCGGTGTCGCCCAGCCTGCAGCTCTGCAGATGTCTGTTAGCGAGGCGCCATGCGCTAGAGCCCAAGAGGATGCCACACTCCGGGTGGAGTGGGCAGTCACACCAAGGGGGAACGGTCGACCTTGCTGCTGGTATGCCAAAGCAATGGTGTCCACTATCCAGTGAGACAACCTCTGCTTTGAGAGAGCCTTTCCCTTCAGCTTCCCACCATAACAGACAAAGAGCTGGTCTGAGGTCCTGAAACACTGCGTCCTGTCTACATAGGCGCGGAGAGCGCGTACTGGACAGAGCAGTGCCAAGGCTGGGTCTGCCTCCTCCAAGGGCAGCGCTTGCAGGTTCACCACCTGGTCCCGGAAGGGAGTGGTAGGAACCTTGGGCACATATCCAAGCCGGGGTCTCAGGATCACGTGAGAGTAAGCCGGCCCGAATTCCAGGCACGCTTCGTCAACGGAGAATGCGTGCAGGTCCCCGACCCTCTTGAGAGAGGCCAATGCAACCAGGAGCGCTGTCTTCATTGACAGGAACTTAAGCTCCACTGATTGCAGAGGCTCAAAGGGAGCACTCTGCAGGGCACTTAAGACCACTGAGAGGTCCCAAGAGGGAACGAGAGGAGAACGAGGAGGATTCAGCCTCCTCGCCCCCCTCAGGAACCTGACGATCAGGTCGTGCTTCCCTATGGACTTACCTTCCACTAAGTCGTGGTGTCCGGCAATAGCGGCAACATAAACTTTGAGGGTGGAGGGACACAGCCTTCGCTCCAACCCATCTTGAAGGAAGGAAAGCACGAAACTGATCGAACACCTCCGGGGGTCTTTTCGGCGTGAAGAGCCCCAGTTGACGAAGAGTTTCCACTTCAACGCGTAGGCGTGCCTAGTGGACGACGCTCTAGCGGAAGTGATGGTAGCCACCACCATAGGTGGTAGGGTACTCAAACCTGCCTCGTCCCGTCCAGGAGCCACATGTGGAGGTTCCAGAGATCGGGACGAGGGTGCCACAGGGTGAGAATGGGTGCCGTCCCTGAGAAAGGAGGTCCTTCCTTAAGGAGCACTCCCTGAGAAAGGAGGTCCTTCCTCAGAGGAATTGGCCAAGGAGGTGCTGTCGCGAGGAGCACTAGTTCGGAGAACCAAGTCCGGGTGGGCCAGTACGGCGCAACCAGAAGAACCTGCTCCTCGTCCTCCCTGACCTTGCGCAAGACCTGCGCAAGACCTGCGCAAGAAGGCTCACTGGGGGAAACGCATATTTGCGGCCCCGCGGCCAGCTGTGCGCCAGAGCATCCGTGCCGAGCGTGCCCTTGGTCAGAGAATAATACTGGGCGCAATGGGTCGAGTCGTGGGAGGCAAACAGATCTATCTGTGCGTCCCCGAACTGGTCCCAAATCAGCTGGACCGACTGGGGATGGAGTCGCCATTCTCCAGGGAGGGGCTGAAGCCGTGACAGCTCGTCGGCAGCACGGTTCAGGGCTCCGGGAATGTAAATGGCTCGAAGGGACCTCAGATGCCTCTGACTCCATAAGAGGAGGTGGCGAGCGAGTTGCGACATACGGCGGGAGCGTAGACCACCTTGATGGTTGATGTACGCTACAGTGGCGGTATTGTCTGATCGGACTAGTACGTGTTGACCCATGAGCAGCGCTCGGAAGCGGTGCAGGGCAAGGCGTACTGCCAGCAACTCGAGGCAATTGACATGCCATAGGCGCTGGGGTCCTGTCCAGGAGCCCGCGGCAGCATGTCCATTGCACATGGCGCCCCAGCCCGTGGTGGAGGCATCTGTTGAGACAACAACATGCCGGGACACTCGTTCCAGGGGGACACCAGCCCTGAGAAAACGGAGGTTCAACCACGGGGTGAAGGTCTGACGGCAGGTCGGAGTAACTGGTACTCGGAGCGTGCCTTGTTGCCATGCCCACCTCGGGACTCGGTCGCGAAGCCAAAGCTGAAACGGTCTCATATGAAGCAATCCGAGCGGCGTCACCACGGCTGCAGATGCCATATGCCCCAGGAGCCTCTGAAAATGTTTCAGTGGAACCGCACTCTTGCCCTGAATTTGTCTCAGACAAGTCAGCAGTGACTGCGCGCGCTCGCTCGTAAGCTGCGCGGACATGGCGACCGAGTCGATGTCCATACCGAGGAAAGAGATCCTCTGCACGGGGCAAAGTTTGCTCTTCTCCCAGTTGACCCGAAGGCCCAGACGAGCTAGGTGCCGGAGCACAAGGTCCCTGTGTTCGCAAACCTGATCTCGAGAGTGAGCTAGGATTAGCCAGTCGTCGAGATAGTTCAGGATGCGAACCCCGTGAACCCAAAGGGGAACAAGGGCTGCGTCGACGACCTTCGTGAAGACGCGAAGAGACAGGGCTAGCCCGAAAGGGAGAACCGCGTACTGGTATGCCTGCCCCTCGAAAGCAAACCGGAGGAACGGTCTGTGTCGAGGAAGAATGGAGACATGAAAGTAGGCGTCCTTCAGGTCGATCGCTGCAAACCAATCCTGGGGCCGAACACATTCGAAATGCGTTTGGCGGTGAGCATTTTGAACGGCATCCTGTGAAGGGAGCGATTCAGTACGCGCAGGTCCAGGATTGGTCTTAACCCACCGGTTTTCTTGGGGACAATGAAGTAAGGGCTGTAGAAGCCGGACCTCATCTCGGCTGAATAATACTGGGCGCAATGGGTCGAGTCGTGGGAGGCAAACAGATCTATCCTTCGCCAGCAGGGTGGCAATCTCTGCTCGCATGATGGGGGCATTGCCACCGACCAAAGTGGAGCGGACTCCCCTGTAAAGGGGAGGAGACCGTGCGAACTGAATCGCATAGCCGAGCCTGATGGTGCGGGCGACCCAGCGGGACAGGTGGGGAAGCTCTAGCCAGGCTCCCAAGAACTGTACCAGAGGGGTCATGCGGACCACAGGCGTCCCCCCGGAGGGGCAGCGAAGCGGAGTAACTGGCACGGACGTGGACGGCATAGCGATCCGGTGTGGGGGCGCAGTTAACATCCGCGCCCTGACAGAGGAGGCCAGGGAAGGACCAGCGTTCCACGGTGGCCTGCTTTGCCAGGGGTCTGGCGACAGAGTGGGACAGGGATGAAACGGTCCGTGGACGGCACGCCGTGTCAACCGACTCTGGGACAGAGGGGGACGAACTCAGAGGAACTCGTTCGTGAAGCTGACAGTTCAGAGATGGCTTGTGGAGTGAAGAGAAACTCTTGGCTCCGAAGCGAAAACATAACTGCATGTTGCCGGCGTCCTCCTTATATACCCACGAGGTGGGGCGGAGTTACGTCATGCAAATTCCCCAGACCCATGGCATTTCTTTGCCATTGGCTCGTTTTTAAATACTCGAAGTTGATAGGCTTTCTAGGCGAAACCCCATTTCGTCGTCATTCCGACTGTGGCGAACGGGACGGCCGAGGGACGTGAGAGAACGGCGCGAGGCCGGTGGTGCGATTGCTAATGAGCAACACCTGTGAAGCACACCGGTCTCGCATCTCTCACGGAGGAGCGGAAGCATAAAGGAGGAGCGACGACGTTGATGATCGAGAGAGGAACAGGCCTGTATTTTAGTTGTGTTTTGTTTTTGTATTTTATTTTAGTTATATTTATTTTCGGTAGCCAGCAGTCGTCCGCGAGGGGCTGCTGGCGGTATTTTTGTTTGTTTGTTTTATTTAAAATAAATTATATTTTGATTGTTCGCCGGTTCCCGCCTCCTTCTTCCCTGAACATTGCTACACTGGTGCCGAAACCCGGGAGGAGGGAGGAACGCGCTGTCAGAGAGTCCTCGCCGGTGTGGGGAATCCGCGGTGCCATCGAGCATGGTGCGCGAGTCGCCGCCGCTCGCCGTGGGCCGGAGCCTGCTGCCATCCGCCGAGCGAGGGGAGGAGCAGGGAGCGGGGGACTCGCGGCCAAGGACGCTCGAGGCGGTGCGCTGGAGTGAGTTGCCGGTGGGACGGTCGAGCTCGCTGCCGGCCGCCTGGGTATTGGAGGGGCGGCTGCCATCCGGGAGGGAGAGGAGGAGTCGCCGCCGCTCGCCGTGGGCCGGAGCCTGCTGCCGTCCACCAGTGAAGGGGAGGAGCAGGGCGCGGGGGACTCCTACCGTCTGCCCAAGGCACCCGAGGAGCCGTCGCCGTCCACCGGGCGGCGGAGGAGCGTCGAGCCGTCCACCGAGGGCTACCCAGCGTCGCCGCCAGGCACCGCGGAGGAGGTCGCCTAGCTGGTGGGGGACCAGATGGCAGCGCGTTGTGGGAACCGGACCAATTTTTTTTTCCTCTCTCCCCTCTCTCGATCTGTCGCTCCTCATGCTTCCGTCTCCGTTTCCCTCGGTTTGTCTGTCCATACTCCCCAGGGATCGCCGCCGCCGGGGGGGGAGTAGGCACAGGCTCGTGAGTACCCCCCGGCCTGTGAGGGGCGATGGGGGTATGTGGCGAACAGGACGGCCGAGGGACGTGAGAGAACGGCGCGAGGCCGGTGGTGCGATTGCTAATGAGCAACACCTGTGAAGCACACCGGTCTCGCATCTCTCACGGAGGAGCGGAAGCATAAAGGAGGAGCGACGACGTTGATGATCGAGAGAGGAACAGGCCTGTATTTTAGTTGTGTTTTGTTTTTGTATTTTACTTTAGTTATATTTATTTTCGGTAGCCAGCAGTCGTCCGCGAGGGGCTGCTGGCGGTATTTTCGTTTGTTTGTTTTATTTTAAATAAATTATATTTTGATTCTTCGCCGGTTCCCGCCTCCTTCTTCCCTGAACATTGCTACACTGGTGCCGAAACCCGGGAGGAGGGAGGAACGCGCTGTCAGAGAGTCCTCGCCGGTGTGGGGAATCCGCGGTGCCATCGAGCATGGTGCGCGAGTCGCCGCCGCTCGCCGTGGGCCGGAGCCTGCTGCCATCCGCCGAGCGAGGGGAGGAGCAGGGAGCGGGGGACTCGCGGCCAAGGACGCTCGAGGCGGTGCGCTGGAGTGAGTTGCCGGTGGGACGGTCGAGCTCGCTGCCGGCCGCCTGGGTATTGGAGGGGCGGCTGCCATCCGGGAGGGAGAGGAGGAGTCGCCGCCGCTCGCCGTGGGCCGGAGCCTGCTGCCGTCCACCAGTGAAGGGGAGGAGCAGGGCGCGGGGGACTCCTACCGTCTGCCCAAGGCACCCGAGGAGCCGTCGCCGTCCACCGGGCGGCGGAGGAGCGTCGAGCCGTCCACCGAGGGCTACCCAGCGTCGCCGCCAGGCACCGCGGAGGAGGTCGCCTAGCTGGTGGGGGACCAGATGGCAGCGCGTTGTGGGAACCGGACCAATTTTTTTTTTCCTCTCTCCCCTCTCTCGATCTGTCGCTCCTCATGCTTCCGTCTCCGTTTCCCTCGGTTTGTCTGTCCATACTCCCCAGGGATCGCCGCCGCCGGGGGGGGAGTAGGCACAGGCTCGTGAGTACCCCCCGGCCTGTGAGGGGCGATGGGGGTATGTGGCGAACGGGACGGCCGAGGGACGTGAGAGAACGGCGCGAGGCCGGTGGTGCGATTGCTAATGAGCAACACCTGTGAAGCACACCGGTCTCGCATCTCTCACGGAGGAGCGGAAGCATAAAGGAGGAGCGACGACGTTGATGATCGAGAGAGGAACAGGCCTGTATTTTAGTTGTGTTTTGTTTTTGTATTTTATTTTAGTTATATTTATTTTCGGTAGCCAGCAGTCGTCCGCGAGGGGCTGCTGGCGGTATTTTTGTTTGTTTGTTTTATTTAAAATAAATTATATTTTGATTGTTCGCCGGTTCCCGCCTCCTTCTTCCCTGAACATTGCTACACCGACGTAACTCGGAGTGACCACGAAAGGGAACATATGTGAGCATCAATCCTCCTTGGTTTTCACAGTATATTATGGCACTTTTAGTGGGCGAGCATTTCATTTCATGATATATGTATGTTTGAAACAACTTGCATTGAATATAAGCAAGTTCATTCATGTTAATGAAAACTGCCTTATTTGCTACTGAGTTGCTTACAAATAGTTTTTATTTGAGTGTAATTATTATATCTGAAAATAAATAGCAGTTGAATATAACAGCTCTGTTGTTAATTGTAACCTCTAATATTATAGTAATGTACCAAATGAGGGTTCCCTGTATGGTTTACGGCATTAGTTATGGTTTCTAAGGGATAAATGATAGACTACAGGGGGACTTTAAGAAAAACAAAGCTATCAGTATCGGCAGAACAATCGGCTATTGGGATTAGCTGAGAAATCAGTGCATCTCTACATGAATTGTGTTCATGTTCCCATAATACTAAACCACAAGAGTTCATCTTTTATCAATATAGGTAACATTTAACAATAAGGTTCCATTTGTTAACATGAACTAATAATAAAAATACATCTAAAGCATCTATTAATCTTAGTTAATGTAGATTTTAATAATGGAGCTTATTGTAAAGTGTTACAGTTGTCTCTTTGAACAAAGCCTTTAAATTCAGGTGTAACACTTTACAAAAAGGTTCATTAGTTAACATTAGTTAATGTATTAACTAACATGAACTAACTATGAGCAATACATTTGTTACAGTATTTATTAATCTTTGTTAATGTTAGTTTATAAAAATACAGCTGTTCATTGTTTGTTCATGTTAATTTACAGTGCATTAACTAATGTTAACAAATACAACCTTTGATTTTTATAACGTATTAGTAAATGTTGCACTTAATATTAACTAAGATTAAAAAATGCTGAATTAGTATTGTTCATTCTTAGTTCATGTTAACTAAGGTAGTTAAATAATGAACCTTACTGTAAAGTGTTACCAATTCAGGTTATTCTTGGTTTTTAAGAGAACAATAAGTCACTTTGGATAAAAAGCATCAACTCAGGGCTAGTGATTGTCTGTGTGGATGTATTTCAGTACATGAACGGGCCGGCGCCGGGAGAGGAGCAGCCACCCGTACCCAAAGATTACCTGGTGGAGTCTCTGCTGGTGACCATCTTCTGCTGCATCATGAGTGGCCTCGCCGCCGTCATGTACTCGTATGAGGTAATCACCTGAAACACAAAGCATGATGAGTACACACACTAACACAAACCATATTCATCAATCCTGACCTCTGACCTCTCTGCAGACGCGCGCCGCGCTGACCAGGGGTGATATCCGTGAAGCTGAGAAAACGTCCCAGAAGGCTCGTCTGCTCGTCATGTTCAGTTTGATGTTCGGCATATTTGTTTTTGTGGGCTGGATTATTTATGTGGTGATTGTTCTCTGCGCATAGAAACTACTAACAGATAAAACATTTATTGCATAATCTACCATTCACAAGTTTGGAATTGGAAAGATTTTTTTTTTTTTTTTTAAAGAAGTCTCTTCTGCTCACCAAGGCTGTTTATTTAATCAACAATACAGTAAAAACACTGAAATATTATTACAATTCAAAATAACTCTTTTCTATGTGAATATATTTTAAAGTGTAATTTATTCCTGTGATGAAAGCTGAATTTCCAGCATCATTACTCCAGTCTTCAGTGTCACATGATCCTTCAGAAATCACTCTAATATGATGATTTGCTGCTCAAGAAACATTTATGATTATTATCAATGTTGCTTCATATTTAGTTTTTCAGGGTTCAAAAGAACAGTTTATTTGAAATAGAAAAGTTTGTAACATTATACATCTTTTGATGCACTTTTGATGCATTCTTGCTGGATAAAAGTATTATTTTAAAATATCTTACTGCTCCCAAGCTTTTAAACGGTAGTGTAACTGCTGAGAAGAAACTAGTTTTACAGCATGGAGAAGTTGTTTGAACGTGTCACTTCTAATTCTATACTATTATTCTCAAATGTGGAAAATAGTAATAATCAAGTCATTAAACGCTGAAATAACACTAATGGAAGTGCATCTGAAAACGGCGTCTTTGAGTACAATATGCAGCAAATACAGAAAACTGAAACTCCTGTATATAGAAGTGATTCTCGTATTAACAGCACAGAATTTCCCCTGTTGTGTGAGATTTAAACACTGAAGTCTTACATTGTACACAGATTTAACCTTGACTTCATTGTATCAAAGTGTATTATACTGTAGCATTTCAAGTTTCAGAAGCAAATCACTGATAGAGTTTGTTTTTACATTCAAAGGTCTTAAAGCAATGAAGTGACAACCAACTCTGATTATATCATTTCTTCTTAGAACTGGAAATGAAACACCTTCCTGTCACTGGTAATAAACCTTGTGCCTTTGTTGACTTTATTACATGAAGACTACCGTCATCTATAACTGCTAACAAACAGAATTATGTGTAGAGTTTCTCTGTGGGCATCTAAATATCTGTAATAAGCACTATTGTGTGACATTTATGTAGTCACACCATGCAGCACTCAATTAAAAAAAAGCTATTTATGTGTTTAAACTATCAGTGAAGACATTGAAAAAGATATATATCAATAAAATGACTTTTATTACATTAACAAACCGCATGGTTTGGAGAGCCCGCATTAAATACAATTAAGAGCAAAAGAGAGCTGGAAAAACAATAAAGTGACCAACAGAGGGCGTCACTAAAGCACTAAAATCAAAAACTTGGATATATGGGTTCATGAATTTATGAATTCAGTTTTGGCCATTATACATAAACCACAGTGATTTGCAATAAAAAAAATCAAATAATAAGATAATAAAAAATCAAAGAATACAATAAATACTCCACACTGAACACAATATCTATCTAAAATGTTTAGCTGCACTTTGGTACTTAAAATATAAATAAATAAATAAACAGGAAGTAAGCTATGAAGCAGAACTCTAAATACAGAAAGGTCTGAAATGAGTTTAAAATAAATACATTGATAGGCATCATATAAAACTGGCTGTGCAGTGCAGTGGGATGAACCAGAAATGGCAGAAATCAATCATGTATGGTGTGAATCAACAGAGCAACCTTGGGTTTCAGAAACTATATAAATAAACAAAATGATCATTAATATAAATTACATCAGTCAGAACAGTTTGAGAGGCGATAAAGACGAGACTTAAAAGAACAATGGAGTGTGGCAACAGCACTTTTCAAAACAATAATAATCATGTAAATCATGTAAAATTGGGCCTTGAAATTGAGATGCTTCATTTGTTTACATTTTGTCTAATTAAAAGAGATTAAACAATAGTTAAGTGGCACATTTTCTGTCAGCTTCATCATGCATGAAAACAAGAATTTAAGGCTGGAGATCAACATTCTTATTCTGGACACTGCATGGAATATTTAGTTTGACGTTGATTGCAGTGATGAACGCTGAGCTTGTTACATTAGGTCTTTATGAGACGCAGTTAAGGCTGTGTTTCATTTAGGCTTTATGGAGGTCTTACGAAAACTAACTCAGTGCAAACATATTAGTGCTTAGACGGTGTAGATAAACATTTCATTTTGAGCTTAGATCAGTGGTCAGCTTCAGGAGAACCTGAATAAAGACGATTAACAATATTAAAAGGCAGAAAAGACATTCTGACTGACCACAGAACAGTTTCTAGTGCAGAAAACAGGCACATACATGCATGTGCTCGTAATGAACGTTTCAGGCATTTGTGAGTGAATCATTCGTTTTGTAATGGTGAATATTTGTGTGTTAGTCTGAAATTTAAAAAGAAATATAATGTTTATGAATTATACTGCTGACTAATACCTTGGGTATTAACATCATTTAATAATTCATAAGGGTTTGATGTTTGGTGTTAAAAAAGAGGGACGGATTATAATCTTACTGTGATGCCATAATTTCCACTCAATGTCTGTCAATATTCATGAGCTTCTCCAAAATCATGTTAAAACTGTCAGAGACATCGTGAACATCTTAATATTAAAATCAAACAGAAATAAAGCCCCCTGACATGCATGTAAACATACAATAGTTTGCTTTTCAGTAAATGAACCCACGCATGGGTCGATCTCATAAGCGTCCATGATTCAGTTTGGGTGTTAAAGCTGGAAACTGTGTGTCAGGACGTGGAAGAGTGTGTGTTTGTTTCTCGCCTCTTTAGCTCAACAGCTCCAGATATGTAACAGGCACCTTCCCCCTCTGGTTTCCTCTCTCTCCGATCAGCCAATCAGAGTCCATTCCAGGCACTGTGTACACTGTGATGAGCTGATCGTCCAATCAGAGGATGGAGAAAAACATTTCATCAGTTTAGAGTCTAAATGCCTTTGAACTAAATAGGAGGCTAAGGATTTAATGAAAATTCTAATATTCAACAATATTCCAATGTCTTTTTTTTTTACTATATTCACAATGTTTAATTTTGTCACCAGCAAAATTATTGTGAATATATTAGGGATGCACCAATATGAACATTTTGGCCGATACCGATAACCGATAATTCTTTATATTTAAAAGGCGATAACTGATATATTGGCCGATAAATCTAAATCCAAATTTTTAAATAATTTTTGAGAGCCTGGTTATAAAAAATAAAGTCTCACCATTAAAATCCATGTCCCAAGAACACAATTACAATGATGTTCTCATGTTTTATGTAGCCTATATGTCAGACTTGTGTTGCACATGTTGCTCATTACTGTATTTTTCCTTTTTGAAGGGATTCCAATCATATTTCAAGCAATTCAAAACCATCATGTTGAACAGTGCACATCTGAAGTGTCTCAGCTGAAGGAAATAATACATCATTTATGTATTTATGCTTTAATATATCAGCCAAATATCGAACCGATAACGATAACATCAAATAGAACATTATCAGCAAATACCAATATGGTGGCCGATATATTGTGCATCCCTAGAATATATTTGAATATTTAATAACACCAACTGTAACGTATATTATCACTGAGTAATATATAAAAAAAAATTATATATTTAGTAGATCCAACTTTACCTGGATCTCACATCTCAGATGCGTGATTGTTTATATCATCGGAAGAATGTAAACTGTACTATTGCACAGCTCTAAATATAAAGTTTTATTAATTATATATCCAGGTTTATCTGCATACTTTAAGATATAGCAAATCTCAACTGCCATATTATTATTATTGTAACTATATTATTGCTCTTTATATAAAGTTGAATATACAGTATAAGTATGTCCAACTTTATCTGCATGCATACAGTAAACTTGCATAGGACAATATAAACTTGAATCGTTGCAAAATGTAAACTATATTATCACCCATCTGCTAAATGTGACTATAATGCATTACAATATTAAGACATTATCATCATGATTTGATTACAATATGTATTGTGAAAAGTGCAATATTAATACATTTAACTTGACTATATTAATGAAACCTATAAATATATTAAATAGAAATTTAAACTAGCCAATATAAACTATAATTCCTATAATGCATTACATCTCTGTAATGCGGGAAATTCAGTGAGAAATAATTTAGGATACAATTTCATGCGGTGATATTTTTTAAGAGATTACATAGAACATTGGTTATCTTTGGACGTTATCATGCATTTGAATGTCTTTCAGCAAAAGTCTGCTCACCTCATCAGCCATCAGCGAGAGCTCACTGGAATCTCCAGCATCGTATGCATACAGGACTTTGGCCTTGCGTGTGCCGCTGGCGGGCGGCTGCACTTCCTCGATCTGAAGAGCGTCTGTGTCTGGAGATGGAGAGTTCAGAGGCAGGACGGCGGACGGGTCTGTGGGGCTGCCGACACCGTGGAAATTCACCTCCAATGAGTCGGGGCATCCTCTGAAAGACAGAAGATTGATGGAGGAGACACTATGAGGGCTTTGCTGACTCGTGCGTCCACTAACAAGACGACAAACTCAAAACTCACATGTCTCCACTGGAACTGCGAGCAGACGATGGGAAAAGTAAAACAATCATTTAGAATAATGTCATGTAATGAAGGTACACCAAGTCATATTTTCCACTGTAAAGTAAAGATTTCCTCTTTAAGAAATCTTGGTAACACTTTAGTTTAGGGTCCAATTCTCACTATTAACTAGTTGCTTATTAACATGCATATTACTAGGATATTGGCTGTTTATTAGTACTTATAAAGCACATGTTAATGCATTATTCTGCATCACCCAATACCTAAACTTAACAACTACCTCACTAACTATTAATGAGCAGTAATTATGAGTTATTTGAGGTAAAATTCATAGTTAATCCTGAGAATTGGACCTTAAACTAAAGTGTGACCGAAATCTTTAATTTAATGGGTTGTACTTTACAATAAGGTTCCATTTGTTAACTATATTAGTTAAAGTGCACATACTATGCTATTTTAAAGGTTCCTAATTTAGTTTTTTGGTCTCCTACAGTAGGTTTACATGCATCTAAGGTAAAGGGGAAAACAATTTAAGCTCTCTTTCTCTTAGCCCCTCTTTTCCTAACGCCTGCTCTGCTCTGACTGGTCAGATGGCCAGGTTAGTTGTGATTGGTTGATCACTTACAGCGCGTGCAGAAACCAAACAATCATTACCATATCTGAATTTCAGCTCCAGATCTTCCTCAGCACTTTACACACAGTGCAGCCAATCGACAAGCATTATGCAAACGTGTTAAAGACCTACATACGTTCATGCAGGAAGTGAGACAAAAACTCCATTTATCTGCACTTGATCTGTGAAACTCTGCAGAGCTTTTACATTCACACACAGCTCTATTACACACTACATGAAAGCTAACATGTGAAAAACCATAATAACATGAACTAATAATAAACAATACTTTTATTTTTTATACTTTTATTATAATTATTGTATCTACATTTATTAATCTCAGATCATGTCCATTTTAACATTTACTATATGTAAATGTAGGTCATGTTAACATTAACTAGTCCGTAGCCATTTTTAAGAAAGGCTTGAAGACGCATCTCTTTCGGCAGCACTTGTTCCAGTAATACTAACACTTTCTCTTCCTATCTAATAATAAAAAAAAACTTTAAAACTTTCTAGATTAAACTGAGAAAGATTATAGCACTTACATTTTGTTGGCCTACCGTTTAACTGCTTCTATTGTTTTCATTTGTAAGTCGCTTTGGATAAAATCGTCTGCTAAATGAATAAATGTAAATGTACTAACATTTTCAAATCAAAGTGCATGCTAAACAGCATTAAATATGAGGTATGCCCACCTGCCCAGCTCTCTCTGCAGCTCCTGCATGTATTTGTGGCACTGGTTGTAATACACCGTCTGCGCTTCCACAAACTCACACAGGCAGCGCAGATGATTCACCTGCGCAGACACAAAAGACCTCATTAAACTGTACAAACACAGACTGCACTTCATTTGTTTACACAAGGATAATAGATATTTAGGCTTGTTGTCAGAGTCCTTTGAAATATGATTTACCATTACTGAGTGATGTTTTGAGTTTCAGAGTGTGCATATTTTGAGAGGTTATTAAGAAAGCCTTTAAGCCAATCCTGGCAATGAGGGTTATCTGTTTAAAGTGTCTTGTTTAACACTAAACTATTCAAACAAACACTTCTGATCAGGTGTGTAGGGTTGGATATCATTTGAATCTTAGTGATTCTGATTCTTATTGATTTGCAGTTTCGATTCCAAAAAAATAAGCATATTTATTTTATTTACTTTATTTTGTCTTTTTGCAAAACATTTTGCTGCAGCTGAATAAGAGCACTTACATGAGGAACTTTGTCTATGGTTTTAACAAAAATACCACAGCAAAAAAACAAATAACTAATATAAAATTTTACAAATTATTAAAGACAATTAAACAGTCAGTAATAAAATAAGAAAAATATAGACTTATTAAAGTTACTAAAGTTATTCAGTCAAGATCAGTGAGTGATTTTCTTTTTCTTTTGTTCTTTGATTAACATTAATGACACTGACGGCAGCAGGTTTTTAGGCTGCTGTCACTTTAAGACCGAATGCACGGATCCAATATACGGTTACACTCACTTTTTCTTTCTCAATTGTTTATGTTCACTTAAGTCAAAACCGACTGTTTTTACAATGGTGCATTTATCTGCCAAGTTGAGTTCTCTTTCATGTCTTCTTGCACTTGAATGGTTTAAAATCACATTAAAACGTCCACATGGGAATCGATAAGCGGGATCAAATTTTGAATTCTAACAAGTATCCTTTTCTGACCTTAAGAATCCGATTCCGGAATTGGAATACATTTTCTATTCCCAACCCTTCCTGTGTGTAACGTGTGTTAATGCAGCATGCAGTGTGTACACACAACTCACATGTGTGCTGTTGATGCCCTCCAGGAGCAGTCTGGTGACCTCAGCCTGTCTGTCAAACTCTGTCTGAGCAACACGCAGTTCATGATCCGCCTGCATGAGGGAGAGAGAGAGAGAGAGAGAGAGAGAGAGATTGCATAAGAAACAATTGCATCTAAACGCTGATCTGATGAAAAAATGTATCTCAAATCCATATTTTAATCTAGTCATTTAAGATTTGTGTATTTGTGACATTATTTTCATGATTAAGAATCTCAATTTCCTCTGAATTTAGTTAAAAACAGCAACAACAAAAAAAGTTTTTAATGATTTTCATTACTGAATTACAAAAAGGTTTTTGGCATAGTTATGAAAATAATCTCACAACGCGAAACATTTTTACATTCTTCAGTATTTAAACTTTGTGCTTTATACTAAATATCTGATGCATAATATATAATTTCTTATTTTGAAATATGACCCAACATTTCATCACGAGATTCAGTCAAATTTAAATTCAACTAACTTACTTCACTTGACACATAAGTGTGTACAAAGTGATCTGTGATGACCTGACGAATTAATGGCAACCAAACCAGAAGACAGTAACAAAACATTTTGACAGAATATATATAAACATCAATATATATGTGATGATGTCACGCTTACTTTATCAAGCTCCTCATTCCAGAGCTGATCAGAGGAGAGAAAAATGCAGATAATATAATTCAGAATGCTGACCATACAATAAACGTGTAATAAAACTGTTCAATAGGAGTGCAGAAGAATATGTGATTGGTTTGGTTATAGTGCTGGGTATGAGGTTGCTCATTTACAGTGCTGTACACGAGGGTGAAGCATGTAGAAGACCAATGTAAATTTGTATCATGGTAAAATAATCACAAACTCATGATGCACAGAATTAGCATTGACAACAGAATGTCAGGATAATGAATGACAGGCTCATGAATATGGATACTGGATATGTAATAGAGTATATGTGTGTGGAGGAGTGAAGATGCTCTTACCGCAGATGCACTGGCAGACAGCACATAATTACGCGGTCTGGTCTCTTGAAAGTCTGGAGCGGTCTGAAACAGACAGGAACACACTTTGATGCACACCTCATGCCAAAAACACAATCAACAAACACATAATGCTGCAGATATTTTAGGAAAGAGACTGACTGGCACCATTGAACTATGGGATGATAACTGCTAGTCATTGTGGGAAGCTTTTAAATGCCATGCAGCAGAACAACAGATAAATTCAAAGATCAGAATATTGTGATTAGACTTGTTCAAATCTAGATATTTAGCTGATCTTTAAAAAGTATGATTCTGATCTTTGATTTTGCTGAAAAGCAAAATAAAGAAATAAGTGAACTGAAATAATGATTTTTTGTGTGCATTATCTATACATACTGTTGCATTAATAAATCCCAAAACAATTAGAGTTGGTATATATTATTATGATATGATGGGATAAATGATCACATAATCGCTGCAATTATTGCAAAAATTAAGCTTGTTGCAATGCATTTTGGAAATTTGGATTTTTAATGTTTACTCTGATACATGTAATTACATCATATCATTTAAAAGTAGGTCTTATGTAAATCCTGGCAAGTGGAGTGCATGAAAAATGAGGAACAAAACTGAAAAGTCTTTGTCGCTGTCATTCAAAAATGTTAAAAAGGCAGAAAAGCAAAAGCAAGGAAATTTACTGCGATACTCACTTCTCCCTCACACTGTGAAGGTTAAAGCAGAGACACGCGGTTAATGCTCGTAGTATCAACAGGGGAGAAATCACTCAATATTCACAACAAACACGAGAAAGAGACTCATATCAAGTGATGCTATCAAAGCATGACAATAAAGAAGGAGAATGAGAGGGTTGGGAATCGAGAACCGGATCTTATTAAGAACTAGTAACAGTTTTCCAGACTACCAAACCTGTAAATGCACCTTTCTGTGATGGAAATGACACTTCTGTGCCGCCTTTATGGAGGAAAGACACCTTTAGGGTATTTTTACAGACGTGGAGCATGTTTTTCCTCAAGAATTATATTGTTTATTTCTGATTTGCCATGACTGTTCTGTTGATTTCATAATGTAAATGCAATAAGATCATTCATTATCTGTTATTTCCTCCTCAAACGTCACCTTTATTTTAATAGTGCTTTATACAACAGAAATGGTTTTAATTCAGCTTTAAGCAGGAAAAAAACTGAATTAATGATGCAAAATTAAAATTAAAATTCCACTGTAGAGCAGCTGTGGCAAGATAATAGTGTCATTAATATTATTAGAAAACACTGTTATGCCAATGATACTCAGCTATATTTCATCACGACAAGTTGACAGAGTGTGTTAAAGATATAAAATACTGGATGACCAGTATTTTTTGTCAATTAAATTCTGATAAAATTGAGATATTGTTTATTGGACTAAAAACCTATAGACAGAATCTCTTCATCCTCTACAGTTAAAGACTTGGCCATTATATTAGACAGCAACTTGTCTTTCGAAAATCATACTTCATATGTTACTAAACCGTCTTTCTTCCACTTCAGAAGCATTGCTAAACCTCAGAACATGCTCTGTTTCTGATGCAGAAAAGTTAGTTTATGCATTCATGACCTCTAGACTAGATTACTGTAATTCATTACTAGCTGGATCCTCAATAAACAAGCTGCGATTATTCCAAATTGCAGCTGCTAGAGTTCTTACCAGGTCAAGAAAATATGATCATATGAACATATAACACCAATTGTATCATCTCTACACTGGTTACCTATTAAGTTCAGTATCAATTATAAAGTATTGCTACTGAACTAAAGCCCTAAATGGTTTAGCCCCTGTGTATTTAACTGATCTTCTATCATCTTAAAATCCATCACGCTCTTTAAGATCAGAAAACTCTGGGCTTCTGGTAGTTTAAATCTAGATTAAAGACGCATCTCTTTAGCCAAGCATTCACTTATAACCTTGCACTTCAGTTATATCTGATGAAATGCACATGATTATCATTAGCTTGAAACGTTATGAACAGCAGCTACACTAACTATTTTCCATTTGCTTTCCTGTTTCTACCTCGGGATGCCATTATTATTCAGCTCGATTCAGTTAATTGCTCATTCAGTTCAGTTCAATGATAAAATCTGACTGTGTGAACCAGAATCAGAAATGATAAAACCCTATGATTCCCATCCCTAGAGAGGAGAGGGGAAATGCGGAGAGAACAGGGTGCATCAGTCTTACAGCCGCTTTGGCCTCTGCTGCTTTGGCCTTCTTGAGTCGAGCTTTACAGGCGTCGAGATCCAAGCGCCGGTTCTCCAGGAGTCGCCGCTCTTTCTGTAAAGAGAAGTGCATTTGTTGATGCATCAGAACCGTGCTGATTAACAAAGATACTATCTATTAGGGTGCTTTCACACCTGCCTCATTTAGTTCGGTTGAATCGCACCAGAGCTCGTTGTCCTCCTCGGTACAGTTCGTTTGGGCCGGAGCGATGCAGCAATCGCACTCGGTGCGCACCAAAATTGGACCAAACAAGCGTACCGAGACTGCTTTCAAATGAGCGGTTCGTTTGTGGTGAGAACGTGATCCGACCTCGAACAGACCCAACTGCCAAAGAACTGCGCATTTTTGGACTAAACTAGCTGCCGTAGTCAGCTGCGCTATGCATTATGGGATAAGGACTAATGTTTGTTGACAGTTTGCACTTTTAGCATGACAGCTCGCGGACAAACTTGGAGTTGTGAGGAGGTGCGGAGCCTCATAGAAATTTGGTCTGATGACCATATTAGGTCCCAACTTTCAAAACCTCACAAGAACAGCGAAATCTCCATAGTAAAAAGCGCGTTTCTGCCGGATTTTCCTCCTCTTTGTTTACTTACGGGAGTTCTGTTGGATTTTCCCGCACGTTAATTCTGACCTATCGAAGTGCAGTTATGGAAATACGTTCAAGACGCATCTGGCCAATGAATGATGTGGATGTTGTCACAAATCCTACAAAGTACACAGATGTGAAAGCACCCTTACTATACGTTCAGCTCCGGCGAGGGCGGCGCGGCTGGGACGGTGAGAGCGGCGAGGAGAGTTGAAATCAGTTCAACTTTATGGTAATAAGCTCTGACGCGGTTCGGCGGCAACCAATCGGAATGTAGAAGTGGTCCGTTTGAGAGTATTCCAGAAAACACAGTCCTGTAAACTTTGGTTCCGACCACATTAGTTCCCAAGCAAAATAGAGGAGAGGTTGATCATTTGAATTTGATAAGAAGGCGCGAAACACTATTTATAGGCAAGATTTTCGCGCTAGAACGCTTGTTTTTCAGCGGGAATGCAAATTAGAATAGCACTTAAACACAGAAGCCACTCCACACAAATGGCTTTTAATTGGTTTATTTCGTTAGCAAACATGTCACTATAATTGTTAAGTTCTTTCCATCAATCAATTTTCTGCACAAATAACGACTGACATGCTTGTTTGCTTTGCGGCCCCTTTAAATAAAGTTTAAAAAAAGATCAAGCATTCGATCTACGTCAGAGCGTCCACGAATCCTCGAATCTTGCACGCCGTCGTTGGCAGGGCGGCGAGAGCGATTTTTGCCGCTCTCGCCGGCGGCGGTGTGAACGCAGGGTTAGTCAAACTCACAGAAATGGTCCTCCAGTCTCCCTCCAGAAAGTTGCGCAGGGGTGTGAGGAAACTAATGGATGAGGTCTGCAGAAAGTCTCTCTGAGCGCCGCCCAGTCTCCTCTGGCAGTCGCCCACTTTGATCAGGGTGCTTCCTACACACATGAGTCAAAGTGTGGGCAGATATAATAGAATAAAAACATTTCCCAGTGTTTAAAGAGCATTAATTCATTTGGCAACACTTTACAATAAGGTTCATTAGTTAATCTAACCATGAGCAATACATTTGTAGCTGTATTTGTGAATCTTTGATTATGTTAGTTAGTAAAAATACAGCTGTTCATTGTTTGTTCATGCTAGTTCACTGTACATTAACTAATGTTAACAAGATTTTAACAGAGTATTAATAAATGTTGAAATTAACATTAACAAAGATTAATAAATGCTGTATAAGTGCAGTTCATTATTATTCTCACATGCTAATGCAGTTAACTAATGAACCTTATGGTAAAGTGTTACTAATTTGAGTGCAGTCCATTTACTGTTTTGCAATCAATGCAGAGTTTGTTTATTTTTTAACAGCATGCCAGCCTTTTCATGCTGTGAAACATTTGTAGTAAATCTATATCAGATTATATAAAGCTGAGTTTACACTGCAAGTCTAAATACACAAATCTGATCTTTTGGTCATATCCGATGTTTTGGCCCGCCTGTTTAAATTCACTTTAGACACGACTGATATCTGTGTTTACATTAATCCCCGCCCAAAATCATAGTCAGTGATCGATCGCTTTACTATGTACATTGTAGAAAAATATTTATAGGCTATAACTCATGTCAGGTGGCCATGATTGTTTGCCAGCATGGCTAAGATAACAGCTGTCATGGATGTGTGCAGGAAAATAACAGTAATTTTTGTTTGTTATTTTATCTACAGCTCGTTAGATCTAGAATTTGGAAGTAAAATAAAATAATACAACATTAAAAAGCTATCTATGGGGGCAGACGTGTCGCCCTTGGAAATAAGCATTTCGCATTCGGATATGTATCTGATTTAAAACCACATTTGAAAGTGACTTCCGATCCAGATTGGATGCGGACATCGAGCGTATTTTTGCGTTTACACGTGTGCAACAAATTCTGATTCATGTCAGAAGTGAGCAAAAAAAACAGATTTTTTGTGTCAGTGTAAACGCATTGAGTTTGTTCATGGTGTATATTTAGATCCCACTGTTTGCCATTTGTTATTAATATATGAATTTACAATGTTTTAAATGCATTAGAGGTATTGTTAAAATTTCGAGGTATTGTGCAATTTTCAAGGTCTGCTAATAGCAATCAATGAAGAGATTTGATGTGGATGCAAAATGGAGATGGAAACGAATTGTCACAGCTGGTTCAGAGAGTGACGTTCACAAACACACATTAGTCCGAGCATCTGTTCGGCCCACCGAATCAATAATTAATGATGAACGACTCTTTACATCTACAGCACACTCTGTGGTTTTAACTGCGAAATTGAATCGGCTGATCTAATCTCATTGTAACCTAAAAATAAAGCTTTCATGAAACTAATCAAATGTAATTCAATGAGTATTCATTGATCATGTGACTAGGTCAGATGTTCTTGATGCTCTGTGGATCATCTCAAATCCTGCTGGAGAATATGATCATCAGGTTGTGTTCATGTAGCTTCAGTGCGGCTGTCATTAAAGGGAAAGAGACGCTCATTTAATCAGTCGAAAAATGCATTCAATTAGAAAAATGCAAACAAATACATTTAAATGTATTTAAACCTGTATGTGGAAATTATAGCGTGTTTTCTTGACATAAGCAACCTAATTAATGGCCTACTGCAAATGCAGTCAAAAGATTACAGGAAAAAAAAAAGACTCTCCATTAATTTGACAAATAGACACTTCAAGGTTTTCTACTTTAGATAGGCTGCATTAGTCCCGTACTTACAGAGATAAGCCGTGTATTTCCACTCACACTACAGCCCATCCTAAAGCATGTGGTCAGTCACGCGACATTAATGAGCCATTTAAAACCACTAAGTGCACTTTAGTTTGAGAACAGAAAAACCAGAACGCCCAGTTCCCTCTCCGCTGTATGGATCTATTAGATATTAGATAGAGGCAACCAGACACAGCAATAAAAGCATTTATCATGGTAGTATAGAAAAAAAAAAAAAACTTAAAAATTCAGCACTGGAATTCATATTTATTCACTTATTAATAGCTATTTACTAATATTATATATACACCAATCCATATTTAATGTGGTCAAGTCAAATTTATTTTTGACAATACAGGTTTTTTCCAAGCGCAGCTTTATAGAAAATCATTATTTTTCATTATAGAGTTTATAATATCTTAACGTCTTCATGCCTTATAGCCGGATTTAGTAGATTAGAACTGTGCGATATAATATAGTCACATTTTACAATGATACAAGCAAATCAACCAGCTGAGATTTGCTATATAGGCCTAGTATATATATTGCTCTACGCAAGTATGATGCACAAATGCGAATAAAGTTGGATGTACTTATGACCCTTTATATAAAGTTGGATATATATTTTCTTTTACCGTGTTTTTGTTCATAGTGACAGATGAATTTTGCACCAAATTATTCATGTTTTTTTTTTATTGAACACATGACCTTTGGCGCATCTTCATATCTACTGAAAGTCATAAAAGGAAAATCTCTGTGGAAGAATGCTGGCCAGGAAATGACATCAGACACTGCTGTGACCTCTGACACTATGGATCACTGTGATGGGGAACATGCATCGAGAAAGAAAGTGCATTGAGATGTATTGGTTTGGCTGTTTCCACACAGCCTGCAGGGAAAAACCATCAGAGACTGGGAAATCAATTCAATCACTGAAAAACTTTCTGTGCTGTTTAATTGTTCCACCCCTTAAAGAGCGCACCGCTAACTAACTTATTGTGATTTCACATCTACAAAAGCAGCTTTAGAATTACAAAAACAAACTTAATGTCACTGAATTAAATGAAGAGCAACATTTGAGAACCAAATCAATGGATTTGTCCTCAACCAAGCAGTGTTCAGCTTATTCTACTCTTACAGACAAAATAAATCAAGCATTTACTCTCGGCAGCCAAAACTGCACATGAGCAATCCAACACTGACGTTTGTGAAGATGGAAATTTTCTAATATGCATTGATTAAAAAAAGGGATGCATGAATGCAAATTGTGAAGACACAAAAACAATACATGGTTGGTGAACATTCAAAGTTTGTATTCTTACCATACGGGGTTCCTGGTCCAAACTCCTTCGCTGCCTCCAGCATGAACTGGCCTAATATTTCTCCATTAGTGGCTCGCGGTGGAATCTTCCGGTCAAGCTTTTCATACAGGAACTCTTCGATGCGAGAACCTGACACACAAACAGAAAAATAATAACTAAAATAATAACTAAATGACTAAATCGTAGTCATATTTTTTAAAAAAAATCAAAATTTTGTTAGAGGAGCCACCAATATACTGCCCAACTGATAAGAGTTGCCTATTTCTGTTGCATATGAGAAACATCAAACGAAAGGAAAGCGGAATGAAACCGTGCTATAGGACCATTTATTGGCTCAGAGCAATAATAGAGAGCGCAGAGTAAACTCAGAACAGGCACTCTCGATCACGCAACACTGTTACGACACTGAGATCCAGTGAGAAAGCATTTGAGTTCGCTGCAGAATTAATAATTCTGTCATAAACCACAGATATCGTCAGATCAAACAGAGCTGACGTGGAAACCAGGAGAGATATTGTGCCATGATAGAACAAGTTCTAAAAGGCTTTTCAATCCACAAATCACCAACACACAAGAATTTAATGTAGCAACGCTGACTGTAACCATGGTATTGTGGCAGAAATAGTCAAATGTTTTTATATTATAAATTTCAGTGTTCGTACAACCTTTTGAGAGTGAAATTCAAGCACTTTTCAAAGGCTTCACACTTTTTCTAGCACTTCAAAGCTCTAAATATTATCCAATAGTTTTTTATTTTATGATATGAATATAATACAAAATAATCCTATTCAAATCAAACAAGTTAGGTCAAAAGAAATGAAAAAGTAGTCTGATGTGTAATTTTATAGATTACGTTACTAAGTACAATTTTCGTCATGTAATTTGTTCTCAGTAATGGATTTGTAAGTATTTGGGCTTGTTCCATTCCCAGACTTTTTAATAAGATACTTTGGTAACACTTTATTTTAAGGTCCAATTCTCACTATTAACTAGTTGCTTTTAAGCATGCATTTTACTAGAATATTGGCTGTTTATTAGTACTTATAAAGCACATATTAATGCCTTATTCTGCATGAACATCTTCTTTATCCCTTAATCCTAACCAATTCCTAAACTTAACAACTACCTTACTAATTACTAATAAGCAGTAATTAGGATAAATGTCATTAATTTTAAAATCTTTATATGAAGATCTGAGCATTGCTTTATTTATTTACTACTACATCTGTCGGTAATTGAGAATTTTACTTGATAAACTAATTTCTTATCATTTTTAGATGTTAATTGACCAACACTAAAAAAAGCATTGACAAAGCATTTTCTCCAAAAACTGAATAATGTCACAACCATCATACACAGTAGTTTATGTTTGATCAAAGCCAAAATCAGATATTTATTACATAGACATTTACCATAGATGAAACACAGCTGACATAATTAGGCAAAAGTGCCCTTAAAGGGATAGTTCACCCCAAAATAAAAATTTTAATTTGCTCACTGAGTTTATTTGATCTGTTAAACACAAAAAATATATATATTGGAGAATGTCGGTAAGCAAACAGTTGATGGATCCCATTGACTTCAATATTATGGAAATTAAAAAATAATATGGAAGTCAATAGTTCCCCACAACTGTTTGGCTACCGATATTCTTCCAAGTATCTTCTTTTGTGTTCAGTAGAAGAAAAAAACTCATACAGGTTTGAAACAACTTGAGGGTGAGAAAATGACCATTTTTATGTTTGTGTGAACTGTCCCTTTAATTGAAGCGTGTTTAATAGTGTTTGAGTTCTGGGCTCCTGCTTACCAGGGTTTGGCTGCAGCAGAACTTCAGTCTGTCTGTAGATTTTCTCGGTCCAGTTTTTGGTGCAGTCAGCTCTGGACAGCAGACTCTCAAAGTGAGTGTCCAGCTCGGTCTTCTCAGCCTGTCCCAGTTTCTCCTCTGTAAACTGGAGCAAAAGTAACGAGATGAACAAGAATCTGTCATATTCCTGAGAGGAAACGCATCAAAATAATAACAAACACCCTAAAATATGTAAGTTAAATAAGCCTCACGTTCAATTAATATCACAATTTAACTGTTAACGTAGCATAATATCTAATTATTTTTGTGTACAGTGGATTTGTGATGATATCTGTAAAACGGTTTCGTGTTTTGGTGTAAACGCAGAGTCACGCGCTACACATTAACTGTCAACGACACTCTGACCGTTGCGTTTAAATTCATATATTTATCCATAAACGGGGCGTCTTACCTGAACAGCCCGAGAGAAGAATATTCCAGCATCCGTAGCGAGTTTCCTCACGTTGAAATCCATGTTGTAAGCGGAGAAAGAGGCGGAATCCCCGCGGCATCAGGCGCTCCGCAGAGGCCAGTGTGTTTCTGTCGCTCAACCGTTTCTGTAATTCACAGTTTATTCCTCTAGTGGGCGCGCTGAGCGGCTCACAGACGCAATCCTCCATTTAGTAGTATTCAAATCTCAGTACGGTTTTAATTTTTCCTGTTGGGAACATTTTTGCATGTAAAAGTTTAATTGTTAGAATTTTTAGGATTAATAGTTGATTTAAAAATCCGTTAAATCAATCTCTATAAAATGACTATCGCTGACCACACTCACACTGTGATTGGTCCATTCTAGTTGCGCTGGGAAAAGTAACAGGAGTCACGTGATGTAACGCTGTTGGTCGTTTTACTATATATCTCGACAATAATTTTGTCCAGAATATTGACGCTGAGAAGTAAATAATATGATACACATTATTTTAAATAATTGTTAATTATTATTAAATAATTATTACGGACCCATTACTCCCCACTTATTTGTAAAACTATTTTCCTGTAAAAATATCCATTCTACTTCTTATAGCTCTGGTCTAGTGTGTGTATTTCATTCTTTGTACAGTCTATAGTTTAATGTGTGAGACATCATCAGTCTAATTTAAAAGGCAATTCCACAGTTTAGAGCACGCTTGAACCTGTATAACATTCTATGAATACTGTTTGGAAAGTGATTGATGTGGGTAATAATTTAGAAAAATAAACATATCACCTGTGTTTCATGTGGCATAATAATTCGATGCACCACTAAAAATGAGTGTAAACACATGAAATATGTTCTTGGAACGGATGACATGGACTAAAAACGTATTGTACACAAATAAATACTGATCCATACATCAGACTGACACACTGTCCTATTATAGGCTACACCACCTGCAATTATTAGATAAAAATAGCTTATAATGATTTACATTTAATACTTGTACAAATTAGAATGATTTCTGAAGGACCATGTGACACTGAAGACTGGAGTAATGATGCTGACAATTCAGTTTTGATCACAGCAATGGAATAAATTACAAATTAAAATATTAAAATAGAACACATTTTAAATTGTAATAAAATGTAACAAGATTACTGTTTTACTCTATTTTTAATGGAATAAACGCCTTGCTGCACACAAGACATTTTTCAGAAGCATTAAAAAATCTTAATTATTCTTAACTTTTGACGTATAGGCTATATATGGAAAATTCTGTATAATTTACATTTTCCCCATAGATAGATAGATAGATGTTGGTGTGGAATCTGACACACTCATGTTGATTATTATCACTGGTGTGTGAACGGACTGCAGTGTTAGTTAGTGTTCAGCCTCTCAGACCCAGTATGGGTGAATGTTCACTATGGTTCTTGTCTCTCTGACTGTGCTTTATTTCTCTTTAGGACTCACGGCAGCGGATCCTCCATCCGACCTGAAACGCGGCGGGTGTATTAAAGTGAATGAGTGTAAATGTCTGATGCGGGACGGATCCGGGCTCGTTGATCTGGGCTCAGTGGCGGATGAGGACGGGTTCATACAGCGGCTGAAACCCCTGCCATCAGCGCCAGATGTGCTGCTGTCCTTCAGCCCGTGTGTGGCCTTCTCTGAGCCCGAGCACGAGCCCGGGCGCGTCGCCGACACCGACTGCACCGGCGTGGCTGTGTGTGTCAGCAGACGGTGAGTACGTCACAGAAAACTGTTAGGATGCTTGGATACAAGCTTTAGAATATTTAGCTTTAGTCTTTATCTGTAGATGTTGAGTAATGTTATGTGACGTGAAACTCATAAAAGCTGTTTTTAGGATTCATCAGGACAACGGGTTCGTCACTCAATACTTCAACTACGGCAAACACAAGGGCAATAAATTCAGCTATAACGACTCAGAGAAGACGCTCTCGGTGTATTATTCCAGTAAGTTTCTGCATCAAGACGCCTTTAATTCAACAGATAGATAGATAGATAGGTAGATAGATAGATAGATAGATAGATAGATAGATAGATAGATAGATAGATAGATAGATAGATAGATAGATAGATAGATAGATAGATAGATAGATAGATAGATAGATAGATAGATAGATAGATAGATAGATAGATAGATAGACAGACAGACAGACAGATAGAAAGATAGATAGATAGATAGATAGATAGATAGACAGATAGATAGATAGATAGATAGATAGATAGATAGATAGATAGACTGACTGACAGACAGACAGATAGACAGATAGACAGATAGAAAGATAGATAGATAGATAGATAGATAGATAGATAGACAGACAGACAGATAGATAGATAGATAGACAGACAGACAGACAGATAGAAAGATAGATAGATAGATAGATAGATAGATAGATAGATAGATAGATAGATAGATAGACTGACAGACAGACAGACATACATCAGTCCATCCGTCTAAATATCCATCCATCTATCTATGCCTCTTTGTTTACATTTATATTTTTTTAAGTTAACCGATTCATGTCTTTTAGTTCATGTCTGAAATTATGAGCACTTGTTATGCTACTAAAAGTCAACAAAACTTTTTTCCTTTTTTTCATATGTTGGATTTGCATTTAAAAATTACAGCATTTCTCTAGCTGCGAAATGGAGCAAAAATATCTTGCACTAATTATGCCCAATTTTTTGCCCAATAAAAAAAGTAAATCATGTTTCATTACTGTAAAAGCAAAAGGCTATTAACTATTTAATGAAATCATGAGACCTTCAATATACTTGTTTGCACACACAGTAAAGAATACGGCACTTCACGAGATATTTAAGTGGCACTCATCCTCCATAATTCAGAGAAATTTCACTAAATGTTTCATGCTCTCTGAAAGCAATAAATCCGTCATGCATTCAGCTGTTGATTGTCTTTCCTCAGTGTTTTCTGACAGCGAGCCTCAGACTGTAGTTCATTACCGATGCAGCCTGAATCACTCGGTGACGTCCAGCGTGAGCTTGAGCGAGCGCGCGCTCCTGCAGATGTGGGTGGAGAGTCCCTGCGCGTGTCCGAACGCCTGCGCGCTGGTGGACGTGGGTCCCGGGACAATCCTCCTCATCATCCTCTGCATCAGTGTGACGGCTTACTTCATTATAGGTGCATCTCTCGCTGAGGAGCCTGTAGTGGAGCTCCAGTCCAGTAGAGGGCACCACAACCGAATCAACAACTCCAAACTGATTATAGCGATCGGTTATGGGACGCCACTGAATACAAAAATAAAAAATGCAATATAATTTATGTCTCAATTCTGACGTTTGTTCTTAGAATTGTGAGTTATAATCTGTTTTCCTCAGAATTTTTACGTTACATGACTTTTTTCAGAATTACGATTTCCCCCGCCACGAAAAAAGCCTAAATAAATAAATAAAGGTATAATTGTGACTTCTTTTGCGACTAATTTGACTTTTGTTCTCAGAATTGCGAAAATAAAAATAAAATCATAATTGCAAGAAAAATTCCAATTCTGTAATGTCCAATTCTGAAAAAAAAGTGACATTTTCTGAAATGTTCTGGTAATTGCGAGTCGAGCTATATCTTAAATTCGTACAATACGGACTTTCCGCAACGGTTTCCTCCATAGACGTATTGTTCACTTCCTGCCCTCCATCTGTAATCGCCCCGCCTTCACGCGTCATCATATTCACGTGACTGAAACCCAGCTAATCTGAGAAAAAAGTCAGAATTGCTAAGATATAAACTCACAACTGGGAGAATCACAATTCGATCCATATAATTTCGCAATTATAAGTCTATATATCACAATTCTGACTATATAATTTCGCAATTACGAGTTTATAAACCACAATTCTGAGAAAAAAGTCGTGAGACTTTAACTTGTAATTTCAAGAAAAAAATGTCAGAATTGTGAGATAAAAGATGCATTTATCTTTCTTTTATTCTATACTCAGTGGTGATAATAAAGGAACTTATTGTAACTTTTTATGTTTTTGCTTGCCTACATTATCAAACATTATGCTAATGTTACACAAACTTTGTGCAAGTTAATCTGATTGGTTACAAGGTCGTTTGTGACGTCAGAAACACCAGCGATTTCAAAGCGTGTTTTTGAGACTGTCTTTGTTTCACTGCAGGTTTAAGGAGAAAATACTCAGCAATGCCGTCGACTTATGAATTTACACATGGTTTGTCTTAAAGCATATTAAAAACACCACATAGACACATAAACAACTAAATAAATCTCGTATTTGAGGCGTGGTTTACGATTGCCTGGCGCCGTTTATTGGGTGCTAAGCATGTCTGTCAAATGCGCCTGTACGTAGCTCATATGCAATCGTTTCAATTATACCAGATGACGTATGTAGAACGACAGAAATTAGACAAGGAAGACGACGATGGGTAAGATATTTTTGTGTAAACAATGACGTTCAGCGACTATTGCCGTTTGTGCAAGATAAACATGCGATAGCTTCGCGTCTGCTGCCATGTTGAATCCATAGAAATAAACAAACTGCTTCGGTGTGTCGCATAGATGTCGTCATCGTCTTGCTCCCTCCCCGTTCTGTGATTGGTTCCCTAAATGAGGCGAAAAAATGGACCATGGTATCCATACTGCCTTTCAGCGTGAATAAAATCGCGCTGCGGGAAGGCAGCATGGGGAAACCCAGACTAATAAACAACATTAAAAGCTGGATTTTCACCACAGGGGGGCTTTTGTTTTTTGAGCATGTAAAAGGCATTAGTACAATATCCTACATGTTGCATTATGTTAATGATGCATGTCCTGTCTTGTACCTGCAGGATCATGTGCGCTTCGGGCGTTCAGGACGAGTAATGGTGTTCAGATGGCTCCAGAAGACAGTGTTTGGTGTATGATCTGCTGTCAGCTGAGCGTCAGGAGAAAGCCGATCATCTCACTGCAGAACTGACCCGCCGAGGAAGAAACAGCACTGTAAAACACGCTCAGATGCTACAAAATGCGGCACTCACGATTTCATACATTTCAAATGCATATTCATGGAAATTGAATTTGTTTGCGGAGGAGTGAGTAGCCTACACATTTCTTTAGAAGGCCTTTTATTCAGCAAGGATGCATTAAATTGATAAAAAATTTGAATATAGAACCCTGAAAACAAAAATATAAAGCAGCATAACTGTTTTCAGCATTGATAGTAATCATAAATATTTCCTGAGCATCAAATCATCATATTAGAGTGATTTCTGAAGGATCATGTGACACTGAAGACTGGAGTAATGATGCTGAAAATTCAGCTTTAATCACAGGATATACATTTAATTTGACTATTTATTCAGATAAAAGACTATTATTTTTAATTGTGATAATATTTCACAATATTTCAGTGTTTTTTTAATCAAATAAACTCAGCCTTGGTGTGCAGAAGACTTCTTATAAAAATGTACAGACCCCAAACTTTTAAATGGTAATGTAAATCAACTCGTTACACAACATTTAATAACCAAAAGGACTGTTTTTTTTACCTTCAAACCTTCTATTAATCAGACAATGCTAATTAGTGAAAAAAATATGGAAGATTAATATATCGCATCCATAATGACATGACAACAAAACGGAATGGGTGAAAGAGTTTCTTAAAATTTATTGATTAAAAGCACATTCGAGATTCACAAAAATAGTGCGCTACATATAGAACTACAAGTGAATTTCATTGAAATTACAGACATTTATTAAGTTATAGGTCTATTTTATTAATATAGCATTAAAACGTTAGCTTATTTGCAAGAGATATGAAGGGCTTGTGCATTTTGTGCTCTCTAACCTGCTTAAGTTAAAGAACATGTAAAGATCTCAGTGTTTGGTGCTGAACGGATGAACGTCATTCTGCTTGAAGATCCAAAGTTGAACCTGCATATTATTTAGTGCTTACGCTGTGATCGTGATTTAGTAGGCCAACATGCTGAAGCGCTCAAATTAATGTGAGTGAATTCTCATTAGAATAAACGAGACTGGTTTAAAAAAAAACATGTGCTTTGAATTCGGATTTTGACAAGCACTCAGTTCATATGAGCAGCACCGAAAGAGTCAATCACAGCTTATCAAGTGCACTTGAGAAACACAAACACACTTAGTCTTCAACAAAAGCATCTGTCTTACTGCAAAACTCCGGCACAATTTGTCTCAAGGGATTTTTAGTGAAGAGAAATAACCAGCCAGCTGGTTCTGCATTGGAAAAATGAGTCTCTGAGCTCAGTTTAATGATTTCAAGAGCAGATGAAAATCACTTTAATAATGACAGTAAAACAACTTTACTGTACATGAACCAGCAGTGGCTGAATATTATAATATTGTGAATAATCAAACTGCCACTGACTGCATTGAGAGTGATACTAAAAAATAATATCTGAACACATTGAGACTTCTTCCAGTAAACATGTTTTTAAAGAAGTTGTACACTGCAAAAAAATATTTTTGCCTTTTTTCCAGCAGAAATATATAAACATTCTTAAATCAAGATGCATTTACTGGAGAAAAAAATGACTGAAAATATTAAGTCTTGTTTACTGAGAAATGTGTCAAAATGAAGTGAGTTTGTGCTTAAAATAAGAACAAATATCTGCCAGTGGAGTCAGAAAAATAAACTTAATTCAAAGTGCTAAGATCATTTTTCTGATATTTTTAAGCATAAACTAATTTCGTTTTGATACATTTTTCATTAATCAAGACTTATTATTCCAAGTCATTTTGCTTTTCCAGTAAATGTATCTTGATTTAAGAATGTTTAGATATTTGTGCTGGAAAACAAGACAGAAACACTGATTATAAAAGTAATTTCTTGCAGTGTTTTTAGAAATGTTATGTATTTTGTATTTAGTTGTATGCAGTTTGGGGGTTTTGGGCATACAAGTGAATGTCATGAAATCTTTCAAGAAACATCCAAGTCATATTTAATCCCAAAATCTGGAGAAAAAAAAAGACTATTATTAGTACCATTAAGATTTGTGACTTTATTCTTTATGATAAAGCAGATTACCTCAATTGTCTTGTAATGCAATATATCTATATATATAAATATATTTCAAATGTATTTGTACATCAAGGTAGTATTTGTTGTACTGCCTATGCATTTAAGCTAATTGAAAATATATATTGCAATACAATGAAAAACAGTTAAAAAATTACGAAAATAACTATTGAGAATTAGAAAAATGCTCAATTATCAATGATGTTACCATCACAAAAATATCTTAATGATCCTAAAATAGTCATTTTCTTTGAGGAAAATACAATTTCTTGTCCTTTTGATTTTGAGGTACTACGTGACCAGGACATGTTTTTGTGAGATTGTCCAGTAAAGTGCATTAAAATGTTTTTTATAACACTAGAATCTGTAGGGAGGGAGTTTTGTGCTGCTCAGCAACACAGAAATACACGAGACGAGACGTCCAGTGGGTCAGAGAGCATCTCTGGTCCTTTCACAGCATTCAGACCGGCTGATACTCCAGGAAAAGCCCACGTCACGCATCACAGGCCTTAAAGAGCCTGTCCATGTCAAAACTTAGTGTTCGGCGCAAATTATAAACGTGCCAACAGACTCACAAAAATAAACGCACACTTACAGATGTGTAAACTCAAGACAAAGACACAGACCAGACAAATCACATGTAAATGCAGCTGTAATAGACAACATACATGCAGTCGGTGAAAAACCTTGTAATGTGTCCAGTGAGGTGGTTTGGATCTGGCATCTGCAGTGGTTTGGCACTTCAACATTTTTTACGAAAATGAAAACGCACGAGGTGATTTGAATACATCAGAGTTTGTGTGATCCAGTGCCAAAACAGGACACACATTGGGAATAAATCTAATGGCTTTCAATGACGACTGGCTCAAACACACCAGCAGAGACCCTGCGAACACAATACAGAGTTTGATCAGTACGTTTTGTGTTTTTGCAACAGCAGAACGAACCCAGTTCCAGTGTGTTTGTGTTGAATCACCTGTTTCCCAGCTGGATCCCGCTCAGCGCTGTGGTTCCGTCTCGGCTCACAAACAGCCTCAGGTTACTGTCTGAACACAGAGCGACAGAACAGAGTGAGTGTGTGACGACAACACACTGCTGTTCACAGCTGGAACTAACACACGTCTCTAATGCATCTGCTGGCAGCACTTGTAAACGGATTTTGTCTACATTTTATTACATTAAAAATAAATAACATGCGCTTAAATAAAATAAAAATGTACATACAAAAATGGAACTCATTTTTGCAAATCTACAAAAAATAATTGTATATATTTATTGTAGATTTGCATTGAGATTTATTTCCATTTTATTTTTATTTACAGTTGTGATGCAGGTAAATGAATAATAAATTCTAATATGTTAATATATAATTATGATTATCATTTATTTAACACACACACACACACACTCGCTCGCAAATACACACTCACTCACTAAAGCACACACACACTCACTCACTAACGCGCACACACACTCACACACACACACTCACTCATTCACACATTATTTGTATATTATATACCTGCATCAAAACTGAATGATAAAAGTCAAGAATACAAGAAAAACTCAAATCAACAAAAAATAATTTTATATATTTATTACATATTTGTATTGAGTTCTATTTTTTATGTTCAAGTTTTGATGCAGATAAATAAATAAACAGATTATTGAATAAATTCTAATATGTTAATATACAAGTCTGAAAAATAATATACAAGTCTGAAAAATAATATACAAGTCATAATTATATATTATGATTTATTTACCTCCATCAAAACTGAAGGATCAGTTTTTAAATAAAAAATAATATAAGATGGAAATGCAAAAATGGAACTCAATGCAAATATGCAATAATAATCATTTTATTAAATCACATTTAATTATAAAAAAATGTAACAGGCAGTTTTCTTGTAAAGTCGTACTTAGCTGGCAAAATTGAAGCTTTTATTTTTATTGGTGCAAAGCAGCCATGAGTATTTCTACTACACGTGTAAAATACATCAGTGATCGGATCAGCCGAGACGAAGGCATCTGAAACTCACCTTCAGTGTTACTGATGTCAGAGAAGTTCTGGCTCTGGACGATCTTCTCCACGATGTCGTCTGCGTCTATGCGCGTGTCGTTGACCCAGGTCGGGTGATCCTCCACCGAATCTTGTTTCCTCCTGCAATAAACAGATGGAAATACCAGTTACATTTACTTTCAATATTTCATGAGTACATACATCAGTGTGTCGCTGCATGTTTATATATGCAGGTAAATAATTCATTATTATTAAATGATATATATATATATAAAATATGAATTTTTTTTCAATATTTATTAAACATAACAATATAATATTATTCAATAATAATGCAAATGGTATTTTTTTATAAATTTTTCCACTATATATATATATAGTATAAGAATGTATCTCCCATTTCAGAACCGGCTGGCGTGGGCGTACCGTGGAGGTCTGTTGGAGGGTAAGATGGGCCGCGGGGGTCGTGGAGGCCGGTCGGGACGGGTGTCGCTCTCAGAAGGGACGTCTGTGCTCACGCTGCTGCCGGTAGATGTGTTTCTGCGATGGGTCAAATCAGACAGACTGGAGGAGGAGTGTTCGGTGCTGTAGCCTGCACACACACACACACACACACTTACATTTAATCATTTAGCCGACGCTTTTATCCAAAGCGACCTACAAATGAGGAGAGCAATAGACGCAAACTAACAATAGGACAACACACACACACCACCACTTCAAACCTCCATGAAAAGTTACAAAAGTTTCTGTGCATAGTAAACCATGAAAACATGCATTTGAGCTTCTAACAGAATAAAGTTCTGCCAATGGCTTTTTTTGTGGATTTAAAGTCGTAGTCGAGTGCAAGTTTGTTTGATGATGCTTTAGGAGAGTCTCGAAATGTTTAACTTCCCCTTAGAACAGAATTTAACCTTCTGATTTAAGTAAAGTGATCAATGTTGACAATTACAAGTTACAGAGAAAGAATATCAATCAACCATCAGATGACAGCAAATAAACAATGAGAAAGTGATAACACAATTACAATGTACAATACAATAAGGTTTCATTTGTTAACAAGAAATAATTCTAAAGTATTTTTATTAATTTTAGTTCATGTTACTTTCAACATTCACTACTATGTTATTAAATCCAAAAGAGTATCTGTTAATATTATTTAATGAACATGAGCTGCCATGAAATAACAGAGAACAGTTGTATTTTTATGAACTAACATTAACAAAGATTATTAAATACTGTAAGTGTAACAAATGTATTGCTCGTTATTAGTTCATGTTAGTTGATGCATTAACCACCATTAACTAATGGGACCTTATTGTAAAGCGTTACAGAGAAAGTACTAAAAACAAATCTGTGAAACAATATGATAAAATATGCATGAAAATAATTGATCTCTTTGACAATGTTTTTTTGCAAGGACATCATCATCATCAGTCAAAATCATGTCTGAAAATAAAAAGCAAAGCTGGTCCTGTTGTAGCAAACGCAGACTTTGCATGTCGAGTGAATTATCATGCAGCAATAATTAGCTTCAAGAGTGCACAAACACGCTGTAGCTGAAGAGATTTATGAGTTTCTGCACTCCTGAAGTGTCAGTAGGAGTATGTTAGATAAACATTCCCACACAATAGCAGCGTGTGGGAAGAGCAGGGACCTAAAGCATGGGAAAAAAGACAGGATGCTGTAGGCGCACTTCCTGAATCAGCAACTGGCGTCGAAACGCAAGAAAATGTACAGAATTCCCTGAGACACACAAACACACACCTGATAGTTTGCTTTGCTGGCTGGCATAACTTGAGTTGCGCGAATGACCCGTGTGAAACGATTCATCAGGACTCTGACTGCGATCCACCTCATCGGGAACAGCTAAAAGAAAACAAAAAAGATTCAAAATTAAAATAGAAATACTCCAGCCATGTTAAGTCACATTTATTTCTATAGTGCTTTATACAATACCGATTGTTTTGAAGCAGCTTCACAGTAATTAACAAGAAAATAACAGTATTAATGTTGCAACATTCTTCAATTATGAAATGAAAAGCAGCTCTAAAAAGCATCATTAGTTCAACAATAATAACAGTTTAGTAGTTATGAAAATAACTCAGTTCAACAGAAGATAATAATGTCATTATTGAAGTCAGTTCAGTGTTGGTTTAGATTGGTTCAATAGTGCAAATTTCATCAAATGAAATGGAAAAAAGCATAATTAGGCATAATAGGACCCCATTAAGCATTGTTTAAACCCACAATAAACTACTGAAAATTAACAATAATACCACAAACAAAAGAGTATAAACATGAGTACATGTGCCATGCCATGATGATAAAGCATCTTGGAGTACCAAATAAATATATATTTCATTTTTTACTGAACTGCTTATTTATTAATCATATTGCTACTGACAAATAAATCACTCTCATATTATGTCTGTTATGAAATACACCTTGAATAACATGAGTTTTACCGGAGCCGAGGATAGAGGGCCTCTGTTTACTGAGCAAAACTTCAGCGGTTCCTTCTCCTTTACGGTCCAGCTGCAGGGAAGAGTCTCGGCCCGCCACAGATATACATTTGGCTGAGCTTGGTGCACTAATTATACAAAACGAATTATTCAGACACTCATTAAATCAGTCAAACTCATTATTGCCTGTTGTATTGTCATTTATAAGCCTAAAGGGGGCGGCAGAGCCCACTTTACAGCAGCAGACGGTGAAAAGTGACACTCACGTTTTAAAACACGGATCTCCAGATAAGAGGGTCATTCCAATGGTCACCTTCATTTGGACGGGAAAGAACATGTTTGATTTTTACATTTCAATTTAACATTTAGGAATATGCTTGGTTACCTAGCAACCTTAGACTTCAATTTAATATTTGTGGAGTAAGATGGAGCTCAGTTTCAGGAATATTGCATAACCACGACTAATAAATCATATAGGAGAGAGCAGTACATGCAATCACAGACATGTTTACAACCCCAGTGCTATCGATTTCTCTTCTGTGCTTAATTTTAAAAGTGTTTAGTTGGCTTTCTCTCTTATTTATTTATTTTACTTCAATTTCTTTGTATTTCTGTCTACTGTCCTTTTCTGTCTACTGCACCCCTGTTGGCTTGATTTAAAAATGTTTTTTTGCAATTATTGACACTTTTAATTTAATCTCTTTGTGTATACCTGCTAGAAAATATTGTTTCTAATAAGGAAGAATTAAAAAAAAAGAATGATGCAGTACGTCAGCTCCAGTTTGACCTCTGACCTTCAGGATGGAGTTGTCCTGGCGTGTGTTCTTGGTGTCGTATCCCTCCAGCAGACAGCAGCGCGCGGTGGAGCCTGAACCAGCAAACTCTGCCATGTTCAGATCAGCAAAGCCCAGCTGGGAAGATTAGAAACATACAGACACGGTTGACATTCGCTTTTGTTTATAAGCACAGGATTCCCATCATGCCACAGCAAATGTGAAATATGTGCTGATTATAGTTTGGCAGTGGTATAGAGCATATGGTGCACGTCAGGCTTGTTCTTCTGTGAACTCCCTCCTGCTCTTTCTCAGCCGAACAGTTTGTTGAACATTTGCCTTTTCATAACTAATATGATCATAAGATTGAACTGTGCTACAGGGGAATACCGAATCTGTCCATACTGGAATATCAGTGATGACAAAATGAATCATGTGTTTCCCAGATAATGTGATGGAAAACACAAAATGTTCTACTTCCTCAGTAAGATTTATTTTGTTTTGTTTTTGAAAGAAGTCTGTTCTGCTCACCAAGGCTGCATTTATTTGATCAAAAATACAATAAAAATAGAAATAATGTCAAATATTATTTCAATTTAAAATAGCTGTTTTCTATGTGAATATATAGTAAAATGTAATGTATTCCTGTGATCAAAGCTGAATTTCCAGCATCATTACTCCAGTCTTCAGTGTCACATGATCCTTCAGAAATCACTCTAATATGATGATTTGCTGCTTAAGAAACATTTATGATTATTATCAATGTTGAAAACAGTTAATATGTTTGTGGAAACCTTGAACCATTTATTTCAGGATTCTTCAACGAACAGCATTTATTTCAAATATAAATCATTTGTGACATTATAAATGTCTTTTACTGTGACTTCTTTATCAATTTAATGCATCCTTGCTTAATAAAAGTATTAACTTTTTTTCTTTTTTTTAATCTGTAAGATTAGAGTAAGTACATTTTATTGTGCAACAGTTAAAAATTGTAAGTCTAATGCGAGTTTAAACTCATAAATGCCTGGTTTAATTAACATTCATTTTCCTCAACTAGAGCAACTTACAGCACATTCATTTAGTTGATACGTTGACACCAATGAAATGGCACTGAGCTTTAGGTGAATGTTTGGAAGAGGGCTGATGGTTAAACATCCTGTTGACTTATTGTCAGGTCTCTGGATCCCCCAGGGTTCATTTCCCTGAAACCCTACTGCTACCAGCTGCACGTATTAAAAGAGCCCTTCACGAGTATTTTTAGATCAGGGAAATCCAAACTTAGCCCTACCGCAGGGGGAAATACAAGGAAAAGTCGATTAACTGCTGAAGAATGAAACATTCCCCACCTTTGTGTGCTATCTAGAGCACTTTTATAAGTAACGCCGGGTCCGGCTATGATTTTGAATGGTCTTTTATGTGAGCAGTAATAAGCCTTGCTCATGTAAGATAAGCGTCACATGCCTGAAGACTGCGGTCAAATGGCCATGCCATCATAATGAGCGTGTAAATCTTGTGTAAAACCAGACAAATGTGTTTACAACATGCTGAGGTTAGTGACTCCTGTACACAATAATGCTGTAAAGTTTGATGTGATGAATGACTCCAACTACACCTTGTAAAGGTCCTTTCACATGACATGCATTGGACAGCAGGAAAAATATCAGTACAAAACTGAGCGTATTTAAAGGGTCCATTGACCAATGAAAATAGAAGAGAGGGATTTCCAGTATTTCGTAAATTTGATTTGGCATTTTACTGCTTGATTTCAAATTGACACCGCACTTTATGGACCCTATATGAACTTAATTTTTATTTTATTCATTTTCCTTAATTTTTTGGAGCATTTTAATGAGTAGGAGTACACAAGTGCAGTATCGGGCCTGATACCGATACCGATACTGGTATTAGTGCATCCCAAATATAAACTACTGTGTTGGTATGATTTTTTAAATGTTTTTGAAGGAAGTTTCTTCTGCTCACCAAGGCTGCACTTATTTGATCAAAAGTACAGGAAAAACAGTCAAATTTCTGACTGTCTGAGCACAAGCGACAGAGCGCGAGAGAGACCGAGTGTGTCTGAGCACAAGCGACAGAGCGCGAGAGAGACCGAGTGTGTCTGAGCACAAGCGACAGAGCGCGAGAGAGACCGAGTGTGTCTGAGCACAAGCGACAGAGCGCGAGAGAGACCGAGTGTGTCTGCGCGCGAGAGACACCGAGTGTGTCTGAGCACGAGCGACAGAGCGCGAGAGAGACCGAGTGTGTCTGCGCGCGAGAGACACCGAGTGTGTCTGAGCACGAGCGACAGAGCGCGAGAGAGACCGAGTGTGTCTGCGCGCGAGAGAGACCGAGTGTGTCTGAGCACGAGCGACAGAGCGCGAGAGAGACCGAGTGTGTCTGAGCACAAGCGACAGAGCGCGAGAGAGACCGAGTGTGTCTGCGCGCGAGAGACACCGAGTGTGTCTGAGCACGAGCGACAGAGCGCGAGAGAGACCGAGTGTGTCTGCGCGCGAGAGAGACCGAGTGTGTCTGAGCACGAGCGACAGAGCGCGAGAGAGACCGAGTGTGTCTGCGCGCGAGAGAGACCGAGTGTGTCTGCGCGCGAGAGAGACCGAGTGTGTCTGCGCGCGAGAGAGACCGAGTGTGTCTGCGCGAGAGAGAGACCGAGTGTGTCTGAGCACAAGCGACAGAGCGCGAGTGAGACCGAGTGTGTCTGAGCACAAGCGACAGAGCGCGAGAGAGACCGAGTGTGTCTGCGCGCGAGAGAGACCGAGTGTGTCTGAGCACAAGCGACAGAGCGCGAGAGAGACCGAGTGTGTCTGCGCGAGAGAGAGACCGAGTGTGTCTGAGCACGAGCGACAGAGTGCGAGAGAGACCGAGTGTGTCTGCGCGCGAGAGAGACCGAGTGTTTCTGCGCGCGAGAGAGACCGAGTGTGTCTGCGCGAGAGAGAGACCGAGTGTGTCTGCACGCGAGAGAGAGACCGAGTGTGTCTGCGTGCGAGAGAGACCGAGTGTTTCTGCGCGCGAGAGAGACCGAGTGTGTCTGCGCGAGAGAGAGACCGAGTGTGTCTGCACGAGAGAGAGGCCGAGTGTGTCTGCACGCGAGAGAGACCGAGTGTGTCTGAGCACGAGCGACAGAGCGCGAGAGAGACCGAGTGTGTCTGCGCGCGAGAGAGACCGAGTGTGTCTGCGCGAGAGAGAGACCGAGTGTGTCTGAGCACAAGCGACAGAGCACGAGAGAGACCGAGTGTGTCTGCGCGCGAGAGAGACCGAGTGTGTCTGAGCACGAGCGACAGAGCGCGAGAGAGACCGAGTGTGTCTGCGCGAGAGAGAGACCGAGTGTGTCTGAGCACGAGCGACAGAGCGCGAGAGAGACCGAGTGTGTCTGCGCGCGAGAGAGACCGAGTGTGTCTGCGCGCGAGAGAGACCGAGTGTGTCTGCGCGAGAGAGAGACCGAGTGTGTCTGAGCACGAGCGGCAGTGCGCGAGAGAGACCGAGTGTGTCTGAGCGCGAGAGAGACCGAGTGTGTCTGCGCGCGAGAGAGACCGAGTGTGTCTGCGCGCGAGAGAGACCGAGTGTGTCTGAGTACAAGCGACAGAGCGCGAGAGAGACCGAGTGTGTCTTCGCGCGAGAGAGACAGAGTGTGTCTGAGCACGAGCGACAGAGCGCGAGAGAGACCGAGTGTGTCTGCGCGCGAGAGAGACCGAGTGTGTCTGAGTACAAGCGACAGAGCGCGAGAGAGACCGAGTGTGTCTTCGCGCGAGAGAGACAGAGTGTGTCTGAGTACAAGCGACAGAGCGCGAGAGAGACCGAGTGTGTCTGCGCGCGAGAGAGACTGAGTGTGTCTGAGCACGAGCGACAGAGCGCGAGAGAGACCGAGTGTGTCTGCGCGCGAGAGAGACTGAGTGTGTCTGAGTACAAGCGACAGAGCGCGAGAGAGACCGAGTGTGTCTTCGCGCGAGAGAGACAGAGTGTGTCTGAGCACGAGCGACAGAGCGCGAGAGAGACCGAGTGTGTCTGCGCGCGAGAGAGACCGAGTGTGTCTGAGTACAAGCGACAGAGCGCGAGAGAGACCGAGTGTGTCTTCGCGCGAGAGAGACAGAGTGTGTCTGAGTACAAGCGACAGAGCGCGAGAGAGACCGAGTGTGTCTGCGCGCGAGAGAGACCGAGTGTGTCTGAGTACGAGCGACAGAGCGCGAGAGAGACCGAGTGTGTCTACGCGCGAGAGAGACTGAGTGTGTCTGAGCACGAGCGACAGAGCGCGAGAGAGACCGAGTGTGTCTGCGCGCGAGAGAGACCGAGTGTGTCTGCGCGCGAGAGAGACTGAGTGTGTCTGAGCACGAGCGACAGAGCGCGAGAGAGACCGAGTGTGTCTGCGCGCGAGAGAGACCGAGTGTGTCTGAGCACGAGCGACAGAGCGCGAGAGAGACCGAGTGTGTCTGCGCGCGAGAGAGACCGAGTGTGTCTGAGCACAAGCGACAGAGCGCGAGAGAGACCGAGTGTGTCTGCGCGCGAGAGAGACCGAGTGTGTCTGAGTACAAGCGACAGAGCGCGAGAGAGACCGAGTGTGTCTGCGCGCGAGAGAGACTGAGTGTGTCTGAGTACAAGCGACAGAGCGCGAGAGAGACCGAGTGTGTCTTCGCGCGAGAGAGACAGAGTGTGTCTGAGCACGAGCGACAGAGCGCGAGAGAGACCGAGTGTGTCTGCGCGCGAGAGAGACCGAGTGTGTCTGAGTACAAGCGACAGAGCGCGAGAGAGACCGAGTGTGTCTTCGCGCGAGAGAGACAGAGTGTGTCTGAGTACAAGCGACAGAGCGCGAGAGAGACCGAGTGTGTCTGCGCGCGAGAGAGACCGAGTGTGTCTGAGTACAAGCGACAGAGCGCGAGAGAGACCGAGTGTGTCTACGCGCGAGAGAGACTGAGTGTGTCTGAGCACGAGCGACAGAGCGCGAGAGAGACCGAGTGTGTCTGCGCGCGAGAGAGACCGAGTGTGTCTGCGCGCGAGAGAGACTGAGTGTGTCTGAGCACGAGCGACAGAGCGCGAGAGAGACCGAGTGTGTCTGCGCGCGAGAGAGACCGAGTGTGTCTGAGCACGAGCGACAGAGCGCGAGAGAGACCGAGTGTGTCTGCGCGCGAGAGAGACCGAGTGTGTCTGAGCACAAGCGACAGAGCGCGAGAGAGACCGAGTGTGTCTGCGCGCGAGAGAGACCGAGTGTGTCTGCGCGAGAGAGAGACCGAGTGTGTCTGAGCACAAGCGACAGAGCGCGAGAGAGACCGAGTGTGTCTACGCGCGAGAGAGACCGAGTGTGTCTACGCGCGAGAGAGACCGAGTGTGTCTGAGCACAAGCGACAGAGCGCAAGAGAGACCTAGTGTGTCTACGCGCGAGAGAGACCGAGTGTGTCTGCACGCGAGAGAGACAGAGTGTGTCTGAGCACGAGCAACAGAGCGCGAGAGAGACCGAGTGTGTCTACGCACGAGAGAGACCGAGTGTGTCTGCGCGCGAGAGAGACCGAGTGTGTCTGAGCGAGAGAGAGACCGAGTGTGTCTGAGCACAAGCGACAGAGCGCGAGAGAGACCGAGTGTGTCTGCGCGCGAGAGAGACCGAGTGTGTCTGAGCACAAGCGACAGAGCGCGAGAGAGACCGAGTGTGTCTACGCGCAAGAGAGACCGAGTGTGTCTGCGCGCGAGAGAGACCGAGTGTGTCTGAGCACAAGCGACAGAGCGCGAGAGAGACCGAGTGTGTCTACGCGCGAGAGAGACCGAGTGTGTCTGCGCGCGAGAGAGACCGAGTGTGTCTGCGCGAGAGAGAGACCGAGTGTGTCTGCGCGAGAGAGAGACCGAGTGTGTCTGAGCACAAGCGACAGAGCGCGAGAGAGACCGAGTGTGTCTGCGCGAGAGAGAGACCGAGTGTGTCTGCGCGAGAGAGAGACCGAGTGTGTCTGCGCGCGAGAGAGACCGAGTGTGTCTGCGCGCCAGAGAGACCGAGTGTGTCTGCGCGAGAGAGAGACCGAGTGTGTCTGAGCACAAGCGACAGAGCGCGAGAGAGACCGAGTGTGTCTGCGCGCGAGAGAGACCGAGTGTGTCTGCGCGCGAGAGAGACCGAGTGTGTCTGCGCGCGAGAGAGAGACCGAGTGTGTCTGCGCGAGAGAGAGACCGAGTGTGTCTGCGCGAGAGAGAGACCGAGTGTGTCTGCGCGCGAGAGAGACCGAGTGTGTCTGCGCGCGAGAGAGACCGAGTGTGTCTGCGCGAGAGAGAGGCCGAGTGTGTCTGAGCACGAGCGGCAGTGCGCGAGAGAGGCCGAGTGTGTCTGCGCGCGAGAGAGACCGAGTGTGTCTGCGCGAGAGAGAGACCGAGTGTGTCTGAGCACGAGAGAGACAGAGTGTGTCTGAGCACGAGCGGCAGTGCGCGAGAGAGACCGAGTGTGTCTGCGCACGAGAGAGACCGAGTGTGTCTGCGCGAGAGAGAGACCGAGTGTGTCTGCGCGAGAGAGAGACCGAGTGTGTCTGAGCACAAGCGACAGAGTGCGAGAGAGACCGAGTGTGTCTGCGCGCGAGAGAGACCGAGTGTGTCTGAGCACAAGCGACAGAGTGCGAGAGAGACCGAGTGTGTCTGCGCGCGAGAGAGACCGAGTGTGTCTGCGCGAGAGAGAGACCGAGTGTGTCTGAGCACAAGCGACAGAGTGCGAGAGAGACCGAGTGTGTCTGCGCGCGAGAGAGACCGAGTGTGTCTGAGCACGAGCGACAGAGTGCGAGAGAGACCGAGTGTGTCTGCGCGAGAGAGAGACCGAGTGTGTCTGAGCACAAGCGACAGAGCGCGAGAGAGACCGAGTGTGTCTGCGCGCGAGAGAGACCGAGTGTGTCTGCGCGCGAGAGAGACCGGGTGTGTCTGCGCGCGAGAGAGACCGGGTGTGTCTGCGCGAGAGAGAGACTGAGTGTGTCTGAGCACAAGCGACAGAGCGCGAGAGAGACCGAGTGTGTCTGCGCGAGAGAGAGACCGAGTGTGTCTGCGCGCGAGAGAGACCGAGTGTGTCTGCGCGCGAGAGAGACCGAGTGTGTCTGCGCGCGAGAGAGACCGAGTGTGTCTGCGCGCGAGAGAGACCGAGTGTGTCTGCGCGCGAGAGAGACCGAGTGTGTCTGCGCGCGAGAGAGACCGAGTGTGTCTGAGCACGAGCGGCAGTGCGCGAGAGAGACCGAGTGTGTCTGCGCGAGAGAGAGACCGAGTGTGTCTGAGCACGAGAGAGACAGAGTGTGTCTGAGCACGAGCGGCAGTGCGCGAGAGAGACCGAGTGTGTCTGCGCGCGAGAGAGACCGAGTGTGTCTGAGCGAGAGAGACCGAGTGTGTCTGAGCACAAGCGACAGTGCGCGAGAGAGACCGAGTGTGTCTGAGCACGAGCGGCAGTGCGCGAGAGAGACCGAGTGTGTCTGAGCGCGAGAGAGACCGAGTGTGTCAGCGCGCGAGAGAGACAGAGTGTGTCTTAATCCTAATGTATACAATATGTCAGGGTTCTGCCCTGACAGCTTTGTCTATGTCTTTGTTTCATGTCTCTATGTTTGTGTTGTGCTTGAACATGTGGTTTTGTTTGTGTTTGCCATGTGCTCCTTTGCTCCTGCCTCCTTGTTTCCCTGTACCACGCCCTCTTGTCTAGTTGAATCCTCGTTTGTCTGAGTGTTGTCACCTGTTCCTCGTCCGAGTTTTGTCACCTGTTCCTCATGTTCTCTGCTCCCTTGTTTGAGTACTCGTTTACCTGAGGGTGTTCACCTGTTCCTTGTCTAAGGGTGCTCACCTGTTCCTCTTGTTCTTAGCTCCCTTTATATGTGTGCTCTTTTCCTCATGTGTTGCCAGTTCGTTGAATGTTGTGCTACTGTGTACATCTGTGCTACTTAGCTAGTGTCGTTACATCTGTGCTACTTAGCTAGTGTCTTGTTACCTAAGTCTATTGTGTTTTATTTGTAGAAGTTTGTTAGTGCTTTAGTTCTGCCATCGGTCTTGTCTCCTGTGTCTCTAGTTCCAGCCCTGCTAGCAGAGCGTCCCTGGCTGCTTACACTCTGTGCTTTGGTGCAAGCCTGGTGCTGAGCCTGAGATCCCCGAGTGCCTCGCTGTTGTCCTTGGAAGTTCCTGTCTGGCTATTGCTAGTACTCTCAGGTCTCTTTCTGCTCTGCAAATACTACTCTCCAGTCTACAGTCTTCTTGTGCTAAGCTACAACTGCTGCTCGGCAAGTTTTGCTGCAACGGCTGTCTTTGTGTCTCATCCCTGACTATTGTCTGGACTGTTCACCTCTCCCACTACATCGTCATCTGTCAACTGTTTGTCAATAAACCTGTTTACACTCGTTCTGCATTTGAGTCCTCCTTCATAGACCTGTAATACAATAAATACAGTTTTCCTTATTTCTTTCAGGGCCAGTAAAAATCTAGAAGGGCCAGCAAAACTGATCTACTGCCCCCGGGGGTTAAATTGCACCGTCTTAGTTCTATATATAAATGTACAGAAAGGAAAGATGTGGACGCTTTCACTCACCTTTGAATATGCTTTTCCTCCTTTGAGTTCCTGTAATGAAAACAGGAAGAATGTGAAGTTCAGTGACGGGACAGTCAGACGCACTAAACGACATCAATGTTTATCCTGACATACCTAAGCACAACCTCACCCAAACACACTCTTCATAAGCAACACTTCAAGCTGACAACATGTGATGAAAACCTTCGCCTTTAATTTTAGTACCAACTCAAACTCGGCTTGCTTTCCAGCCAAAAGTCATGCGGGAGTTAAGACCTCAAATTTAACCTCACTTTAACGAGACCAATCCTTAACGAATTCATCCTACCTTCCTCACAGAGACTCGACACACACAGGGGTCCAGAACGCCCGTGTTGGGGTTGGCGCTCATTTTGCATACAAAGGAGAACCTCTTCCTCCAACGAACGGCGTTCTCGTGGACTTCTTCTCTGTGGGCGAGAGAACAAAGATTCAGGACTGTTATTTCAGACACATGCTCAAGTCGGACCCAGACTGAACGGTGATGATATGTTGATGTTGGTTGTGACATCGACTCTCTGCTAATGTTTCAAGCTGTGGGTCTGTTTGTAATGGCTGGTCGTGTAGTAAAGGGTTCGACTGAAAACGATCCAGACCTTCAAAGGCAAGAAACTGGGATCAATCAAACCTCAGTCCGCAACTAAACCGAAGGGAATAGTTTCAATATAATAGCCTTTCTGAATTGTTTAGTAGGATATTCACATGGTATTATATTACATGTGGCCAATGATTGACACGACGCAGTTTCTGTTTCTACTAGTCACACATCGAAAAATACTTTACTGAAACAAAAAAAATATTTTTGTTTTATTTCGCCAAAAAATGTTACCGTTTACTTAATAATAAATGCATCAAATTGATTTAATAATTAACATTCAAATAAAAGCTAAGTTGCATGTAGACATTTACATTGTACATAACGCAGTTTTTAAATCAACTATTTAAGTAATTATGTTTCTACTCCAATTCGTTGTTGAAATATAAACATTTAAACGGTGGCTGCAAAAAAACTTGTTTTACATTATTCATTAAATACATATACATTAAATAATTCATGCATCAATAACATATGCATTTATTTATTAAGTACATTTTTTAGCTAACTAATGAGTTTATGACATATTGCTTGTTTTATGGACGTCTTTCCGCTGTTGAACACTGATTGATCGAATGCATGAGACGCAATACATTTCAGTTGTACTGTATCATTTAACATACCTTCTGATGTTTGTTCATGATTATTTCGTTATTTTCGAACTCAGACTCGATTGGTTAAAGACTCGAATAAGATGGACTCAAAACCAACACTACAAATATACACACAAACACACACACAGAAACTCATGATTGTCTTTGAGAATGTAAAGAGAACCATGAACAAAGTACTGAATATTCATGAGCTTCTGACCATCTGCTATGCAAATACATGTCTAATAATATGATTCAGAAAACCGCAAAGGCAAGCTATCAGATGGCTTTCAATTAGAAATTTTACATTAATGTTAACAGTATGCAATTGCCCAGCAACGTGTTCACACTAAAAACAGAGAAACAATGCCATGTAAATCCAAGTTTGAGTGGATTTGCAAGCAGCTGGACAAAATAAACCTGCTGAATGATATTAAAACTGTATGTCATCATGGATTCAGTGAATATAAACACACATCAGGAGTTTCAGGACAGAACCAGAGCAGAATCTCCCTCTACGAAACGTTCAGAGAGCTGTAATGTGGCTTATCGCCAACGCCAGCATCTGTTCCTAATCCTTCACACTCAAACACACACGCACACACACACACACACACACACAAACAAACTCTCTCTCTCTCTCTCTCTCGCTCTCTCTCACACACACACTTCATACCGCACTAAGGAGTGGCATTAGTGTGTAACTAATGTTCATGTTTCATGGTCTGGGACTAAAACAAACTGCATGCATGTTTGCTTACACTCATACATGTTTGTCAAATCAGGTCACACCACAAACTTTAAACTCAGAGAGCCTGTGGCATTTCATATCTCAAACATACTTAAAAGCATTTTTAAAACGTGTTTGTGCTGAAGAAACTACTTAACTGGAATAGAATAGCAAAACTAGTCACATTTGTGAAAATGTCCGATACCACAGATGGATTACAGTTTCAATAATATCTGTTAAATGGGTTTTATAAGGTCAAATCAACATATTCCAAGAATTCAAAGGGAAATTAGAGGTTAGTTGTGTAAAATAAATATATAGATGTAGATATATAAGTGTGTGTGTGTGTGTGTGTGTGTGTGTAAAGATTTTTTTAGGGCTGCACGATTTGGGGAAAACGTCATATTGCGATTATTGAGGTCAATATTGCGTTTGCGATATAATAAACAAATGGCTTCGTGAGTCAACTTGCTTGGTCTTAAGGAAAATGCACACACAGATTAGTGATAATGCTGAAATGTGTATTTCTCAACTCAAACTAGCAACAACAACTAAATGCACAGTGTTTTCAAATTAAAATAATATTTTTTACTAATATAATAATATAATATAATTTTTAATAATATAATTACATCTTTGCATTACTGCAAACTTGTTATTGTCTCAATAGTACAATATTATAACATAAATAAAACAATAAATAAGAACATTTTGTATGCTCATGAAAATAAGATATTTTGAACATTCTGTCCATACAAACGGGGATATTTAAGCATGATGTAACATATTACATAACATATTCTTTGTATAAACTCAGTCTGTGGATCATTTTTGGTGTAAGTGTATTGTGACTGTCAAAACATTTGTTAACTAAACAGAATTGTGTTAAGTTTAGTGACATTACAATGATTACATGGTACAATGGTAGGCTACTGTTTTATTATTGCTTGACACAAATTTCACGATTTCAATTAAAATCTTGTGATTTGATTCCGATCTTGATTCAACATCGATTAATTTGGATAAATATTAGGTACAGTAGATAAATGTTCATTTTCTAATCTCAGAGAGCCCTGTCAGCTGGTATTATTATAAAGGTTAAAAATAACAACTCAAATTAAATATGTGTTTTTTACTAGGCTATAATAACAAAGTTACAATATTTTCATGATACAAGAAAAAATATAATAAATATTCAATAAAGTGCACATATTTAGCAAAATAACGTGCTATCAAATGGCTTTCCTGAGGTAAATGTACAGTTATGTGACATTATCCTCCAGCTGTTTTATTGACCTCTTTCCGCAGTTGAAAAACACTGATTGATCGATATGTATGAGGCATAAACATTTCGGAAAGTTGTACTGTATCTTTCATCACACCTATTGTTCATCCGTGTTTATGTACTATTAACTAGTGAAGAGTAAGAGATGTTCGGTTCACGACCACGATCTGTCACGTCACATTTACAAGCGCCAAAACGCTATCGTTTGAATTTCGTAATCAAATTGACAGAATCTGAGAGCTGAGAATTTGTTTCCTATCATAGGTACATTGTCTGTCGGTGTCAGTGTCCTCTTTGCTTCACGAGTTTTCTCTGCATGCGTGAGAATGGATGTGTGGCGTGAGAGCGTGTGAAGTGTTGATTGCGTGAGCCTGCTCTCTCTGCTCAGTGTTGGTTATCTTATAGCCAAAATATCGGCTTATAATAGAGGTAGAATTTTTTTCTGGCCACCAGTTCAGTGTCTGTGTGCTCGGCGGCATCTTCCCCTGTTCTTCGCGATGCACACCGGAAAAAGTCACGTGCCCATACGTGCCACACGTGCCACTGCCTAAACTGAAGAAAATGTGCAAACAGCTCTCAGAGAGAATGGGTTGTCATGTTCACACATGCATTTATTTATTTCATAAAACCGCAGCATTTTGCGTCATATAATCGCATAGGCTTGACATCGCGATTGCGATATGATTAATCATGCAGCACAATTTTTTTTTAAAAGAAATTGACACTTTTATTCTGCAAGGATCCATTAAATTGATCACAAAGTGACCGTAGTGTGACAGTAAAGATATTTATAATGTTACAAAAAATATATATTTCAGATAATTGCTGTTCTTTTGAACTTTAGTTTTTATTCAACAAAAAATCCTGAAAAATTAAGGTATCCTAATGTCCACAAAAATATGAAGCAGCACAACTGTTTTCAACACTGATAATAATCAGAAATGTTTCCTGAGCAGCAAATAAACATATCAGAGTGATTTCTGAAGGATCATGTGACACTGAAGCCTGGAGTAATGATGATGAAAATTCAGCTTTGCATCACAAGATATCAATTACAGTTTACAATTTATTCTCGTAGAAAACAGCTGTTTTACATTGAAATAATATTTATCTTTTTTTTACTGTATTATTTTGATCAAATTAATGCAGCCTTGGTGAGCAGAAGGGGCTCACCAAGTAAAAATCTGAAGAGAAAAGAAATATTTACCTATAATTTTTAGCACTGAAGATATAAACAAACACACACATTGATTCCAAGAACCCTCCCTGTCCGCAACAGCATCTACTTATTATTTATGAAGTACCATTGAAACACCAATAAACGTGTTCAGGGTCATCGGAGGGTTTAGTATTGTCCGGTTCTTCTGTTATCAGAGCCGGTGTGGTTTATTCTCCCCCTCCCAACCCGCCACATTCATTCCCAACATTCCTGGGGCCGTGGTACTTTGTTCAATCACTGTAGTAACTACAATCACCTCGTGTCCACAGTAACACTGACGGAACAGAGGAGGAAAGAGAAGAGTTTATAAGAGAAAGTAAGAGAAAGTAAGCAACACCCTAGCAACCACCCACAACATATTGAGCAGCAAGTTTTGCATGCATAATCACCACTTTTTAACGAATTACTGCTCTAAATTCCAATCACCAATGCAACATCTTCAAGGCAACAATCTTATAATAAATAGTCTCACAAACAACAACACAACAGGCTTTGTGTGTCCTTGCGTTTTCTCCTTTCATGCTCCCGGCTCGACTCTCTCCCACGCCGGCCAAAGGCAAACCCAATCAAGCGCTCCTGAATGGACCGATTGTTGGGAGACTCGGGACAATTTAGAGCGTACAAAAGATCCATGAACGAGATTCATGTGGAATAAATATGCATTAGATGCTCGCCAGGCAGACTAGCAGGAGAGAAGAGTTACAGGCAGGTGAGATTCACAAAGACACATTTATTGAACTCGTTATTATCAGTAAATTAGCAATAGCAAATAAAGACAAGATAATAAAAAGGTTAAAAATATTTTAAACCTAAAGCATAAACATTTGTACAACGTTTGTCATTTTTGCAATGTATTTTTTTATATTTATATTTATATTGATCTCATAAACAAAATATATTACTGAATACATACAAGCTTAATCACCTTTTTTATGTATATTTTTTTCATCATAAATAATTTTTTACAAATATCATCAATGCATGAAATCATAAATATCATGACGGTTTCTAAGTAACCTTCCTATAAAATAAATTGGTAAAATTATCTTTTTCTCAGAACGGTGGATAATTATATAAAACAAATAGCATATATACAGCATATATAAACACTACTGATCAAAAGTTTGGGGTAGATAAGATTTTTAATGTTCTTTAACTAAGTCTCTTCTGCTCATCAAAGCTGCATTTATTTGATCAAAAATACAGTAAAACAGTGAAATATTATTACAATTTAAAATAACTGTTAACTTTCTGAATATATGTTGAAATGTCATTTATTCCTATGATCAAATCTGTTTTCAGTGTCACATGATCCTTCAGAAATCACTCTAATATGATCATTTGCTGCTCAAGAAACATTTCTGATTATTATCGATGTTGAAAACAGTTCATATGTTTGTAGAAACTGTGATACATTTTATTTTTCAGGATTCTTTGATGAATAGAAAGTTCAAAAGAACAGCATTTATTTGAAATAGAATAATTTTGTAACATTATAAATATTTTAACTGTCACTTTTAACCAATTTAATGCATCTTTGCAGAAAAGTATTAATTTCTTTTCTTTCTTTTTTTTTAACTTTTGAATAGTGTATATACAAATGTGATCATCAAGGTGCATTCAAGTATGAAATGTATTTTTTGTATGAATGCATATCACATAAAACAAAAGTATCAGGTCACTAAATCATGAAGCCTGCTGGCAGGGCAGGTAACACAGCAAAAGCACTGAATATGCATCTAGACACAGTAACCCTGATTGTGCATGTTTTTTTTTTAAGATGTGTGTGTGTGTGGGGGGGGGGGTCAGAATAGAAAACAAAAGAGAGAGGCTTCATTAAAGAGAGGAAACCCTGAAAGAGGACAGATCCTCCCCCGGACCCGAAGCACACGGCCTCTAAGTAGCACCAACACAATGCTCACAATGACCAACTCGAATTCAACAACAGCACGAGTCGACTAACCCAAACCCACTTTACACTCACAGTACGACATCTACCTCATCCAGACCACAGCTTAACATGCGCTTTATACGTGAACCATCACAACACCGATGAATGGTTTCATACTGATATTCACATAAATAGCTCCACTTGAGTGTGTTGAATGGCATGGCATGCCACTCTTATAAAGATATGGCAGAAATATGGCCAGTCTGGATTGAAAATGCAAAAGCAAAAAGTATGCAGTGCAGTGACAACTATACATTACTGTTCAAAAGTATGGGGTCAGCAAGATTTTTTGTTTTCGAAAGAAAACAGTAAAAATTGTGAAATATTATTACAATTTCAAACAACTGTTTGCTGTTTGAATATATTGTAAAGTGCAATTTATTCCCTTAATGCAAAGCTGAATTTTCAGCATCTTTACTCCAGTCTTCAGTCACATGATCCTTCAGAAATCACTCTAATATGATTCATATTTTTGCGCAAACCATTATAGTTTTTCAGGATTCTTTGATGAATAGAAAGTTCAAAGTTATTTGAAACCGAAATAACATTTTACATGTTTTACTTTGATAAATTTAATGCATCTGTTAGGTATAAAACTATTTCAAAAAGATCGTAGTGACTCCAAAATTTTCTGACAGTAAGCAATAAACATTTCAGATAATACAGTTTATATACGTAGCAGTAAACTTGCATTGTGAACGCAGGCCATGTTATCAGATTCCATAATTAGCAAAACAAACAGAGAAATATATGTTAAACATATTCGCACACTCACATAGTCAACATTACCAACAGCACTGAACCTCTACGGATATTGATAATTGGTTATTGCGACCTGAAGCTAAAACCACAGCCATTTTAGGAATATTCATTGATCCAGTGTGATTGTTTTTACGATAAGAAAAATGCGATATGCGATAACTCATTAAACAATGCGATATGCGATACGATAATACTTAAAAGAATATAATATAATAAAATAAATATAAACGATAATTCCTTAGAAGAGTGTGTAAAATAAACTTAAATTATCTTTACAATATATTTAAGATTATATAACCAACATGCGTGTTTCACAATCTTTTTGTGACAAGAAAGCATCCCTACAGCTTCTGGAAGTGAACAGCAGTGTTTTACTGTCGCGTAAGAAGTGTTATTTTAACATCAGCGTAAACCACAGGCTTTAGGGTTTCAGGTTATCCTACATTAGGTTTATTTAACAACAGAAACTGAATAATCAAATGTAAAAAATAAACACTGCTTAGTTTTCACTGCATGAATTAAATATATACTGATTCTTTTTAAAGCTACAAAAGTTTTTCAGCCCAGAGCAGTGAGTGATTTTCTCAGTCTTGAGTTCATGACCCCAGTTATTGCAAGCTGTTGCGATATCCATATATTTGCGATATTTCGATAATTTCGATATATTGTGCAGGCCAACTAGTTTTGGTAAACTTTTTTTTTCGTTTTTCGTTTCGTTTTTTTTCGGAAAACGTTTCTTAAACAGAAACACAGAGAAGCCTTTTGAACAACAATTTCACTTTGTAAAAAGAAAATCAGCCAAATCAGGCTTTAAATCTAACAAAAATCGGAATTGGGTATGAAAACCTCCAGTGTAAATGCAGCCTTAGAGAAGCAATTCTTGCACCCAACAATCTGGAAGGGTTAAAAAGCCATTTCCAAACCATCTGAAATCTGAAAGAGTGAGGAAGTGCATTATCAGACTGAATGTACTCCGTTGTCGTGAGTCCTGTAGTTGCGAAAGCCTCTTCACAGTCTGTGTACCTCTGTTTTTACAGATGATTCAGTCGAGCAGAAATGTGCTGCGCTGAAACCAGATTCTTATCTCCCATCCTGTAGCTCGGCCCCGTGTGAGACCCTGACAGCGCTTGCATAAACATCCCATTGCGGATCGCTCCAATCACACGGCCTGACGTCACCGCAGACCTTCCTATGCGATCTCCTAGCGGACACAGAGCCGCTGGATGACAGGATAAGAGAAGGTGAAACGTACAGAGGGTTGTTGTTGAGAGAAGCTGTTGTTTAAAACTTCGGGTAAGGGGTTTGATCAAAAAATTCAAAATCAAATGCACTACAATAAAGCATCCAGCATTAACTACAAGGAAAAAAGAAAGATTAAAATGAATGTATTGTCCTTTTATTGTCTATTATCCTAATATTGTAATCATTATGAGCACTATGAGTTGTAACTGCTGCCTATCACGTTCGATGCATCTGGCATTAACTAAGCATATAACATTATATATTACAGCTGTATATCACGGCCATATGGATATTACTGACACACTCATCTGATGCAGAATACTTGAAACAAGCATTTTCTGTAAAGCTGCTTTGAGACGATATGTATTGTTTAAAGTGCTATACAAATATACAACATTAAGAGCATCTGTTTACATCAAGTTCAGACTTGTTTTAATTATTATTTTTTAATTATTATTTATTAAAAATTATATTTTTATGTGTAAGAAGGAAGGAATGTAATTAGACAATAGTACTTACATCATAACCAAACCAGAACAGACTTAAATTAAAGTGATAATGATTATAAATAAATAAATACACAAAAAACAAAAAAACTAATAATATTAGTATAAAAATGTTTAATATAAATAATACAATATATGAATATTATAATGAATAATTATTAAAAAAATGAATAATAATAATTAAACAGATAAATCTATATGCAACAATCAACAAAGTCACTCCACTGCTGGACAATAGACATCATGAGCCTAACACGTTTAATATGCAAGAATAAAATATTGTCATGTCTAGTGTTGATCAGAGCACAAAATCCTGCCCAGCTTGTGAAGAGCATTGTGATGATTCTGAAAAAACTGTGAAAATGGCATTACCTTTCTGATTACAACTGTATCTAATTTCATTTTCAACAAGGCAGGAAGCGATAGCCGATCAAAACAGGAAGTGATAGCTGGCGTGCCGAATAAACAAAGCGATCTTTCTCTCTCTCTCTCTGCCAGCCTAAACCCGCTCGCCTCCCGATCGGATGAGGAGGCTCCCATCAGGATTCAAACACTGTTTTTTACTACTTTAAAGGGATAGTTCACCCAAAAATAAAGATTCTGTCAGTAATTGTCACCCTCATGTTGTCAAGACTTTCGTTCATCTTCGGAACACAAATTAAGATATTTTTGATTAAATCTGAGCGCTGGATCACTCCTCCATAGGCTTTTAAAGGATTGAAACTTACCGGCCCAGAAAAGTTATTAAAGACATCGTTAAAATAGTCCGAGTGACAACAGTGGCTCAATCTTAAGTTTATCAAGCGACACGAGAATACTTTCTGTGTGCAAAAAACACGACTTTATTCAACAATTAATTTCCTTCTCTGTGGGCCTCGAGTGAGTTCACGACTATTTTAACGATGTCTTTAATAACTTTTCTGGGTCGGCAAGTTATGTTTAAGAGTGCGCTGTCATTACACAGTACGAGAGCGCTGAAGAGACTGCTGGCATTACACAGAGCGATTAAGTTAAATTAAGTTACGTTTTTTGTAAAAAATCTTAAAAAATTCTAAACATTTTCTATTATTTTGCTTCATGTACTTTAACTAAAAACCATTTGAAATGTGGAATTTGAGCCACAAGTCCAGGAAAAAAAGTTAAATTCAATTTCAAGTCACATAATATGTAGACTTTTAATTTTTGCATAAAATGTAGTCCACATTTAGTCAAGTTTATGGCAATACATTTTAACAAAATATCTACTAGATGCTTAAATGCAGATTATTAGAAATACAATATATTAATCCAGCTTATTCTGCTTATGAATTACCAGATTAAAAAGGAAGATGCAATGTAAGACAGCAAATTTTCCAGATGTTTAGGGGTGGATAAATCAGATATAAATTAGTAAAACACAAAAACAGAATATATATTTCTGCTGAGCACATCTTGCTTGATTTCTACAAGGCAAGTCACACAAAAAAAATATCTTTTAAAGATTCAATTTCATGAATTTACAGTGACTAGCGCTTCCTTAGAAGAGTCATTTTTTAGCTTGGTTAACATGAGTTTTCCAGCGGACTGACATGACCCTGCACTTAACAGCTGTCAATCAATCAGTCAATCAGATTGAAACTGTAGATTTCAGAAAAACACTTGCTATTTTTGTGTACAATACACATCGAACTATCCATGCGCAATCGCTGAGGTTAAAACTATACGTTATCCATAAACATTTCACTCTGAATTAAAACAAAATATTGAATTAAATCAATCAACCTCACACAGACCAACTGACTGTTCTGAACTTTATCAGTGTCAATCAATGAAGATCACATGTGACTCTCAACAAGCTGAGGTCAAAAGGTCACAGCACAACTATGAACAGGCAGCTGACTTACAAACCCAGTTGCATAACTGCAAAACTGGACAGAGAGAAAGTTGTATGTCACTGTTACCAAAGAGCCCTTGTTCAGAGCAATCAGGATTTATATCTATCGAACATCGGGGTGTGAACCCTCCAAAACACGAACGATAAATCCAAATGGGTGATTACATAACGCAAGCCACACAAAGACGCTTACAGTTCAGAGCTACAAGAACCAGTCGTAAAGGGAACGACTGACCCTTTGAACCGGCCAGCTGCTTACAGCACAAAAGACACGTTTCACGAGAGCATGCAAAATATCCGCTTTAAATCATGACAAGTCCATTTCGTGCTTGTTTGGTTGGTTTATGGCCTTCAAACATCATGCTTATGTGCAGGACGCAAAGCAGATCATGTGTGTGCGGTTCAACGTTCAAATTTAATTGCAACAAGGGATCTCTCTTGCTCCGAAGGGACTGAACTCTATCTGAGCCTCTTATCCCTGTTGTTTTGTGATGTTGGCCACTTCTCTGATGTTGCTGGTAAACAGCAGATAATCAGATGAGACGGACTGTCCTCTGTGTAGATCCTGTAATGAGGACAGGCAAGAAGCAAGAGAGAAGGCCGATCTGAAAGCAGGATATACGTGCATGTTTGATGCATACATTACATCAAGCAATTTTTTCATCCAGACTTGTGTGAATGATTGGAATATGGTAAATGGTAAAATGGACTGCATTTATATAGCGCTTTCACAGACCCACTGGGCCACCAAAGCGCTTTACATATTGCCTCACATTCACCCATTCACACACTCATTCATACACCGAATATTGCATAAAACATTGTTTCCATCCCGTGTTTAAGAGAACACAATTGTTACTTCCTGAGAAATTGACAAAATATCTTTTTAAAAAAATGAAAATAGTGGCTTTTTCCCTCCATTATAGATGAGTTTCGTCTCTGAGCGTCAGACGAAATGTAAAAAACGCTGTAATGTTCTTGCGTTCGGATGCTGGTGTTTGGGAACACAATCGTGTGTCTCTCGCTTAAGGAGGAAATAAAACCATTTCATTCTGATGACTTTTGCTCAGGCGTTACAGAACCACCAAACCAACGTTTGAGATGCTGTGATGCGATTGGTCCGCTGGTTAGTCCAGTTATCCAATCAAATCCTGTGTTGGATTTATTTGGTGAATGTGAAATCATCGTAGTTTCTTCATATCAGATAAAAATATTATCCGTCTCAATTGACCCTTCGCAGGGAGTTTGATTGACAGGCGATCTTACCAATCATAATCCGCCATTCGCCATTAAGGAGAGTTAGTAGATTAACGTTGGAGGATTTGAACTTTAAAAACGGTGTGTACTGACGTCTTTCAGCGGTTAAAACAACATTCCTTCATATGTTCTTTCATGTTTATTTGATGCTATAAATGAGCTAGAAGGAAGAGATGATCGGTTCACGAACAGCTTTAGGACTACAGCGATCTGTCACGACACATTAAAGAGCCAGAAAACGGTATTTATTGTTTGGATTTCTTTAAAAAATGACCAAATGTGAAAGTTGAGACTTTGTTTCATATCAAAAGTAAGCTGGTCTGTCCTGTCTGTGAGCACGTTGTCAGTGTCCTCTCTGCTCCGCGATGTGTGTGAGAACATGGTGTGTGGCGTGAGAGCGGCGTGGCTTGTTGGACATAGCAACAGTAAATAAAGGGGGCGTGTCTTGTTTCCATGCAGCTTTTTTTATGCGTTAACAGGGAAAAAAAATAGGTGGATGGAAACATAGAGAGCATGGAAATGGCGTATGATCCATTATTGTCTCGGTCAGGAAGATACAGCTGTTAACGGTCAACAGTTTCCAAATCTGCTTACATAAATCCAAAAAAAAAAAAATAATCTGCAGTTATTTGTTTTTTGTTTTGCACGTTATCGGTTTGATGAGCTAAAAACAAGCATCTGTGAAATTAATGAGCTCACAAATACTATTTTGTATCCACATATAAATCAATGTTACACTGTTGCTTAAAGGGCATATTGCAGGTTAGAGGACCCAATGAGTCAATGTATAGACAAACAATGTAATAACTAGATTTTCTTTAAAATCTACTTATAAATAAGCTACATTGGCTTCTGGAGTCATTTTTGTGAGAAAATTTTACTTCCGCATCTGAAAATGTTTTTACATTGCTGTTCACTGTGAGTTTTAATTAATAGTGTAATAGTTAATAGTGCATCGTGCATTTTGTTTGGTAAAATGTGAGGTGTATATCGTTCGGTAATGCCGTTGTTCTACATTCACAGTCTAGGTTTTCTACAGAGCTGCTTTATAGCTTAATTGAACTTAATTCATAATTGATGAACTTTACGTAGTTATTGAACCAGATTGAATCAACACTGAACTGATTTCAACTGAACATTTTTAGAGATGCTTTAAAGCAGAATTTAACTCCGTTTGCATTATTCTCCTGTTTGTCACTGTACAGCTGCTTTGAAACAATCAGCATTGTATAAAGCGCTGCAGAAATAAAGGTGACTTGACATGACTTGATCTGTAAAAAATAGCACAGAATTAACATTTTGGGGTGAACAATTTCTTTGAGTCATTTAAAATAACACGTACAATTAAGGGTAATTTAAAATAATATGTATAATTCTGAACAAGATGTCTATAGTTGCCTTGACAAATACATTGAACAAGATTTTTACATTTGAACATTTAAATTGCTGACAGCAGTTATTGTTTGTTAAGAGAACTTAAAGTTTTTTGCATTAGAGCTATAACATCACAGCATCCATAATTTAATTTAATTTAAAGAGGAATTATTCATCAATGCATGTGGCTGAATCTTAATGATTAATCAGAACTACAGCCTGTCAGGTCCTACAAACTGAAAGCATGTTGGTTAAAACACACAGGTTTCACAAATGAGAGGGAAACTGCACATGTGGCAAAAGGCTGGCGGTGGGGCCAGTATCATACACCCAGTGGTTTGCGTTTTTTTATGGTTAACATGTCAAGAAAGGCGGCACAGCAGACCTGCCTTAAAACTACAGGGCTGTGTTTCCCTAGAAAAGTGGATCGTAGAACATTTGCCACCAATGGTCTCGAACATCAACGTAACTCAAGATGCTTTTGAGAAACGCAGCCCAGGTTGTTGTGCCGCATTTTAGGAAAGACATCCATACAACTCTGAAAAGTTCAAGACGAGTCATGTTTGCTTCCCTAAAAGCACTAAAACAAAAATTGCACAAAAGTTTCCACCTATAGAAATGCTTAGTAAAACTTTCAGTTCTGGAATAGATTAAACATGGGTGACAAATAAGCCTGCAAATAAAGAACCAAAAACTGTTGATTGCAATTGCTTTAAGAAATTCAACATTTACTCCCTCACCCTCATGTCAGTCCAAACCATGAATAATGCAACGCAAAAAAAAAAAAGATATTTAAAGTCACACGGACCACTTTTATGTTGCTTTTTATCTCTGGACGCTTTCATAATATGGAAAAGAGACGCCTTGTTCGTTAAACTACCTTATTTTGTGTTCCAGAAAGTCCTTTAGGTTTGGAACAACATGATAATTATAAACTACAGTAAATGCAAACTGAGGCAGGCAGGTGACATAACTCAGAGAGGAATCTGCTATAAATATCGTGAATAAATATGAAATTAGTAACCTTTCTAAAGCCATACTGTCCCAGTGCTCATGCAGGCGTATGAGGAATGAGATTGTGATGCTTTTAATTTAACTGCAGGCCAAACCCTCCTAATTATGAGGCTGTTACAGGCGATGATTCGGCCCACCCAACATGCCAACGAGAGCCTATACTATTCATAGAAAATACTACATTTCTATCTATAACAATCTGCATTTATATGTCTGGTAGGTCTTTTGACAAAAGTTATAGACATATAGACACTATATAAAAGCGTCACATCATGGAAAACAGCGTTTGCTTTGTACTTTTGAAACTCATTTGATACGGTTGTGGACACAAATGCTGTAGAATGTCACATTTAAAACATTTAAAGTTAGAGAAGTTCATCTGAAAAGAACTTTAACAAAAGGCAATGCAGCAGAAATATACAATAAAATATAACTCATGAGTATTAGAGCATAAAGATGTTTTATTGGTGGCTCTTGAAATGGTCTTAAGTTTGTTTATTTGTTTGTTTTTATTGCCATGCAGCATTTATAGCTGTTTTCAAGGCAACAAAATGGTGTGAAGAGTTCAATTCATTTTCATGAATCAGATCAAACTGTCAGTTTCAATAAACTGATTCAGAACGCAATGATCTTCAGAAGTGCATGCGTGGCATTTTTTTCATGTATTAAAATGTTTTAGTAGCAATATATGGAGGTAAAGAACGCTGTTTAGGGCTATGAATTGTTATATTGTTGCAAATTAATGAAAATGATTAACTGCAATTCTTTCGTTGTGCTCACTTTGTGGGAAAAAAAGTGTAGAAAAGCATGTCTGGATTTATTTTTAGTATTTACTATTATTTTACATATATTTTACTTCTAGTCAACATGTAGTCAAAGAGTTAAAAATAAATAAATAAAAATGAAAGAATAAAATTAAATATAAGAGAGAGAAAAAGTGCAAAATATTCATTACAATATAAATTATGTAGATATATATCACCTAGCAATAAAATTGGGAAATGCATCTAATTTATTGTCCTGATGCAGAGAACAGCTGATGGCCTCATTCTTCCTGCTTCCCGTCTAAGTTTCCTGTTGTCTGTCTGAAACCGTGTGAATCCAAACACGCAATTTAGCAACAAACTTCCAGCAAAACATCAAGCAACTTTCCCTGTCTGATGGTTCTGTTGATCAACAGCATCTTACAATCCTCAAACTCAAGACATGTTGGATACTAAACAGATTACAGTCTCATCTGAACTTCCTCTCACTCATATTCACGACGTCTCTGTCCCTCTACCATCTCAAATAGCCGTTTATGTGCTGCGAGAGGTGTGTGTGTGTGTGTGTGTGTGTGTGTGTGCTCATGTTTATATTACATTGTGAGGAGCAAATGTCCCCACAAGGATAGTAAAACGTGAAATCCCCTTCATTGTGAGGACTAGCCAATGGTCCCCGCAAGGAAAATTGATTAAAAAACATAAAAAAACAATGTTTTATTAAAAATGCAGAATGTTTCCTGTGATGGGCAGGATTAGGGATAGGGTTATACAGTTTGTAAAGTATAAAAGACATTACGCCTATGGAGAGTCCTCAAAGTAGTTGCACCAACGTACATGTGTGTGTGTGTGTGTGTGTGTGTGTGTGTGTGTGTGTGTGTGTGTGTGTGTGTGTGTGTGTGTGTGTGTGTGTGTGTGTGTGTGTGTGTGTGTGTGTGTGTGTGTGTGTGTGTGTGTGTGTGTGTGCGTGCGAGTGTGTGTGTAAACAGGAACCAGTGCCAGACCACAACCAGAATTCAGCCAAATTCAGTCGAGTCAGCATGAAATCAAAACTGCTTTATTGCATGTTCCTGGTCTTAATGCAAATGATTTATTGCTAAGTGCAAAACGTTTTTCTTTGTATCCTTTCATCAAAATGTAACTTTAGAAATGAAATCAGTGCTTTTCCTTGCTGAATATCCCATGCAATATCGTATTGCTCTTATGTTTCTCATTTATACCTCAATTGACTTCATGGAGATTTCAGTTGTGTTTCATTTAAGTATCAAAATTATCTGCAATGTCACGGACGGAGAAACACTGCAGGTAAAGTTTATGCTTCATTTAAACAACACAACTGAGATCTACATTTAAGTCACCATGAAATCTGTGTCCACAAGTCGCAAACCCCCGGACATGACAAAACATTGTATGCAATGCGACAGCACTTCATCTCTGTTATATTTACAATGTTATCTCATATTATTTCACTCTTAATAGTCTAGTATCTATAAACACATTCTATCTATTTAACGAAAACTATTGTTACAATCACAACCGAAAACAAAAACGGCATTCAATCTTCGTCCATCAGCTAAGATGAAATGATATTAAAACCTTGAAAAAAAAAAGTGGGACAAATCATTGTCTTAACAAGTTAGTCATTGAATCATTCAATCAATCAATTGATTTGTTTAAACCGGCTGATTCATTCAGGGACAAAGCAGAAGTGAGTCGTCGAGTCTTTCATTAAAATTATTAATTAAAAAACGTGGATTCATTCACTAACGAAACTGAAACTGAGAAGTGCAATGGCTCTACTGTTGGAACTATATTTGTTGGCAAAATAGAGGAAAAACTGAAAAGATTGTGTCTAAAATGTAATTCACCTAATAGCCTATTATCTTATTGTTTATTGAATTGTTGTATAAGATCAGTATCACATTTGCAAACGTGCTGGTATTTGAGACAACAGCACATTTCCTTGTGTGATTTGCTTATAAATATTAAAATGAAGAGCTTAGGCTGTACAGAGACTTTGTTTTGCACAATATCTGCATTTTGGAAGCATTTTTATTTAACTTTCAAGTGAAACAGCAAAGGACAGTGATACTGATATTGAGTCTTTCCTGTTATTCTGAAAGCGATGAGCAAAAAGAAGACAAAAACCCAGAGCTTTCTGACCGCCTGTGAATCAAGCTCAAATAAAGATTTTATTATGCATAGATTAAGACTTCACAACCATTTTTTACGAGCCCATTTATAGGACACCCTACACTCAAAGTGTTTCTGTAATGTGAGACTGTGTGGGAATGGCTGCAGTGTTTGAGTTCACCAGTAAAACAAAGGACAACAATAAAATTCAATATCAAGATTACACACGCAAATCCATTACTAGATTCAAGAGTATCAGACTACACAAAAAAAGTACAACAATTCAACAGACGTGTCTGTCTTCACTTCCCTCTGATCACATGCCATGATCAACATCCTCATGCAAGCAGGTCAAAACAGAGGAAACTGAGAAACAGGTCAGTAGTGCTGGTTAAAAAGATAAGCATCACTATTATGGTAATATCAAGGGTTAGTGATCAGAACAACCCCTGTAATATCAATCATCTACAGACATTAATGATTCCTCAAATATCCAAGTAGCTGTCATTCATGAATACCCCCAACAACCACACAGCAACATGCAAAAAAAAGCATCTTAGCAACGCCCTGGCAACCACCCACAACACTTTAAGAGTGTTACTTTAGAACCAATGTTTAGAAGAATTTAAAATGTAACAAGAAATGTTTTAATCTCCTTAAATATAGCCAAAAAACTGCTTATTTACAATGAATAGGCAGGGTTATAGTAAACTAAAATTAATACCATAAAAAAATAATTACTTGAAATAAAATAAATATTAACTGAAATAAAATAAAATATATGAAAACTAGTGCTGTCAAATCGTTTAATCGTGATTAATCGCATCTAACATAAAAGTTTATTTAATCTATGTAGTGTACACATATATGCACATGCACACACACACACACACACACACACACACACACACACACACACACTGAATATATTTTGTTAGATGTGATTAATCGCGATTAATCGATTTGACAGCACTAATAAAAACCTAACCTTTTATTTTTATTTAAGATATCATTTTAACTTGATGAACTAAAATAACAAAAACTGAAATTAAAATGTAATTTAAAAAACTAGACACATTTCTTTAGAAAACTAATAAAAACGACAAGAATGCAACAAAATGACAACCTAAGCTTTAATTAAACTTAAAATGCAAACACAAAATTTATAAATAAAACAATTCAAAATATGAAAAAACTATAAATATAAATAATATCTATAAAACACTGCAAGAGGGTCCTGCTGAACATGTATAATGGTGGCAATACAATACCACAGTCCTGTGATACATCATAGTATTTACATAAAAAATATAGTACTTTTCAGGACTTTCTGTAGGTGTAACTTAGAACCATTATATTCTTTTAAAAGCACAATGTAAACACTCCGACCATAACTATACTTTCAGTTATACATCAGTAGTTAACGGTACAATAAAACCATCCAGAACTACACGAATAAACAAATGGTGAAGATGATGAAGTGTTTTACCTGGATGAAGCAGAGGTGAAGTCTCCTCCATCTAACAGTCTGATCTTACAGAACAAAACCCCGTTGACAAACGGCACGGATGTCAGCTCCTCCAGAGTGACATGAGTCTGAAACTTAAACTTCTTCTTCTTCACTAGAAACGCCATGAACTCGAGCTCTGAGTGATTTAACTCTATGAAGAAACCCTGAAAGCGGTGTGACGGTTTTAATCTGGCAGTGGAAACTCTCTCTGTGGGATCATGATGATCATCTGTGGGGGGGGGGGGGGGGGGGGGGCACAAATCACAACTTACATGAGAACAAATGAACACTAACATAATATCAACAAATATATAAACTTCTATTTTATAGTATCATTTAGAAGAAAACAAAAACGTTTCTTTGTTATTGTCAGGTTTTAGTTCACACACCCGCGAACAAACAATCGCCTCAGGTTTTTTCTCGTGCGCGCGCGAATAAACGGTCAACCTTTCAAACATTAGAAACATTAATTCTGATCGCGTGAACTCACGTTTTTAGTGTTTCTGTCTGTCCTGTGTGTGTGTTTGTGTCTATCTCCTGTGTGTGTGTTTGTGTCTATCTCCTGTGTGTGTGTGTTTGTGTCTGTCTCCTGTGTGTGTGTTTGAATATGAATCTGTCCCTGCCTGTCTCACTGTGTTCACTGCGTGTTTGGTATTTCTACAGGGGTAATGAAGCACCGCCCCCCCCCGCTCCCCCCCCCCCCCTCTCTCTCTCCCCCCCCCCCCCTCTCTCTCTCTCTCTCTCTCTCTCCCCCCCCTCTCTCTCTCTCTCTCTCTCTCTCTCCCCCCCCTCTCTCTCTCTCTCCCTCCCTCTCTGTCTCTCTCTCTCTCTCTCTCTCTCTCTCCTCGCTCTCTCTCTCTCTCTCTCTCTCTCACTCACTCTCTGTCTCTCTCTCTCTCTCTCTCTCTCTCTCTCTCTCTCTCCCTCTCTCCTCGCTCTCTCCCTCTCTTCCTCTCTCTCCCTCTTTCCCTCCCTCTCTGTCTCTCTCTCTCTCTCTCCCTCGCTCTCTCCCTCTCTTCCTCTCTCTCTCTCTCTCCCTCCCTCTCTGTCTCTCTCTCTCTCTCTCCCTCGCTCTCTCCCTCTCTTCCTCTCTCTCTCTCTCTCCCTCCCTCTCTGTCTCTCTCTCTCTCTCTCTCTCTCCTCGCTCTCTCCCTCTCTTCCTCTCTCTCCCTCTTTCCCTCCCTCTCTGTCTCTCTCTCTCTCTCTCCCTCGCTCTCTCCCTCTCTTCCTCTCTCTCTCTCTCTCCCTCCCTCTCTGTCTCTCTCTCTCTCTCTCCCTCGCTCTCTCCCTCTCTTCCTCTCTCTCTCTCTCTCCCTCCCTCTCTGTCTCTCTCTCTCTCTCTCTCCCTCCCTCTCTCTCCCTCTCTTCCTCTCTCTCTCTCTCTCCCTCCCTCTCTCTCCCTCTCTTCCTCTCTCTCTCTCTCCCTCCCTCTCTCTCTCTCTCCCTCGCTCTCTCCCTCTCTTCCTCTCTCTCTCTCTCTCCCTCCCTCTCTGTCTCTCTCTCTCTCTCTCCCTCCCTCTCTCTCTCTCTCCCTCGCTCTCTCCCTCTCTTCCTCTCTCTCTCTCTCCCTCCCTCTCTGTCTCTCTCTCTCTCTCTCCCTCTTTCCCTCTCTCTCTCTCTCTCTCTCACACACACACACACACACACTGATTTCTCTCGGGCCAATTATTAATATTATCAATATATATTTAAATATAACTTAAATATTAAAAAATATCTAATAATGGTTGTATTGTTTTCCAAATGTAATTTTGTGTTCTTTATAAAATATTTAAAATATGAATATATTATCAGTTTAAGTGTAATATATTAGTCAAAAAAACGTTTTTTTTAATATTGTGAAATATTATATCAATTTAAAATAATGGTTTTCTATGTGAATATATGTTAAAGTGTAATTTATTCCTGTGATCAAAGCTGTATTTCAGCATCATTACTCCAGTCTTCAGTGTCACATGATCCTTCAGAAATCAGGATAATGATTTATTATCAATGTTGGAAACAGTTTAATGTGTTTTGGAACCTGTGATACTTTTTTTAGGATTCATAGATGAATTCTATTTAATTTATTTTAAATAAATGTTCTTTTTTTTTTACTTTTTATTCATCAAAGAATCCTGAAAAAAAGTATCATAGGTTTAAAAAAGCAGCACAACTGTTTCCAACATTGATATATATATATACAGGTCCTTCTCAAAAAAATAGCATGTTGTGATAAAGTTCATTATTTTCCATAATGTAATGATAAAAATTAAACTTTCATATATTTTAGATTCATTGCACACCAACTGAAATATTTCAGGTCTTTTATTGTTTTAATACTGATGATTTTGGCATACAGCTCATGAAAACACAAAATTCCTGTCTCAAAAAATTAGCATATCATGAAAAGGTTCTCTAAACGAGCTATTAACCTAATCATCTGAATCAACTAATTAACTCTAAACACCTGCAAAAGATTCCTGAGGCTTTTAAAAACTCCCAGCCTGTTTCATTACTCAAAACCGCAATCATGGGTAAGACTGCCGACCTGACTGCTGTCCAGAAGGCCATCATTGACACCCTCAAGCAAGAGGGTAAGACACAGAAAGACATTTCTGAACAAATAGGCTGTTCCCAGAGTGCTGGATCAAGGCACCTCAGTGGGAAGTCTGTGGGAAGGAAAAAGTGTGGCAAAAAACGCTGCCCAACGAGAAGAGGTGACCGGACCCTGAGGAAGATTGTGGAGAAGGACCGATTCCAGACCTTGGGGGACCTGCGGAAGCAGTGGACTGAGTCTGGAGTAGAAACATCCAGAGCCACCGTGCACAGGCGTGTGCAGGAAATGGGCTACAGGCGCCGCATTCCCCAGGTCAAGACACTTTTGAACCAGAAACAGCGGCAGAAGTGCCTGACCTGGGCTACAGAGAAGCAGCACTGGACTGTTGCTCAGTGGTTGCATGTCATTCGGAAATCAAGGTGCCAGAGTCTGGAGGAAGACTGGAGAGAAGGAAATGCTGAAATGCCTGAAGTCCAGTGTCAAGTACCCACAGTCAGTGATGGTCTGGGGTGCCATGTCAGCTGCTGGTGTTGGTCCACTGTGTTTTATCAAGGGCAGGGTCAATGCAGCTAGCTAACAGGAGATTTTGGAGCACTTCATGCTCCACCTGCTGAAAAGCTTTATGGAGATGACGATTTCATTTTTCAGCACGACCTGGCACCTGCTCACAGTGCCAAAACCACTGGTAAATGGTTTACTGACCATGGTATTACTGTGCTCAATTGGCCTGCCAACTGTCCTGACCTGAACCTCATAGAGAATCTGTGGGATATTGTGAAGAGAAAGTTGAGAGACGCAAGACCCAACACTCTGGATGAGCTTAAGGCCGCTCTCGAAGCATCCTGGGCCTCCAGAACACCTCAGCAGTGCCACAGGCTGATCGCCTCCATGCCACGCCACATTGAAGCAGTCATTTCTGCAAAAGGATTCCCGACCAAGTATTGAGTGCATAACTGAACATAATTATTTGAAGGTTGACTTTTTTTTGTATTAAAAACAATTCTTTTATTGGTCGACTGAAATATGCTAATTTTTTGAGACAGGAATTTGGGGTTTTCATGAGCTGTATGCCAAAATCATCAGTGTTAAAACAATAAAAGACCTGAAATATTTCAGTTGGTGTGCAATGAATCTAAAATATATGAAAGTTTAATTTTTATCATTACATTATGGAAAATTATGAACTTTATCACAATATGCTAATTTTTTCAGAAGGACCTGTATATATATATGAGTTTTTTTTCCTTTCCACCTCTACCAAAAAAGAAACTAAGAAACCATGTCAATAATATGAAGTCCCTCAGATGAAATATGGCGCATTTTGTCTCTCTCTAGTGGCGGTGAAGTAAACTACATGAAGCTGCATCACAAAAACAGGAATCAGAAAAACACTTTTCCAAACTGCAGTGTGAAAAATAAAAGGAAATCATATTATATTGTTAAATTAGGGTATGGATCGATTAAAAGTGAAATTAACAAAATATAATTAAAATAAAAACATAACTAGATACATGGATTTACTGCAAGGTAAAAAAAAAAAAAAAAAGAAAGAAATGGATCAGGAGCTTCTGTAATGTGAGAGACTGTGTGTGAATGGCTGCAGTGTTTGACTTCAGTAAAACGAAGGACAACAATAAAATGCAATATCAAGATTACGAAAATCCATTACTGAGCTCGTAATGACACTAAAAAAGAACTAAAAGTGTAAAATATACAAAGTACTATCAGATCAGATTATTAAAAAATATATAACAGCAGAAGAAGACTCACACGTGTGCGGAGAGTTTCTTTATTTAACATACATAAAAATGTTATTGTCAAAAGCTAAAGAAACAAAATCCTCCACAAAGTCTTCCAAGGCCTCGCCTGTAAAATGAGCCATTTGATTTTCTACATAAATAGGAGAAACTGTGTTTTCTGTACATTTTGGCGTTTGCATTCAATGCATGCAATGCTTTCGTTCAGTTTAGGGTCAGTTAAACAAATATAATGTTGACAAGAAAAATCAAATCAAGTTTGTTGCAATCAATTTGCATGTCAAATTGTCAAAATGTCAAAAATAAAACCCACATGTTGAAGATAAACTGAAAAGAAGTTTCACTTCGAGCACAAAAATGCTCTTTTTAAAGTAAAAAGTTAATTACATTTTTATGGAAGCTTGTTTCCGCCACAGAATAAAACATTTAAAAAGATAATTGTGACTTTTTCTCAGACTTGCATGTTTACATCTCGCAATTCTGACCTTATTTATTATTATTATTATTATTATTATTATTATTATTACTTGTATGGCTTTTTAACACACAATTGCGACTTTATATCTCCCAATTCTGACTTTATATCTCCCAATTGTGTTATAAAATCAGAATTGCGAGATATAAACATGCAATTCTGAAAAAAAGTCAGAATTGCGAGTTTATTTCTTGCAATTGTGAGTTTAAACTCACAATTCTGACTTAATAACACAATTGTGACTTTATATCACACAATTCTGATGTAAACTCACAATTGTGAGATAAAAAAAAGTCTGAATTGTGAGATAAAAAGTCACAATTACCTTCTTTTTTATTATTATTATTCTGTGGCGGAAAACAAGCCTCCATGCATTTTAGATTTTGGCCACTTCTTTAAAATGCACGTCCTAATTTCACTTCATGATATCCCTGAAGCGTCCACACACTCTTTGAGGCACAGTGCTGTACAATAATTTACAGTCTATTCCAGACCAGGCCCCGTCGCTCATCCCTCATCTCTACTGTCCGTCTTCAGGCTTGAATGGCGCGGCGTTTCCCACTCCTTCTCCTCCAGGCTCTGCTGTGTTTGTGCTGCTGGTGTTCTGTAGGAACTTCCTCAGGTCCTTCAGAGCGGGTCTGAACATCTGTATGAGGGCCAGCAGAGCGGCCTGCGTGCCCTCCAGAGCCTGGGCTTGTCTCTCTTGAGCGCAGGCCTGGGCCTCCTGCGAGCGCCGGATCATCTGGAGCAGGTCGTTCTGGTTCTCCAGGTGCTGGGCGATCTCACGCACGTGCAGGTTTGTGACGCGGTGCTCCTGGAGAAGTCTGGCCGAGTTGAGAGCGATCCGGCTCTTCAGCTCCTGAGGTTTGGCGGAGCATTCGGCCAGCATCTCCACCGGCGCCCCTGCGCTGACCGTCACCGGCGTCTCCGTGGTGCAATACTCCACCATGCCTTCCTCTAGCGTGTGGTACGTCGTCTCGTCTGCAGGGGCGGAATCACACACATCTCAGTCAATATGAAACCAAAACTAGGGGTCAGTAAATGTAATAGGGCTGTTGGAACGAATTCCGAAATTCGAAAATTAAAAAAATCAATACTATTCAAATGCTGAAGTTACTATTCGAATATTGCTTTTTAATGTATATTTTTTATTTTTTTAAACGCAATATTACCTTGCTTACACGCATGTGAAAATGAAATGTTTTTGTTTCGTCTGATGAACATTAAGTTTTTGAATCGTAAAACAATTGTACACATTATCCACACTGTAGCGTGATTTTTTTTCCCAAACCACTTCAGCGGAAATCCCGCCCAGCAGCCGATTCTAAAGTTTTCATTGGTCATGTCAATCACTGTACTGATTGCCTACACCAAACACTGATCCCTAAACCCATAGACATAATACATAGACGCCCTATTGGCCGCTTTGGAGCGTTGCTGCGATACGTCAACGTGTCCGCCATTTTGCGGAGGGCAAGACTGCGCTGTGAACAAATGCAAGTAAACGGGTGAGCTGCGGTTTTCCTGGGTAAAAACAATAATAACGTTTACATTTATCAGCCGATTTCAGTGGTTTGCACGTGGTGTACGTTACTATTACTAATTATATAATTACCAAATACAACCAGAAAAAAAATGTTCAGTCTTGTTTGTGAAAGGTAATTCCCCGAGACCTGTTTTCAATTGTGTGGCGACTTGTACAGCCCCAAGCAGCGCACGACACAGGCATTTTTCTCAATTCCCATTATGAGAGGTATGGGCAAGCTGCCCTCCTTGATATGGCGGCGCCGTTGACGTACGCTCCAGCAGCCAATAGGGTGTCTATGTATTTATTATGTCTATGCCTAAACCTACCCGTAAATGTAACTTAAACCAATGAAATCGGCTGCAGGGCGGGATTTCCGCTGAAGTGGTTTGGGAGGGAAAAAAAAAATCACGCGTATCATAATAACAATACTGTCAAAAAAGGTAAATGTTTAACGACGTAAAAAGCGCCCGAGAAGAGAAAAACGCAAATATCTCGGCGATAACGGATTCTGAGAGCACTGAGCTCGTTGGGACCGTCTAGTCGAACTGAAAAGAACGATATACGTTTCAGAAATTTTGGTGGTGTTTTCGCGGAGATATTAGTCGAAAACCATCGGAAGCGCTTCAACCATATTCAGCACGAATAAAATGTTTATTAGATGTCCTTCTAGTGGACAGAACGTGTAACAACAACCACATGCTATAGTGGCATTGGCGGTCCATAAGCCTGTGTAATGTCGTAAATATTAATAATAGGATTAATTTGACCATTTATTAAATAAAATAAGGAATGGAATTCGAATAGTATTATAGAGGAAGATTGACAGCCCTAATATGTATATATATGTTATATGTTAATATAACATTTATATATATATATAATATATGTGACAATATATAGTGTCAAAATGTGACCCAGGATCACAAAAGCAGTCATAAGTCGCACGGGTATATTTGTGGCAATAGCGATAGGCAATATTATGGGTCAAAATTATCCATTTTTCCTTTATGCCAAAAATCATTAGGATATTAAGGAAAGATCATGTTCCATGAAGATATTTAGTACATTTCCTACCGTAAATATATAAAACATTTATTTTTGTGAGTGAATGCGGCACAATCACGGACAGAAATGCACAACTTTAAAGGCGATTTTCTCAATGTTTACATTTTTTTTACATTTTTCCAGATTTTCAAATAGTCATATCTCAGCCAAATGTTATACAAACCATACATCAATGGAAAGCTTATTTATTCAGCTTTCAGATGATGTATAAATCTCAATTTCAAAAATTTGGCGCACGTGACTGGTTTTGTGATCCAGGGTCACATACCGCAATACAAAAATACAACAATGAGTATCGTGGTGGATGTTGACAATCTGTATTGTGTATAATAATAATATCTAGTGAGTGACAGAGTGCAACCATATTCATCTAAAATAATTCTGTATTTTCAGCTTCAGAAGCATGAATATTTTTATTCTGGTGTCACTATTCATTTACACACCCAATGTAATACCAAATTTAACATTTTAATCAACAGTAAAAAAAATAAAATAATAATAATTTACATGAGGGTAAATTATTAGAGACATGAGGGTCTCGTTACACCCCTATGGACAACTTTTATATTTTTATGGAATATTGCAGTATTTATTATGAATGATTTATCCATTTTAGGGCTGGGCGGTATGGCGATATACATTATTACCACGGTATAAAATGTCAGAGTTATGAAAAGCATGAATGAGGACATAAAGAGCAGGATGTGCTTGATGATAAAATGTTATAAGCGTAATATATCCTGAAACAGAACTCAGTTCTCACAGAAAGCCGCCTCTCTCAGCATGCGATGGAAAAAATCAGATCTCTTTTCCGTCTTATTGCGCTTGAATGATCGAATACACACGCAATTATGTCAAAAGGTCAATGGTGTGGAGTATTCATGTAAACACAGCCAGTTATGTCTCAAGTGAAAGTAACAGTTGGGTGTAAACCGGATGTATATCAGTATAATGGATCTGTGCATTTCTTCTTAAAGTGACAGCAGCGTAATAAACCATTACAGATTGGCGCAAAACTTTTACGATATTTTCTAAATGACGGTCTTTACATTAACCAGCCTATACATTTGACGACCTATACATTTTAGTATGCGACTAAAACTTTTTTCCTCTCGCGATAAGTCATTCCACGATAAAGTCACGATTATTTTAAGTACAAGTTGAAATAACGCAGGCTGACGGCTTCAGCAGAAGCAAACACCTTTGATTAACAACCTCATGGCTCACAGTAGGGCTGAATTCAATAGTTTATAAATAATTGTTTAAAATAAATTTCCTCATGGAGAAAACAAATGGAGTTTTTACTTTTTTACTAGCCGACTGTTGAACTCTATAGCAAACCTCCACCATCCAAACATCCAATCATTTCCCCACAGACTAAAATAAGCCCCGCCCTACATTTGTTCTTGTTCAGTAATCGTTTCGCGTGTGTATATGTCACAATAGGGAAGAAAAGACTATCACAACCTCCGTTTCATGTCAACCTTAATATTAAAAACAGAATTGTCTTAGATAAAGATCAGGTGTAAAACTAAAACCATACCTTCAAGAGTTTTTATCTCACACGCTCCTGCGGCCGCTGGTTGAATGCCTGTGAAAAGACAATCACATTTATACAGCATCAGAATGCATTTGTAAAAGTGTAAACTCAAAATGTGAATATATATTCAACATATAAATACATTTCAATATATATTTAACATTTTTCCTAAAATCATGGTGAATTTTTTTTAATTTTGACAGAATATTATACTACATTCAGAATATATATATATATATATATATACAAATTAGCAGTTTAATTTGCATATTTTATTCTTCATAAATTATTCTTGAACTGACCAAAGTATTTAAAGGGAGAAGATTACATTAAAAACATATTTTATCACTAGATGTTTAATCCACTATTGTTTTATTGTTCTATGGTCTATACAGTGTTTAATGCAATTACATCAGAAGTAACTGTAATTAAATTACAGAAAAATGAGGAGTAAGTATTTAAAGGGAGAAGGTGAAATAAAAAAAAATTATAATATATGTTCAATTTTGATTTTCAATCCACTATTGTTTTATATACATTTGTTCTTTAGTCTATAACACAATGACATCAGAAGAAAATTAATTACACTAATTAATTAGGCTACTAAGTAATGAGTAACACCCAAGACTGCAATTGAGTCCATATTTAATTAGATAGATCTTAATTAGATGTCATTTTCATATTAAAACAACATTTCAGGAAAAATCAAGCGTGTAAGTATCTATGGTTAAAATCTATTTTTACCTGTAGTTCATGGCTTAAAGTGTTTTAGCAGGTGAAAATAAAGGAGGTCAAGTAAGATTAACATTATTTATTGACATTATTTACATTTTATGTTTAATCCAATATTGTTTTATATAGAATTGTTCTATAGTCTACAATGCAATCAGTGACATCAGGAGTAACTGTATTTACAGATAAATTAATTACTTAAGTCATGAGTAACACCCAAGACTGCAAATAAGTCTTGGGTGATCTTAATTAGATCTTATAGATCTTAATTAGATCTCATTTTCATATTAAAACAACCTTTCAGGAAAAAAAACTATTACAAAATCATTGCTGTACTGTGATTGATCAAGTGTTTAAGTATCTATAGTTAAAATCTGTGTTCACCTGTAGTTCATGGCTTAGTGTTTTTACCAGGGTGAAAATAACATAAGTGGCTATATTATTTACATTTTAACATTATATGTTAAATGTTGATGTTTAATCCACTATTGTTGTATATAGAATTGTTATATAGTCTACAATGCAATGACATCAGAAGTAAATGTATTTACAGTTAAATTAATTACTTAGTCATGAGTAACACCCAAGACTGCAAATGAGTCCATATTTAATTAGATCTTAATTAGATCAACATTTCAAGAAAAAAATATGCAAACAATTGTCCTTATGTATTGTGAATGATATAAAGTGGGGAAGTAGGTATAGCTCAAATCTATTTTTACCTGTAGTACATGGCTTAAAGTGTTTTTACCAGGGTGAAAATAAGGAAAGTAAGTAAGTGGCTGTTTGCGATTCTACCAGAGAATGTCTAATAGAAAGAGAACTGGCACTTCCTGGTTACTTCCGGTTTCTGGACTGGCTGCAGTAACGCGTCTCTGTCCATGCGGGGGCGCTGCAGGCGAGTGCAGAATGAATGGGAGTCTATGGGGTTTCACCCAGGAAATCCACTTTTCTCAGGATGTAATTTTTTGTCAAGTAATTTGAAAGTTGCATTCAAAAGGGAGGGCTAAGATAATACACTCAGCTGGAAATTGCATTTTTAAGTTAACTTATCTGTTCTAAAAATCCGTTCAAAAATGCGATGACGTCACATAATAGCAGAATGCTAGCGTGTTCCGGCCAACAACGACCTAACCTGTACGAAATCGAAAGGACATAAGTACTCGTTCATTCGACTTTTGGTCTATAATCTATATTGAACTTGCGGAATCAACAATAAAATCTGTTTATTCAACGACAAGCAGGAGAAAGAGATACATTTACCCGTCTAGCTCCATAGACTCCCATTCATTCTGCACTCGCCCGCGATCACCTCCAGTGGAGCTCTAATGGAACTGCAACCAAGATGAAACACAATGGGGCTAATAGGAAGTGCCAAGGCTCTCCGTTAGACGGGCTCTGATTCTACGCGCTGAAAGTTACGCAACGGTAACGCTAGTGTCTTACTCTGCGTGAGTGTTACGGTGGCCGAGGAGCTGATGGGCACCGCGATCTCCGCGCCCGCCTCGGACGCCGGGAGGCTGATGATGGTCGCTTCTCCCAGTAGATTACAGATTCGCTGCTGCATGGAGGTCAGGATCACGGGTACAGAGGTGCAGTCGCCCGTACCCTCCATGGCCGCCCGTGCTTGGGCCACTTTTCTCCGCACCTCCGTCTTGAGATCGGACCATTTCTTCTTGACCTCGGCTAGCTCGCGCTGGCAGGTGCTGACGGCGTTCACGCGTTTCAGAATCTCCACCCACGCGTTGTTCTTAGCGATGTGCGTGACGCCCGCGTTAAAGTGATTCACCAAAATGTGTTTTTGCTTTTCCATCTCCTCCACGATGATCTCCATCTCCCTTTCGGAGAAATTCGTTTTTCTCTTTTTGGCCTGAGATGCCATAATGTGTTTTAATTGGACGCAGGGGGGAGATGATAAAATTGCGTAGAATACGCAAAAATAGTAAGTTTTTCTCCCGACACAATTGCGCAGCGTAATGGCTTCTTGAATCGACTTCTCTTCCAACAACAACGTTTGCGGCCGCAAATGGCTGAAGTCCCGCCCCTTCGTCGCTTCTTACAATTCCCATTGGTTTAGATTCGCTAGTGACGATGACGATCTTTCTTTTCATTTGTGGAAACTGTGATCAATCAGACCTTACGTTTGCGTGGCTAGACTGATTGTCAGCCAGAAGAGGGCGCTATTTAATACCATACACACATGTATATGTGTGTTGTATATATGTATTATTTTATATTATTTACTGAATAAAATGTAGAATGTGTGACTTAGTTTAGGAGTGTTATGAGAAAACTGTTCTGATTTTTATCAATAGAACATTGTAAAACAGGGCATATGAGAGCATGACTAAAAATTATTTTATGCTGCTTCTTTAATGCTGAATAAACAAACAAGCAGTTTCACATAAGCGGGTAATTCCTGGGCTTCAGGGACTTTTGTGTCCCCAATATGATCTTACTGCCTTTACATGTTGAACAATATCAATTTTAGTCATAAATAACACAATCTGAACTCTAAGCGTAACTTGATATTTTTTTAAATTGAAACATTTCACAGCATTTTGAACCACCACATCACCATTTTCATAATAAATACAACACTTACATGATTTCTTTTCCAATTTTTTTCCCATTGGAAGTGATTCCATCAGTAGTGATTTTCTCTAATGTACTTTTTTATTATTATTATTATTACATTTATTTTAACAATTTAATTAAAGTTTTGACTTGTCCCTCAATTCATTCATTCATTGTTCACCCTGTTATTTTTGACTACTTTTCCTTTAAATGAAAATTAGACAAATTAAATGACATCATAAAGCAGTCATCACTTGTTTAGAGGGAAAGCAACTTGGGCAATTGAGAGAGATTTTAACTGTTTCCAATTTTATCTTTCAAATTTGATGTGTTCAACCTTAGTACTACGTCCACTCTGTCAAGGGAAATATGAAAAAATTTAGCAGAAAAATTACAGTTTCAAAGACCATGCAATTCTTTATTGTATAAAACTTCTGGCTTGTTGTTTAGAGACTGTGCATTGGCTGATTTTAGATCAGAATGTCCACCCTGTTAAATTATTTAATTTTTAAAGTTTAAGTGCATTTAAAGTTCACTGGCAATGCTTTAAATATTGTTTCCCATCTACATCCAGTTCCAGTTGTACGTGAAGCGATAGGAAACCATCCGTCCATACAATCTTTACCACTTTTCCACCCTGGTAATATTTTGTCCGCCCTGTTAACAGGGAAGTTTTTCCCAACAATATTATAAAATCAGCAATAGAAACATATATGCTACTAATAATTCAGTGACAATGAAAAATTACTAGAATATCAATACTTTAAAATGCCATTTTTGATCTTCCATTTCATTTATTTTGTTTAATTTGTTTAATCGTTTTTCAACAGATGCTTTTTTTAGTGCAAAAATAACAGTCCATCCATTACATCTAGATCTGTTGAATTATGAGGTGTTGTTTTCAGATACTGTGCTTTCATTCCACCAATGAACACAAGTTTCTGGACTGTACTTGTATAGGTCGGTCGGCAAGGAAACCAAAAGTGTCCCATAATAAACAGCGGCCCTTATATCCTTCTCAGTCTGCTGGCAAAACAAAACAGTCTAAAAATATAGTTTTAAGAACACTGACAGGATTTTCCAGCATTGTCAAGCTTGTGTGAATATCCACATCATGTCTATAAAGATTTGCCCTGTGGCGTTTCTAAGCAGTTATTGTGGAAGTGTGCAAACTTATAAAGCATTTTTTACAACAGGGCTTTTGAAGTTAATGTAAATAATGAATCTCATAAAAACGGGCTATGTCTTTGACATTGGCTTCCCTGAAATAATGGACTGAAATAGATCAGGCAGGACCGTTCGGAGAATTCAGATTTATATTATAGCTTTATAAAACTGAATTCTTAGAATAAAGTCACCTATTGAAATGAAATGAGAGGCCCCAAATTCAAAATCTCAGAAAATTAGAATATTATCAATTTTAAAAAAAGGATTTTAAATACAGAAATGTCGGCCCTATGAAAAGTATAATCATGCATATGTATATAGTTATATATACTAAATATATTAGTTTCACCTTTTAATTTGAATGACTGAAATGCATGAAGTTTTGCACGATATTCTATTTTTTTGGAGTTTCACCTGTATAATGTAATGGATCACTGTGGAGTTTTGCTGTTCTGCTTTTAAAGATGTGTTGACAACATCCAAGTACACTAAGGATTCTTTCTGAAGTGTGAAATACCTAATTATCCACTCGTCTGAATTCAGTTACAATGTATCATTCCGTATCGCTTACTATCAAAACTAAACTCTGTGGAATTCTAAATAGTTTCAAACTGACACATTGTATCGTATCCTCGAGAAGACGTTGCCCTCGCTTTCTGCCTGGAAGTATTTAATGTTTTATTGTTCTCATTTTCCGATTTCTAAGAATTTGGCTCTTGTTCGCAGACATTTGGGAGCAAAATTGAGGTCAGACATGCAAATGAAGTTCCTTGAATAGAGTTAATCTGTCATAATCTCTTTAGTACAGCAGTGGGAATGCATTGATCTTTTTTTTTTTTTTTTTTACATTATTGGTTGAGTTACTTTAAGCTACACTGTAACATTTTGAAAATGTGCTTGTAGAATGAACTGAAAGATCATTGTTGGTTACACTGATGAAAGAACAGGATGTTTTTCAGCACATGTCGTTCATGAACATCTTCAGGAACTGCCACCATGTGTTCTTGAGCTGAAGTATTGGCCAATAGCACAGAAATGTTGAACACTTGCGAGACGACGGTCGTGTGTGAGGGATTGTGATGCTCTTAACTCATCTTTTTATAGTCTCTCACTATGGTATTCACGACCTGGCAGGACTTTTGGTCTTACGGTCAAGCTAAACTCTGAATGCAAAACTCAGTGAACAAGAAAGTCCAAGGCCAGTCTTTAATACAACCTTTATGCTTATCATTGTTTCTGATGTAAAATCTGCATGTCATGTGGGGGGTTTTATGGCAATACATCAACATGACAATGTCAACATTGTCAAAACAACAATGTTGAGGTTTGTATTGCATGTGTGTTGCTACATGCTACTTCTAAATGTAAAACTACACTGTTTAAAGGCCGGCGGCTGTTTTCAACACCGACAATAATCAGAAATGTTTCTTGAGCATCAGATCCTCATATTATCCTGATTTCTGAAGGATCATGTGACACTGAAGACTGGAGTAATGATGCTGAAAATTCAGCTTTAATCACAGGAATAAACAGGAATTGATTAAATTGTAATAATGTTTCGATGTTTCCACTGTATTTTTTATCAAATAAATGCAGCCTTGGTGAGCAGAAGAGACTTTTTTCAAAAACATTAAAAAATCTTGACCTTTGAATGGTCAAATTGTGAGAAATATGTTGTTGCATTGTCTTTTATTGAAAATCCTTGATTCTCCTCAGTGCATCAGATCTGTGATATCAGGAACTCAACAACAGCATTTCTTCACACAAACTGCACTTTTCACCCGTTTCTGTTGATTAGAGCGTTTGAAACTCTCAGCAGAATCGCTGATGATCCTGTTATTGAGAGAAAAACAGTGACAGAAGCAGGTAATGGCACGTAACACGAGAGATAACACATCTCAGCTGTCAATCTGACCTCCAGGGAAAGTTTATCAGATGCACTTCAGGGATCAGCTTCTGACGTAATCCAGAACGAACACTGTGTGAACCACTGGAACTTGATCTACTGTGGTTAATATATACCTTTAATTGCTCTATGAGTTTGAATGGAGCTCTTTATGAATCAGCCGTTTAAGGATGTATTTGTGTGTGACTTACAGATAAACAGTTAGAACTGGCTTTATCACGATTGGCCAGAAAGTTTACCTGAAAAAACAAGCTACTCTGTTTCATAACTTGTGTTCAGAACAGAGGTGTGAAGTATACCTGAATAATTGTATTTCATTATTATACTTTTTTGTATATTGTTATGCTTCATTATTATACTTTGCATTTGTATTTAGAAACAGAGTATTTGTGCATTTTTAACGTCCATATTTCGTCCATATTTAAGAATCATTTTTAGTATTTAACAGAATAAGCCTTTTTAAGAAAGTTGTGAATAAAACAAAGATTATTGGAGAACGTTTTACAAGAAAATATTTCAGTCTGTTTACTTCTTAATTTCATGTTTAATTGTGACACCTGCCTTATTTTTTGTAATTATTTGTGAGAATTAATAGTAATTTTGGAGTGAAAACGGTTTTAAAATTAGTGCAGTTTTCAGTGCAGTTAAAAAGAGAAAACCCTGATTTAAAATAAACCTAAATTAAATACATTTGTTGAACTCAAATATGACTGAAAGTTTAAAGTAAAAAAAAGTAAAATGACCTGTAAATGATGATTTTAAGCTGAACATAAGTGAAGCACATAGTTCCCAGCATGCTTTGGATCAAAAATAAGGAGAATAGATCATGAAAAGAAGTGTTATTTTGTGTGTTTTTGCACAAGATGAACACATGGAGAGATGTGTTACTGTTTAATCTTCTGTTGTGTTATGATTTATAGGGTTTCTGTTGCAGTAACCATTGTGTTGAACAGTAGAGCGGAGGATCGAATGCAAAATCATATATATATTTTATGCCAGTAAAATCAGCACATGCTAGATTAGTGTGTTATAGCTCATTTTAAAAAACTTGAGTTAATGTGATATCTATGCAATCAAATTGTATGAGTTAGCTTAGTCAACTTTTCAATTAAATTTCGTAGCAATGAACATGTCTGTAGAGTTCTTGGACACAATCTTTGAGTTTATCATTTTATCCGTTAAAACTCATCTTTATAATTTTTATTTTTCCTTGAAAAAAATGTATTATGCCTTAAAGTATCTTGACTGTAACTCTACACTTGCCTCATGTAGTATACGTAGTTCTACGAATATGCAAATGAGCCCCGCCTCCACTCACTCACTCAGCTCAGACGTTGATCTGATTGGTTACATGTTTGTGACGTCAGAAACACCAGCGATTTTGGTTCACTGCAGTTTTAAGAAGAAAATACTCAGCAATGGTGTTGATCTGAATTTGCAGATGGTTTGTCTTAAAGAAAAAACATTAAAGCTTGATTTTCACCACAGGGGGACTATCACAGTGAGGTTCTGTGACTAGAGACTCTTATTTTGGAGAAGACTCTTGTTATGACGCTGGACTGAGAAAATGCATACATACAGACACTTTTCACACTAACATCCTAACACACTATCTGTTTGCGCATATTTTAACATCAGTTAAGGCAGACATAGGTGTGTCACTTATTGTGGATTGTTTCCTGTTGTACCTGTCTTCACCATGCCCTTTTTCCATTTACGGAGTTATTAATTTCTCTTTGTTGATTTATGTATTGTTAAGAACTCAAGCAAGACCAGTAATCATGTTATAAGTTTATTGATTTCAATTAACCACTTACATAATAATAAATTGTCATACTTACATACAGGAACATTTTACTTTACCAAACAGACGAAACCCGGTCACAGTAACTGCCATCATTTTGAATGCCTCTTTCCCGCCAATAGGCACAGTTAATTGCTGTCATGTGTGAGGGGGAGATTGGAGTTCTGTTTGATTCTTTGTTAAAGTTGTTCAACATTAATAATTAATTGAGTTGTTTTGTTTTCAATGTTTATATATTTTTATATTATTCTGACTGTTTATCGGTTTGTTATTGTTAAATCTATTTTGATTTTGTCTTCTTTTAATGTCTTAGTTATCTTTAATTACCAAATGGTTTGGTCCAAATAGGAGGGGCTTAGCCTTTTAAAGAAGGCGCCTCAGTGGTTAGACGCGGTTAGAGGCGGTTAGAAGGCGGTTAACCTGGTGGTTCTACCAGGTTAGAAGGCTGGTAGAGTGAGTGTTTGGGAGTTTTTGGGACAAATTACTGGTGTCGCCAAATATTGTTTGCAAATAACTTTGAACAGTTTATTGTATTTATTTTTGTTTTGTTTAGATTTTTTTTAATAGATTTTCACTGTAAATACCAGTGGCACTTATTGGATTAAACACTTAACTTTTTGACCTCATCATCACGTCACATCTTTTTTTTTTTTTTGCCTCCATCTGCTGGTACATCCAGAGCAGTGGTGCTGTTACTGTTAGTAACATCTTTGAGGCCTCTCTGTGGCAGTTGGCATACCTCTGGCTCTGTTACAGGTGAATTTAACGTAATTTTTTTTTTTTTTTTTTTTTTTTACTTTTGAGTTCAGCCAACTTATTATGGTTTGCAGTGAATCTGAAACAGAAAATGTGACAACTTTTTTAGCTGCGTCACTCTCTGGATCTATAAAGGTCTTGAATGAATCAAACATCCTTCAAACAGGAGCAGTTGTCTTTCTCTCAACCCTGCTTGACGAAATAAGAGCTCTGTACTGACTCCCAAAGCCCGCGTATCCCCCTGCATGTGTTCCCCGAGGCGTGTGACTTACGGCTAAAATTAGTTTTTAGGGAGCACAAGAGTCAAATTCAATCAAAAGGCCAGCCTGATGCGACGCTGCATACAGAACATGTGCACTACCTTCCTCAAGCTCCACTGGATTGTGTTATAAATACTCAACTCTTCTGATACATGTTAAGATATGACCTGTTTTGGTTGGAGAGTAAAGGAAATAAAATACCCATATACTAAAAAAAACATGCGCAAATCAATGCAAGCTCACTAATTACTTCATATGCAGTGTTGGACGTGACACTGACACATAAGTAACACAAGTTATGTAATCAGATTACTTTTTTTCAGGTAACTGCATATGCATTACTTTTACATTTACGACAAAATATCTGAGAGACTTTTTCAAATAAGTAATGCAACTTATTTTGTTGTCACTTAAATTGACAGCTCCTCTACTCCCATGTTGAGAGATATTGTGAGTAAATTCAGAGGCGTTGTGTGTGAACATTATGGTTATTGTAGTTGTAGACTAATGTAAGCATGCGTTTACTTATCTCACTTGCACAAAAACAGATTCAGTGTTCCTCAAAATTAATAAAAACATTGAATTGAAAACTATAGTATTACGCAAACCTGCAACAAATAAATGTAAAATACAAATATAGGCTACTTTATGTATTTAATCTCACTTTATTACCCAATGTCTTTGCTGCAGACCTTCGAAGATCCAATTCAATCATACGCATATGCAAAAAAAGACTTTAGATAAACATCACAGTTTCATTTTTTTATATTTGTTTAATTTTCTTCTCCTACAATCCAGTTTGTGAGCAGCGCCCTCTTCAGACGTGTATTTATATTTCCTTCAGTCCGAGGCTCAAGCCCAGCCCAGGTGAGAAAAAGTAACGCAAAAGTAACCTTTAACACATTACTTTCCCTAAAAAATAACACAATTAGTTACTTTTTTAGGGAGTAACGCAATATTGTAACACATTACTTTTAAAAGTAACTTTCCCCGACACTAAATATATGACATTGTACTTCTATGGAAGCTTCCGCCACTGTATAAAAAAATAAAAATTGCGACTTTTTAATCTACCATTTATTTTCTCTTTCTTTTTTCAGGATTGTGAGATATAGACTCGCAATTCTGATATATGAAACCTTTTTTATTCCGTGGCAGAAACAAGCTTCTATACTTGTGGCATAATAGTGCAAATACTGACATAACTGGCCTATTCGGATTGCCAAATGAAAGGAGAATTAAAAGTACAATTCTAGTTAAATTTAGTTTAGTTTATAGTTAAAAATTATGGCATTTGAAGACGTCTAACAACCAGTCTTTTCTACACCAGGCTTTTCCCCCGTAACACCCCCTCTATGCAGGTTACAGATGGTTTATAGGTTGGTGTCCCCCTCACAGATACCTTATAAATCTCTGTGGAGAAAGTTTTGGCACGAACACTTATCCTCCAGACTCCGTAATTCTGCAACCGGAGACAGCTTTGCTGCAGGATTAGGCTTACAGAGTCGCCATTTATATTGGGGCCTATTAATGATAATTACTGCTACAACCAAGAAAATATCCTGTACTGACCTGCTAACTCTAATTAATTATGTTTGGCTTCAGTTATTTTTTTATATATATGCACAGGGCTAATTATATATGCCCTGTAATGTGCATTTGCATATGTTTGTGAGTCAGAAGGGAAGGAAACCTCATGAAAGTGAGTGCAGTCATTTTTTGTTATTTAATATGAAACAGGTCAATGCAAATACAAACTGTTCAATTATGCAAACACACACTTTATGTTCACATTTATGTAAATGAATAAAGAAATTATAGCTGAACCAAAATTGCCAACCTTAAAGCCTTTTTTCAGACCACAGCAAAAATAAGCAAAATCTCACAAAATAAGTTTGATCTCAGGAGTTTTCCAGAAATTAAAAGTCTTGAAGTGTTATTATATTTGATTCATTTTTATTTATTTAATTTTTATATGGCTATTTGTTATTTTCATATTTGTGTGTGTATATATATATATATATATATAATATCCCTGACTTAAGGCATGTTAAGGGGGTCAATAAAGTTTATTTTTATTATTAGCTTTTAATTACTTTTTTGTCTAACAATATACAACATGTTACAGGTCTATGTCGGTTTCTCTGAGCTCTGTGAGAAAATGAGAAATTGTATGAGTCACTTCCATTGAAATTTCACAGAATGTCACATGTCTCTTCTGGCAGCTCATGCTAGTGTTCAGTAGTGAAAGAGGAGGAGCCCGATTTACATACGAGCCCAATGGCTTCCAGCGGTGATTGGCCTTTGAGACTCTGACATCATTGACGGCGTTCAAATGCGTAGAACCCGGTGACCAATCAGAGTCCCCCTCCTTCATTCAGTGGGCGTGTCTAAGTGCTTTTCTAGAAACGATCAGCAGCGTTACCGGCATTTCAGAGTTTCACCGCCAACAGGCGAAAGTGTTCTTGTGTTATTTATTTATTTATTGTCGAAGACTTTTACTATTTTGAAGATGTTGTGCCTGTGCCTTTATGTGCCTGTCCATAATTCAGATCATGTCGAGGTGGACTACTTTGAATCGAATGGATTACCGTCCGAGCTGAAGTCGCTCAAGTCTCTCAGCGTCCTTCTGCCGTCGCAGGAATTCTCTACATACCGAAAATGGAAGAAGGTAAAAATGCTCAAATCATATGTACATTCTTTCTAATCTTTCTTTATATATTATTCATTGTAAGCGGATGTTTGAATAAAGTAAAAAGTAGTTGACTTTTTCCCCTTTTTTAAAAAAAACTACACATTTTTAAAGCATGACGTTTCCGGTGCTCGTTCCTCTTTCCTGCGCGCTCGTTTCCGTGAAAATGACCATATTTGGAGTTTCCCAGAGCGCTTAAAGGGATAGTTCACCCCCCCCCCCCCCAAAAAAAAAATTCTGTCCTAATTTTCTGTCCTAATCATAATTTTTAAAGCTGTTCCAAACCTGTATGAATTTCTTTCATTTGCAGAACATAAAAGAAGATATTTTAAAGAATGTTGGTAACCAAACACTTTATGCTTCCCATTGACATCCATAGTATGAACAAAATTCTATTTGTAATAAATAAATAATTTCAGCAGATGAAAGAAATTCATACAGGTTTGGAACAACTTGAGGGTGAGTAAATGATGGCAGATTTTTTCATTTTTGTGTGAACTATCCCTTCAAAACGATTGACTAAATAAAGTGCATCAATAATGTGTTCAGTGTTATAGCCTCATCAACACCATGGTACTGTAACTTAATAGTTTTATATACTACTTCAAGATTCATACTTTAATGTAGTCGTTTTTTAATTGAAGACTGTATGGTGCACCTAGTGGTGCAGTTTCAATGAGACAATCAGAATTGATAGTTCCATAAGTTTATCGATTATGATTGTCTGATCTGCTGCAATAATCTGGATGTGTACAAACATGATTATAATCTCACAAACAGATTTTCTAGAGAGCGTAATTACAATGACAGGAGACTAAGAGTCTGATCTGATTATGAGTTAAAGTTCCTGTGAGTTAGTAGTTAATATTATTTAACCTTTTTTTTTTGTAGCATCAGTGAAAAGCACTGACACTTACAGATCTTGTATTGTCAGGTGTCTTTTAAGCCTGTAGCTCATTTGATCTGCATAGTGTCCCGTCTAATAACTAAAGACCCTGTCTGTTCTAGTTTTCCAGCTGTCGGTATTCACACACTAACCTTACTGATTGTGCAATGATTTTCTGCTGGAATGCATTGGATATTCGCAGTCGCACACATTGATTGGATTTGATTGCATTAAAAATTGTCATCTTTCCCCCCACAGAAAACATTGAAAACTGAAGAGAAAGAGCATGATGGGCAGCTGGACTTTGAAGAGTTTGTTCACTACCTCCAAGACCACGAGAAAGACCTGAAGCTTGTCTTCAAAAGCCTGGATAGAAAGAAAACTGGTATTATACCTTTATGCAATGCAATACTTGATTTTCAAACCCACAACTTGGTGGTTTTAAAATGACTGACATTTCTTTAATTTGTTCCTGGTCAGGTCATGTGAACGCCAGTGACATTGTGAACTCCTTGCGAGATCTTGGTGTCCATATTTCCCTGCAGCAAGCGGAGAAAGTCCTTAATAGGTGAAATATTGTTTGAATAAAAAATGGCAATGTTGACTTTAAAGTCTTGCAACTGGTTTCATTTACCTTCCTATGTTTAGCTATCATTATAATTTTTGTATTTTAGACACTAACAGTTAGTTTATATCTCTCTCTCTCTCTATATATATATATCTATATCTATATATATATATATATATATATATATGTATATATGTGCATGCATGCATTGAACTCTTGGTCATTTGATATCTTAATGAACTGAGTCAGAGCTTTGTTAGAATTTTTCTTTTATCATCATTAAGCGCAGAGCTTGTTTCCAGGTTGTAAACGGTCTTCTCTCTTATTTGTCTTTTGTGTCTTTTTTGTAGCATGGACAAAAATGGCACAATGACTATTGACTGGAATGAGTGGAAGAAGTATCCCACGCTGCAACCTGCCGAGAACATTCCCGAAATCATCCTGTACTGGAAACACTCGACTGTAAGAGTTTCTACTCACTCAAACTAATGCCAGTCCAAATCCTCAAATGCCTCAGAATTAAACAACCTGAAAGGCCTGTTTAGTTAAAAAGCTGCTTTATTCCTGATGACTGTAAGCGATTAATATGGGGGATTTGATTTAATATGGGGATCTGATTTAATAAATTTGGGGATCTGATTTAATAAATATGGGGATCTGATTTAATAAATTTGGGGATCTGATTTAATAAATATGGGGATCTGATTTAATAAATATGGGGATCTGATTTAATAAATATGGGGATCTGATTAATATGTCTGCAGGGAATTGTTTAGGTTTCTTAAAAGGTGTTTAAATTAGGCTGGCTTGAGTTTTAGGATTGCTTTAGGACGTAGGCCTTATGATATACGGTTAATGACAGTCGTAAAATGGCTGTGCCTAAAATATCGTCAGGAACACTGTGATCTAGGACGGGCTCCAGTTTAATAGGTGTAAAGTTGCAGATACTAAATCTTAACTAGTCTGTGTCCTGACTGCTGGAGTTCGTGCATGCATCCATCCATTACATTTTGCAAATCAAATATCAAGAGTACTCAAATTAAACCAACACTAACTGTCCCTTCCTTATTTAACAGGTATTGTTGACATGCGCAATTAGCTGTTCAATTTGAGACTTGGTCTAGTCGTTTGATTGTTAAATTTCAGTATCCGTGACCTATTTAATGGCAGTTTAAACTGGACTGCAGCCTTTGTTCAGTGCGTAATAATATGGACTCTGGTGCATTGTGTGCAAGTTTACGAGGGTTTCTAAAGTCCACAATGGATTTTTCGATCAAATGGCACATTGGTGCGTCAAAAACGCTTTGACCGCGTCACTGGTTGGGTCAGAACACGCTTGACTCACACGCTGTTGCTGCCAAGGTCATTGCACTTTAGTTCTCTTGAAGTAGCATTAATGCTAAATACTAGTCGTCATTCACTGATTTAATTTCATATTGGTTCAATGTTCAATGTCAGCTGTTTCTAACAGCATCGGTGATCCGTTTCTTTGTTGCTTCATCTTATTAATGCAAAATATTAGTCATCATTCACTGATTTACACACATTGGTTAATTGGTTAACAGTATCGGTGATCTTTCTTTGTAGATCTTTGACGTGGGAGAGAACCTGACGGTACCAGATGAGTTTACGTCGGAGGAGCACATGACCGGGATGTGGTGGAGACATCTGGTTGCTGGTGGAGGAGCTGGAGCCGTGTCACGAACCTTCACTGCGCCGCTCGACCGGCTCAAAGTCCTCATGCAGGTACGAGGTTCACGTTACCTGCGTCATTCTGAGTTCAAGAGAACTAGAGTAGTGTTACATCTTGTGTATTTGAATCCTATATTTAACTCTAAGTTACTCACTCAAGGGTGTAGTCTTTAATACATCCCAACCTCTGTAGACTGACTCCGTAGCTTTCTCTGTAGACTGAAAGAGGTTTTATTTACACAAGCATTTTTCTTAAAAAATAAAAAAAATCCTTTTCCTTTAATCCTCCCTTGTCTGGCTTGTGCTACTCGGATCAATGCCTGTTGTATTTTGAGCACTCTTGCGTTGTTTTTGCCTCTTCACGATGACTCGCTTGCTTTAGTTCTCATTTGTAAGTCGCTTTAGACAAAAGCGTCGGCTAAATGTCAAATCCCACCTTCACACCTCAAGCCCTTAATCAAACCAGTATTAGATAAAGGGCAAGCAAAATGAGGAGAATGTCAAAATAAGTAATTATTTGAAATAAATCCCTCTTAAATCCAGACATGAGCAAGTTTATAGTATATACAAGGTGTTGTATAGGTCATACAGACTGAAGAACCACCAAAATGTCAATAATATGGTCTTTATCAGGGAGAAGGCAAACTTATTTTGTAAGGTTGGCTCAGAAAAACTGGTTTCATAACCATATGTCCAGAACAATTGGTTTTGTTACCCAAGAGTAACAAGTGTAGTTAATCAGTATCATAAACGTATGCTCCGGGGAACAGAATAATTATACAGATTATTCAAGCGTCCAATCAGAATCCGTGTGGTCAAGCACACCCTCTGTTTTGCACTCTGATTGGTCCGATACGAGTGGATATTGTCATGACTGTGCGATAGTGAAGATCTGTCTCAGCTAGTCATGTTTACCTCAGCGTTACTCAATTGGACTTTAATCGTTCAGTTGATTCGTTTTAAAACCTTTCACCTACTTTTTTCGACATACTCAACTTTGCTCCCCCACTTGTGAGGGTCTGAAATCTTTTGTTTTAATAGAACGTGAATTCTGAGCACTGAAACCATATTATTTAGACATAACAGGTTCTAATAAACCTTATTTTCTTGTGTCAGGTACATGGTACTCACGGCAACAACATGTGTCTCATGAGTGGTCTCGCCCAGATGATCAAGGAAGGAGGGATGCGTTCGTTATGGAGGGGCAACGGCATCAACATCATCAAAATCGCACCTGAATCAGCCCTCAAATTCATGGCTTATGAGCAGGTAATAGATGAGAGCCTATCCGGATTTACATATCCGACCTGAGAAGAAAGAAATTGAAAAAATTGGTGCATGTTTGAAAACAAGGAAACGGGGTTATTCTCAGCAACTAAAATCAAACCAACTTTGTGTGTATCATTAAATGAATGACTTTTCTTTTGTTGACAGATTAAACGTCTGATGGGAAGCAGTCGGGAAACTCTGGGGATCAGTGAACGTTTTGTAGCAGGTTCCCTGGCAGGAGTCATTGCTCAGAGCTCCATTTACCCCATGGAGGTGAGTCTCCGAAGCGCCACCTCACAAAACTGCTCATTTCTCATATATATATATATATGTATGCATGCATACAGTAGTCAACATTTGAAGTGGATCAAAACCTTTCATCAAAGTTATACATGAAATGTGAACAATACCCGTTCTCGTCTTTGAACTTTTTTTGATCCGCTTCAAATGTTGACTACTGCATTTAATTTATTTATATATATGAGCGAGAGGGTATATATTCTGCTTAAAGTCTGTTTTTGTAGCATTAAGATATTCTGTGCTCTACTTAAATGTCATGGTTGTGCTTCATGTGCACGCACGCTGTAATTACAGCTGGATTTTCTTTTTTTTTTAATTTTTCAATTTGTAGTTATCAAACTAGCTAGAGAAGCTGGCATGGCATTCCAAAAATGTATTCCAATTAATGCATTCCAATGAAACATTCCAAAAATGCATTCCAAATGTTATAATGAAAGTCTGTAATGCTCTTCTGTTCAGGTTCTCAAAACTCGTCTGGCGTTAAGAAAGACAGGCCAGTACAAGGGCATCTCAGACTGTGCCAGGCAGATCCTGAAGGTGGAGGGAATGTCTGCGTTTTACAAAGGCTATGTACCGAACATGCTGGGCATCATCCCGTACGCTGGCATCGACCTGGCAGTCTATGAGGTGAGCAGAGGAGCGAACACGCCACAATATTCCTCATTTAAATAATTTATAAAGGGGCCGGGTTTGGTTGAGTGAGTTAGTAGTGTGTTAAACTGGCAGTTATGGTAAGGGACGGGACATTTCCCAAACACACTTGCAATCACAACACACTGCTCCAGCCGACCAATCAGAGCACAGTGTGCTTTTCAGAAGGAGGGAAAAAAAGATATTGTATAATATGACTTGCTGTTTATATTTTTGTTTTTATTGTATTTATGATTATTGTATTTTTGTAATTGAATTTTTGAAAAATAGCTTTCAATGCTGACATGGCATTAAATAAAATAATGTGAATCAGAAGGAGGGGCTTCATTGAGACAGGAACTAAACTGAGCGTTACTGACAGACTGGGAAGAGAGAGGAGACACAAATATGGAGAATATGGGGGAAAAAATGATCATTTAAGCATGAACCTGTTCTAGTAAAGCGAAATCAAGACTTTGTAAACCGCATAATAGGTAGCAATCACTGGAGATATCATTTATGAATAGAAAATGCTGATTTTTGTTTCCTAATTTTGCTCTTTATAGACATTAAAGAGCACTTGGCTTCAGCGCTATGGCACGGAGAATGCTAATCCAGGTGTGTTTGTGCTTCTGGCATGTGGTACGGTCTCCAGCACATGTGGCCAGCTCACCAGTTACCCACTGGCTCTCGTACGAACACGTATGCAGGCGCAAGGTGAGCTCCAGGGTTTATAATGTGCTTTTCTGCAGGCTTTTACTGAATGTTGTTTCTCATGGTCAAGTCACCTTTATTTATATAGTGCTTTTTATAATGCAGATTGTTTCAAAGCAGCTTTAAAGTGATAAGAAAATAGTGCAACAAAGTTTGTTTCTAGAAGAAAATAGCGTCATAGTCCATCTTAAAGTCAAAGATTGTTCATTTTTGGTGTAAAAAGTCATTAATTGAGTTATTATATATATATTAGATGCCCTGGAGAAAACGGTGATGTCATCGTCTAGCTCAGTTCAGTCCAATATAATGGTGTTAATGCAGGCAGATCAATAATATTGTTGAATATTAAATGTGGTGTTTTTATTTCTGCAGCTGCAGTCAAGGGCTCTTCCCAGGTCTCGATGTCGGGACTCTTCAAGCAGATCATGAAGAACGAGGGCCCGATGGGTCTCTATCGGGGTCTGACCCCAAACTTCCTGAAGGTCATCCCAGCGGTCAGCATCAGCTATGTGGTGTACGAGCACATCAAGTCGTCGTTAGGAGTGCAGTCGAGATGAGGCTTGTAAAGGCTTGATGAAAGGACTAAATCTCTGGCTTTTGAACCTTGAGGTGTGGAGGATCTCATTCTGTGAATGTGAGGGTGAAGGATGACACTGTTAATTAACATCTTGTTATTTATTCAGTTTGAAATCTGTGGAAAAAAGTTTGAAAACTGAAATCAGGGGCCAACTGATTCGATTTCATGTGACGAGTGTGTATGTGTGTTTCGATATATATGTGTGAAAATGCATATGTTGGATTTCATGTTGTGTGTGTGTTTCGATATGTGTAAAAATGCATATATAAGTGCCACTGAAAGAATCAAGTGCTGTTATGATCCAGTTGGGCAATGCAATTGAATCAACACTACAAACACAGCATTATTTCATGCTGATTGAAGTTGCACTGCCCACTTTCTTACTAATGCTGCTTTAAATTGACTAAAGTATTGTATTTATACATCTTTAACCAGATATTTATTTATATTGTGGCATCTGAGAGTTTAATGAATGTGTTAGTTGCACAGTGTCTGAGTCTCTGTTAAAGCCAGTGTTTTTCTGTAGTTAAACTTGTTTAATTTAATCCTAATTCTGGTTATTTTGAATCGGCACAGTGATGTTCACTTTGCCTTAATATAAGAGAATGTCTGGTTGATTTGAAAACAAATGCACTTTAATTGCTTTAGTCAATTGTGAATGTAACACTGTAACGACTAATCTTGCAACATTGTCAAAGGGTGTAAACGTTTTGTAATGGGGACCAAATGTTGAAGTAATAAATGCACATTATTTGCTTACTTGCAGTATTGCTTGAGTATTGAAGATTTTGAGTTCACCAATTTCAACATAAATGCACAGGTTTGTTTGAGGTGTTTGGAAACCTCTATCCGAATGCACTGGAACGGTTTTTGGGAATTGATGACTTGAGTTCATCAGAGTTTCATTGTAATAGTATTTGTTTCAGGCAAAGTGGCTCTTATTTTAATTTGTTTTAGATATTTGTTTGCCCTTAAATGTAATTTTATTTTTTTTTCAATAAAAACTTATTCATATGTTGTCTATGGTGTTTATCTTGATATTCAGTAATGTTTAACATTATACAAGGTTGGTTGGTTTAACTATATTAGTTTTTAACATTGCATTTATTCACTCTAGTTCATGTTAATTATGAAATATAGTAATGCATTTTTAAAATCATAAGTCATTTAATAGACCAGAGCTGGCATGAAATAATGAGAAGTTGTTTTTATGAACTGACCTTAATGATAAATACATACTGTAACGTGGTGTTCAGTGTTAATGCATTATAAAGCATTTCCAATTTTATATAACTTACAAATATGTTGCTATAATGTTTGTTGATTATTTAAAAAAAATACATTTAATACATTATATTTAAATTGTAAGTTCATATACTAAATGTTTTAAAAACATGCTAACTGTCTATTTAAAACAGTAACTGTTCTGATAATTTACTCTGGAAATAAATATTCCAATGTTTCACTTTTGAAGCAATTTAAACTACAACAGTTAATAGTTCTATATGAATTTTATTACATATTTAAGATGGGCTTTAAAAAAATCTAAAATTCTGATGAACTCATGGTTGATAAAGAATCTGTCGATGTCCTTCTTAGATAATGTGTAAAGCCAAAATCATAGTTCAACATCTGACTCCTATTTACATAAGATTACAGGGTCAGTCCTAGTTATACTTGACCAGGGGCCTGATGTATCAGTCTTGCGCACGCCAGCTTTCACGCTCACGGTCGGATGTACTAACAGTGAAATTAACGTGAGAATGTGCGTTCCTCCACGCCAATTTCATGTCTGGTGTACGTACATTTCTCACAGTTTTTGTCCGTTTGCGACTCTTACAGGCAATGAAGTTAAGTTGCAAACATTACACAACGAATTGTTCTACAAGTCTATCGCACTACCACCTGTGGGAAGCATTGCTATTAATTTGTAATGTATAAAATAATTTACATATATTCTCACGCGAGCCTTATGGGAATATTCTATCAATTATGCAATTAAGTAAGAACATATAAAAGCATATGCAAATTGATACAACCCTTAGTCTATGGCAATGGCAGCTTTGGCCTTATTAGAGGACATTGCTTGGCAGAATCCGAAGAGAACGAGTTTTTAGGGACCACAATGATTTTCTGGCCCAGGATGATGACTGGCTAAGCCGTTTCAGATTTCCAAGGGCTATCCTCTTGGAGCTCTGTCCTGAGTCGGGTCCGAATCGAGAGAGAGAGACGGCGAGGAGCCGTTCCCTTCAGGTGCTGACAACACTTGCTTTCCTGGCAACTGGTTCTTTCCCAAGGGAACTGGCAGACCGCTCAGGAATAAGCCAGTCGTCTTTGAGCCGCGCAATGCCAGCGGAATGGGTCGGGATCATCCGCATGTCTACCAGGTATAAGGTTCCCATATGATGCAGTTGACCAGCCAAACATGAAAATAGCCGGTTTTCCTACTGTAATCGGAGCGATCGACTGCACATCGACACACACATTGCTATAAAGGCGCCATCTGAAGAAGAATTTGCATATGTGAATCGGAAACAT